>JASSRZ010000072.1:16892622-16909674 GCA_032164315.1 Malacoctenus gilli
TGTGTGTGTGTGTGTGTGTGTGTGTGTGTGTGTGTGTGTGTGTGTGTGTGTGTGTGTGTGTGTGTGTGTGTCTCTTCATTTGTGTCCCTGTGTGTGTGTGTGTGTGTGTGTGTGTGTGTGTGTGTGCGTGCGTGTTTGTGTGCGTGTGTGTGTGTGTGTGTGTGTCTTCATTTGTGTCCCTGTGTGTGTTCCAGTGTATGTGTTCCTGTGTGTGTGTTCCTGTGTGTGTGTGTGTGTGTGTGTGTGTGTCTTTATCTTTGTTCGTGTGTCCCTGTGTGTGTGTTCCTGTCTGTGTGTTTGTGTGTGTGCATGCACGTGTCTGTGTGTGTGTGTTCGTGTGTGTGCATGCACGTGTCTGTGTGTGTGTGTTCCTGTGTGTGTGTGTGTGTGTGTGTGTGTGTGTGTGTGTGTGTGTGTGTGTGTGTGTGTGTGTGAGTCCTCGTCGTGTGTGTTGGACTCTCAATCTCTGAGGAATCCGACGGGTTCGAACCGCTTGGGATCAGTTCTGGCGCCGCGTTCTGTCAGTTCCAGCAGTCGCGGGACATCGCAACATCTGTCCGGTCTCGGCGCGAGCGGTGCCTGAACTCAGTCGGCATGACGACCGACTCGGCTCGGCTCTGCGGCCACCCGTGTTCTGGCAAAGATCCGAGTCCATCGGAGAACCCCCCCCCGGCCCCCCCGTAGTTACACATGTAGCGCTAATTAAAAAAAGATTCGCCTCAGGCCACAATTATTTGGCCAATGAATCAGAGCCGCGCAGACAGCTGGTTCGAACCAAGAGGAGGGTTTTTTTTTTTTTATATCAGTCTAATAATCTGAAACTTCTTTTGATGTACGTCTCTTTATCCGAGTCTTGCAGGGATGTTTGTTCTGAACAAACCCGGGCGACGTCAAACAAACAAACGCAAGTTCAAATAGGTCCGAAAATCATCTGGTGACAGCTGTTATCGGCAATTTAAAGAGTCAAGTCGAGTGGACGTTTGTGGATTCTGGTCATGTGACGTCCTGAGAGGACTTGAGACCGACTGGGACATGTTATAGCGCTTTATAAGTGGCTGCCATTAACGTGCGGCTCTGTTTTTGACATGACGGGGACATTCAGCAGATCTATGACCGCCTCCCGCTCGGAGGAAACGCTGATCCAGGCTCTGTCTCGCGGTCCAAATCGGGCCGATGAAGTCGTGCTGAGGTCCAGGCAGCAGCTGGTCACATCCATCGGCTCAGAGCTTCGGTTTGCTGTTATTTCTGCCCAACAAATAGAAGCAAACCTGCGTTTCAGACGTCACTGTCGCAGTGTTCAAACCGATTCTTCTTGTGTGGAGCCCAAATTCTATATTTTAGTGTTTAAGGGTTTGCAACTTGCCGTCATCCCTAATAAAACGTATTCTACAGTTCTACGGTTTCATTTCGCACACACTTTTGTTCAAAGCAACGTACAACACGTATTCTTATGTTTTCAGTTGTTTTAAGATGGTAAATTGGATCATTATGATAAAAAAAGGTCTCGTGGATAAGTCAACATTTGGTCCTTCTGGTGAATTGTACCTAATTAAAACAGGAAATGACCTCATTTTCTTCACTATATGCATCAAATATAAGATCACTTGCTTCTACAGAATTGTAAAGACTGAAAAAAACGTCAGTCGATTCTCTCTGGTTGACGTTTTTTACACTGAAAGACAGAATGTGAGCAGATAACATCAGTCCAGTATCGAACCGCCGATCGGTCCCTCCTCTCTCTCTCTCTCTCTCTCGCTCGCTCTCTCGCTCCGTCTCGCTGTCGCTGATGTTTTGGTCCCGCTTCACATCGTGGCAGCGTGCTGCCATTTTCCATCATCTCTGTGCGGAATAACAGTCATCTGGAAACTTAACCCGGTTGCCGTCTCGCCCCGGGCCCCCGTGGAAAACTCTGGAAAGCTTTTCGCAGAGCGGCCGAGGCTCAGTCAGACCCACCAGAACGAAGGCTTGCTTCCTGTTTCGCCCGCGATCGCGAGAAGATGCTTCCTCCGGAAACCAAACAAACGAGGGGAGGAAGGTTTCTGAAGTCTTATCAGCGGACGAGTCGATCGCCAACCTCGGGTGACGTTGCTGTCGCCGTATCGCTTGGTTACCGCATCCGGTGGCGCCATGGAGACCAGGTGGTCAAGAGTCTCACTCGAAGAGTCAGAATCAATACATCATCACACTGGTGGAGCAACTGGACAAACCAAAGGAAGAAGATGTGCTGTTTTTACCTTCTCCTGAAATTCCTTCGCAACTGAACTTCTCAGACGATCCAAATAAACTGGTTTTAATCTGCACTCTGTCTTTCTTTTGAGCCTGCGACCAAATCTGATGCCAACAACGACTCGAAAAGCCCATAAACGCAGCCTTCGCAGAGCCTGCTGGTGAAACTTCGCCCTATAAACTCGTCAACCTCGCCGGCGTTAAACCGACCGCCGCACGCCACGAGGTCGCAGCCGTCGTGCTGCGGCGACACATAAACAAGCAGTTTTACGGTCCTGATGAAGTGTGCGATGTGATTTCAGGGTGGAGGAGAGCAAAGACGTGCTGCTGCTCTTCAGGACTCTCAGGACTTTCACGGACAGATGCGACGATCGCCGACGGACCTTCCGGCACTTCCAGGTGAGCGCCGGCGCTCCCGAAGCCGACGCGGGCTTCGCGTCTGCGGACGCCAGATGGTCGGTCATTTACTGCGAGCGCAGACGAGCACACTGCTGTTTCTGGTTGGCTTTGACCTTTGACCCCTGCCGAGTTTCACCCTCATCCATCAACGCAGGCGCCTTGTTATCTTGTCTCCCATGAGGTCAGCGAGTCGGTTTGCGGCCGTCGATCGAAGAGTTTCAGGTGTCGCTTTTAAAACTGGAATCGTAATTTACACCCAAGCTTTTTTTTTTAAACTCGAAACTCTTGATTTAAAGTCGATTCTACACACAGAAGGACGTTCAAACCAGTTTAAACTGGTTGAGTCCAATGCAGCTTTATGTGTTTTTACTGAGGTCATAACGTTGGTTTGCTGAAGACAGCGAGTGATGAATAATTACCAAAAATACACGAAGGAGTGAAGCCAAACCGACTCTGAACACAAAGCTGGATTCTGGTCTTCAGACTTTTCTGTCAGTTGAGTTTATTTCACCGCAAATCCTCTTTGTTTCATCTTTTCTCATAACTTTTCGTCTTTTTGATCGACTTTAATCACAAAACAATCTGGTTTGCAAACACGCACATCCGTGAAGAAGGTGAGTACAGCACGTTAACTGTGTTTCACCGATAAGCGTGATTCAGCTCAGCACTCGTCCACTCAGGAATTTTGGGTCATTTGAAAAGTCCTGTAGGACTATTTGGGACTTTTTTCAGGTAAGTGGTCTTTTTCTGTGTTATTTTGATGGAAAACTTTGAATTTTTTTATTTAAATCTCCGGAAAGTCAGAAAAAGTTCCTGCAGTGGGAAAAAACCAACGTTTCCTTGTTCAAATATGAAAATCCTCACTGATATTATGGATTTTAAAAGCTGAGACGAAAGTAACTTAATGTATAGAAACACAGGTTGATGATTATTTATCGACACTGATGGATGATGTGATTCTAAGTGCAGTTTATCCGTACGATCTTTCTTCCTTTGTCCCTATTTGTGGATGAAATCTGTGTCAGCGTTCGTCGACCATAAAATAAACCTAACGACCCGTCCAAACGCACGTGGCAGCGACTGTTCGTTGGAGGCTCAGACTCAGGCCGAAGGTTAATTTGGGAGGTGTGAGTAAGCGCGGGCATGGCGTACGTCAGGGCGGGGCCGCGGCGGAGAGGTAGCCGTAAAATGTCAAACAGTGCATCGCGCCGCAGGAGCAATATGGAGCCGATCGGTCTGTTTACTCGGAGAATGTGAAGCGCTGCCAAGTTGGCTGAGCCCGGCCAGGATTAACCCACATTTTCCATACCGGCCCGCGTGCGCCAAACTCCTGTTTTTTGGGGGGGGTTTTTTTGCTTTTCTTGCATTTTCTTCAGCGTTCGTATGGAAAAATGCAATTCCCATTGTATCCGTTCTGCTTCGTTGTATCGCATGCTTTAATGACACACAGACAAAACATGTAATTAGAGGAATAAACAAATAAAACGAGCAAAAACACAGCATTCCTGCCCGCGCGCCAGTTCAGGGATCTCGGTAGACCTCAGTGTCGTCCGGACCGCCGCTGTCGCGCAGGACGGCAGACGATGGACATGCAATCACAAACCACAGACGTCTGTGAGCAGGAAGCCAATCAGTGATGGGCGCTTCTGCACCGTTGACGGTGCAACGTCACTGGATGGTCCCATGATCAGCGGGTTACCGCGTAATGTGGCTTGTACGACCAAAAGTGGCTGGAGCGGTTTCACAATATCAGTAGAAAAACACAATAAAATGATGTTTTCATGTCTTGATATCGGTAGATTGACGTCTGTTTACACTGATTCTGATGTTGGGAGTTTTTGTTGCGACTAAAAGACCAAAAATACACCAAATATTGTTCGCTTTGTGTGGACAAAAACTTCCTTTTAGACCGGATGAATCTCAACAAGAGAATCTATTTCCTTCTTTTGCTTACTCCACATTCTTCTACTCTAGATACTTCTAGACTACCTAAAATCACTGTACTTTTGTGAAGTTTCCCGTCCCGCTCGGCCAATAATCACCGCTGTCTCCTTCTCTTCTCTGAGTTGAATCTTCAGCGTGTAATCGACCCGTGACGGCTCGAACCGGGACTTCAGCTTCAATCTGACAAAGTAAAGCGATACCGGGGCTGAACTTCATCGTGAAATGGAAAAATAAATCAGTGTCTTCTCAGTTATTCCTCAAGTAGAGAGGCTGTGAAGGAGGATTTAACCTAAACACTAACAATATAAACCAAATTTTGCCTTTAGTTTCATTGCTGGAGATTTTAGCTCAACATGAGCTGTGTTAAACTTTCCAATGATGTTTATGCTTCATTTAGAGACTGGAAACATCGTTTTAATTATAAAAAAAAGTTTATTTTCATTAAAATATCTTTAAACATAGCCATGTCACATACACATCTTCCTGTACACCATTGTCTTATTCACATCAGTAATAATCTCTGCAGTCATTCTTATTACTGGAAGGGAAGAGTCAGAGACAACAGCGAGACGTTTTCAAAGCAGACAGAGAGCGAGAGGAGTAACTTTCACATTACTATAGTTCAAAGATACACTTTCCCCCCCAGTTTATTCCCACTGGGAGGGGTCTATAAATTAAAAAAAACAAAGTGAAGGTAAGTCACAAAATGCATCTGAGAGCCTGAAGCTGGACCAGACTACACGGTCGTTCTGTTGGTTACTCAGAAAATAGAATCAATTCACGTACGAGCCGAGTCAAAATCCACTTTTACTCGGTGAAATATTTACAGAATATCGTCGTGTTCTCGGGAAAGGTTGGAGATTTAGTTTAGACGGTTTATTTTGCCGAATTCTGAGTCGTGACAAATCGAGAAAACAAAGTTGACGGTGGCAGAAAAGTGTCCGACACTCGCAGGCTCGTTGAATTTCTTCATATCAGGCGGCATCACAAACGCGTAAGAAATACACAAGAAGTCGACTTAAAGACAAAGATGTTTAGATTTGACTGAAGTTCACTTAAAATGCACCCGACTTAGAAGTTGTAGTGAGTCTTAATTTCATGTTTGCTTGGAAGGAAGGGCCTTTAAAATGGTTTTACGGACTCGAGTGTCCTGCAAAACATAAAATCAGGTGTGTTTTTGTTACGTTACGGATCGGTACGATGAATTAAAGTGCAGTTCGAGTGCCTGCAGATGAACAATGTGAAATGAGGACATATTTGCAAAAGTATCTAAAGGAATGAAGACGATCAGGAAAACCAATTAACGAGCAGTTTCACACAAGTTACGTATTCGGACGGACAAGAAATCGAAAGAGCAAGGACGCAAGAGTATCTTCGTACCAATAACAGGCTTAGCAGCAAAGACGTCGGTTTTAGAGATGGTTCGACCAGGTCTGCGTGAACGCTGGGCTGCTGTGTTTAAACTATCCGATGTAGGTAGTTACTGGATCGTTAGTGGGCTCGTGGCTGCAGGTGTGTTTAACTGTTTCTTCGGTCCAGGTCGTCGCGTCGGGTCAAAATAGAACCATAAACTGGACTGTTGATGGGAAAGAAAACAGCTGCTCCAGAGAGCTGAAATAGTCTTACTTGTACCTCAGAGTTTAATGAACTTACGGGTTCTAAGGGTGGGACAGAATAGTTTGAAAGTGATGGAGACTCGTTATAAAGTACCAAAGTTCCCGCAGGAGTTTGGACGCTCTCTTCTACCTGTAGGATTCAAACAGCTCCCTCTTTTCTGCACCGGCAGTCCAGTAAACAGTTGAATTTCAACCTGACAGCGACACAAGCTGGTGGTAGGTTTGCTGAAGTAAAAATGTCGACACCGTTCATCCTCGCTGTGGGATCAGCTCTACAAAATCCAAAATGTCACGGCCCCCCATGGTTTTTTGTGTGTGCGTGTGTGTGTGTGTGAGTGTGTTGGGGGATGGACGGCTCCTCGGCAACAACGAGGCCGAAGTCTGCGGCTCCTCAGCGGTACCGCCCGATAGGCAGCACCTTCATGCAGGTGAAGCTGTCGGGGTACTTGGACAGCACCACCGGGTTGCCGTCCATGCGGACCTCGCTGAGGCTCGGCCGAAGGTAGTAGGTGTCGTTGGACCTGCAGAAGGTGTTGATGTTGACCTCTGTGATGTTGTTGTTCTGGAGGAAGCGAAGAAGAAGGTTAATCACAAAGAAGCGTGTCAGAAATCATCATATTTTAATGGCTGAAGTGAGTTAACGTTTGGATTGATTGAGGAAAAAAAGGTTTTATTGGGTAGAAATATGGTAAGAGTTATAACGTGTCGAGAAACGTTGCCACATTCTGTACTGACCGACAAAAAGCAGCTCCTCCATTGAGCCCGATGATGTTTTTTGGTTCCCTAAAAGGTTCTAATGGAATTGTTTTAAGTCTGTGGTTTGTTTCCCTTGTTCTCACCTCCTCGTTCATTGTTTTTCAGTTCTTGACGTCGCATTTATACGTATCAACACTTATAAACGGCTCCAAATATCTGACGTGATGTGTCAGTATCTGAATTCCAACCGTCACACAGTCACAGTTTATGTGTCAGACAGTTCCCACCCTCAGTGTTGAGCGCCGTCACAGATTTGTCTTTAAACAAGCACATCAGTTCCCTCAACGGAGGCGCTGTTTCATTCCTCTGCTTGTCCCTTTTACGACGTTCCCTTTTTCAGAATGAAACTCCAGATTATTTTATTTACCCGACATCCCTCCAAATTAGCCGCTCGTAAAAGTCGTTCTTCTTTTCGGCACTGTTTTAATCGAGTCTCGCTGCTGTTTCGCAGAACTGACACGTAGTAAAGAAGGCTCCGATCGACCTCGAAGTTGTTTCGCTTTCCTCTCAGACCAGATATAAAAACTTCAAACAGACCGTTCGTCTCAGCGTTGTCCTTTTAGAGAAACCTTCCATAAGGCTGGCCGGTTTATTGGACGTTACACCCAAAACACGTTTACAGTTGCCGAATTTTGTGAGCAGACCGTCTGCATCGAAATTCTAGACCTTTAAAACGGTGTTTTCAAAGTTGTGGTGTACTTTGTGAGTACATGTACTGTCTGAGAGGTTGTTGACAGTACTCACCTGTAGATGTAAGATCCGGACGCTCTCTGGGATGTAAGGAACAGCTTCCAGTTGGTTGTCTCCCATGTACAGGTTGGTCAACTTGGTCAGTTTCTGGTGAGGAAAACAGTTATACCTCAGTGACTGAATGAAGAGTTTATTGTTCTATAACTATCTAGAACAAATCCGTGTTTGGACATCGAGTTATCTCTGAGCTTCGCCTCGTTATGACTCGAAATAAACTAACTTGGTGAGCGATCACGGTCGAGAAAAGTTGAGGCAGATGACGACATCGTACCTTGAAGGCGTTGGCTTTGACACCTTTGGTTTTCAGCAAGTTGTAGTTGACGTTGAAGATGGACAGTTTGGGGGGAAGCATGGGGAGCTTGACCAGTTTGTTCTCGGCCAGCGACAGCTGCTCCAGCAGGGTCAGCTTGGAGAACGCTCCGTCCTCGATCTCTGAGATCAGGTTCCCCGTCAGGTCGATCCTCTTCAGGGTCACTGTCCGGGAAGGATGCAACCGAAGGTTAGCTGCGGCTCACGGTTCGACCCAGCGAAGAACGGAAGAGGTCGCAGACTCACGGATGTCTGCGAAGTCTTTGTTGCTGATCTTTTTGATCTTGTTAAAGCGAGCGTACAGATACGCGGTCTCCTTGGGCAGGGTGGGAACGCTGGTCATGTCCGGAGTGACCTCCTCACAGTACACGGAGCCGGTCAGACACACACACAGCAGGCAGGTGGGAAGGTCTGTGAACAGAAGACGCACACACGTCGAACAAAAACCTGCTTCAGCTTCATCTTTTCTCTTGAATAGCGATCAGTGTGAGTTTGTTGAGACGTTTCTTTCGTCTTACCGGAGGCGTCTCCTCCGTCTGGCATCGGGCTGTCGTCAGGCTCGTCAGCAGGAATCAGCGCCCTCTGCAGGAGAAACCGAGTTTGGTCATTATCCAAAACCTTTATTATGAAGCCAAAACAGGACTTCATGTCTGACAGGCTCTGGCCTTTTGAGCCCCCTCAGGTTACATTAGGACTCCAAAGACCACCTGGGTCTGGTTTTTATTGGTCCATATTGCTAAAACTCTTCATTCCCATTTTTCCGTCTTGTTTATGAGTCTTTCTGACATCGTGTGGACGGTGGTCTATCGTCTCCAGTTAAATAACAGGTCCTCGTGTGATGAACCGTCCCCCTTGAAACGTCCGTTTGGATTTATTTGACCAGTCGCTGAAGTGTGGTGCTGCAGGATGATTCATTGGGTTCCACTGAACCGCGACCACATCCAGCTGCTCTCTGGCGACGCTTTGCCCGCACCGTGCGTCTTAAGCAGGCGAACGCTTCGGCCTGATTCAGAGGAGGAGACCGCCGGTCGTAAGACGGGGTCCGATTTCCAGCTGGTTACTGGCAGACAACTGGTCCCATTCACCGCTGGTGTTGTTCTGCGTTTCTAGAGACCGTGAACACTGAACTCCATCGTCTGATGAGTTATGACACATTTAATAGAGTCAAAACAATGATTTGCTTTACTTGCTCTTTCCCATCGCGTAGATGATTACGTTTCATCAGTTTATCTTTAACTACCACTCATTCCCGAACAACTTCACACACTTTACATCAACATCTGCTTGTTGTTTTTTGACATAAGACTTGAATAGCGGGAGCTGAAAACATATTAACAATATTTATTGCAGTTTTTTTTGCCCCGTCTGACCACATTTGTGTCTGTTGGTCAGCAAAATTTGGAATTACAATGTTTTTGATTCCTTTCTCGTCACCGTTTCGCAGTGTTTTGGCCTCTTTATGTTGATGGGCTGCGATCTGTCTGCGTCATTACCTTCCAGATGTAACCAGTGTGTTAAGTTGCTGAAGCCGAAAATCAGTTGGAATGATGTAACTTCTCGGTTCTCCTCTGACCCTGGTCAGAGTTTTGTGCAATTCTTTGGAAATCTTGATTTTTAGAGTGTGTCTGCACAGTTTCACAACTGCAGAGTAAAATGCTGCCTCAGTAGTCTTAAATTTTTGTGGGTTATTTAGCGCTTTCAGATCAGCGCACGCCTGACGGGCAACAGAGTCCAGTGAATCACAGGAGGAAAATTCAATCTTGGACTCGAAGCAACAGTCGATGCAGGAAAAAGACTGAGCAGTCACGACTGGAAATGCGGAAACAACAGAAGTAAGAAAAGAACTCAACGATGGCCGAGATTCCAAACGGACTGAACAGTCGGATCAGTTTTGGTTTATCACTCCGCCAAAGGTCGTAAGCCTGATTTAAATCAACGTTTTAGTACTTGGAGTTTCAGTGGAAAGAAGAAACCATGCGGGAAATACGTCTTCCCAGGTTTTCCTGAGAACTTCCTGGGAAAATGTGCTTATTTTGCTTTACTGGGACAACGTTGGATTGGATTCACATCAGAATCCATCATTACTGGTAAAAAAAAAAAAAAACCCAGGAGAAAGTGCATAGCTGGGCACATGTCCACACGTGTCCACGACGACCCTGTCAGTCTTGGACAGATGGTGAAATTTCCGTTGCTTGGATCCAGGGTCCCGTGCAGATGTGGAAACTACGCGTTAACCTTTAGCCCCTGACCTCAGACACCTCCGGACCCTCGGAGGTGATGATGCATTCCACCCCGGCAGCAGAGGAGCTTTCTGGGACCAACACCCCCCCCCCCCCCCCTCCTGGCACGTTGAAATCTTTCCAGACCTTTAACAAAACGCACTGAGACAACCGAGGTCCCCGAAGACGCCACTGGCCACTGAAAGGTTGAAGGTTTCTGAGGACTTTTCCTTTAGCTTCCCACCAAAAGGCTCCTTTGCAATCATTCAGCTCGAAGGAAGGAAGGAAGCGGCAGCGCTCAATAAACAAACTCCAAATGAAAACTGGAGTTTGGCAACAACACTGGGGGAAAAAATGCTTCGTTCGTTTATACTCCATCATCAGGGGCCTGGGTTGAGTTCCCCCGAACGACTACACCCAGTCACAGTGTCCTTCAGCGAAAATACCGACCATAACTGAGTCTCTGAACCGACTCACCTCCAAACCGGTCAAAGGGAGACGGCGGAAACTTTCCGTTTTGTGCATCGGAGCGCGAGTCTATAAAACGTAGCGTGAGCGGTCGAGTGTGGCCGCAGCGGAGGGTAGGAGGTCCGCGTCTGAGGGCTCTGGCTCTAACGAAGCTTTGGATGAAAAACATCTGGTCCCGAATGAAGTTCATTAAAGGCAAAGTGGCGCTCCGTGGCGTATTGTCTCGCACCCCCCCCACCCCCCTCTTTTTTTTCTTCCCCCTGCAAGTGTTTCCCGAAGGACAAATCAGACCAGAGTTTGGTTTTGGCTGCTCCTCCGAGTATGTCTTGAAGGGGTTATTGTGGTCAAAGACGAGGGGTTTGTGTGGTTGATCCAGGGCTTAGTGTGTCTGGTGGAAGGCGGTGGAGTGTGTGGGTGTTTGTGTGTGTTTGGCGGTGGAGTGTGTGGGTGTTTGTGTGTGTGTTTGGCGCTGTGAGCCGTGAGGAGGAAAGTTGTGAAATCAGGTGATGACAGATTCTTTCGTTTGATGGGAGGAGCGGGCGGATTAACGGACTCGAGCGCGGAGCGGATTACTTCTCATGGCGAAGTGAGAGTGTTGGAAACTGTAAAGAAAACATGTAAAATATCACATGTCACATCCCTCTTCTACTCTTTCATGCTTTGCTTTTACTTGTTAAATCCATATTTCTCATTTTTATTAGTTTGTGAAAAGAAACGGCGTGAAATTGGTCTGATTTGGCTTTAACCTGCAACTAAATCCACTGTAAAAAAATGCAAAAACCTCTCAAAATGACATGCAGATGCAATATTGCACAATTTTGCTTGCATTTAAAAATGCATATTAATGCATTGAATTGTGAACTGGTGCTGCAGATCTAAAAATACTCCCGCAGACTTTTGGTTTTTGGATCATTTGCAGCAAAACTTCCATCAAAAGCTTCTCAGAGCGTCGTCCACGTTCGTGCAGGAAATTGATCTCATGCTTAGCAGAAAAGGGTGTGATGCGTATCGTAAAGTCCTCACCCGGGACCTCCTCGAGTTCAAATGGTCACTGAAGTATCCACTCAGCTGCCTGCCAGATAGAGATCCCGGGATGAGCTGCGAGCGGCGGGCCGAGCCGCCGCCGCCGCCACCGCCGGCCGCCAGGCACGGCACCAGCAGGCAGGTGAGCAGGAGAGCCTTCATGCTGTCCGAAGCAGTGTGATGCCGACGCGCCAGCTCGCCCTGAAAGCCTGAGTTTGGGTCAGCAGCTGCTCTCCGCTACAAGCCCCCACTTGGATGTGTCAAATGACTGTATTTAAAGGCTGAACCAGTAGCTTCCTGCAGACTTTTAAAGCAGAGTTTATAGAGCAGAGCACTTAACCCTTTCCTGGCCACCCACCGTCGGTCCCCGCTGGAAGAGAGAGGGGAGACACAGAGGGAGGATGGACGGAGAGAGCAGCAGAAGGAGGCACATGTGGAAAAAGACAGCGAGAGTAAAGTGTCCTTTTTCTCCTAAATGTCCCTTCGAAAGGGGAAGAAAAAAACGCGCTGCAGAAATTGCTGAAAAGGCAGAAGGTTGACAAGCGAAGTGTGAGTGTGTTTGGTCAGGAGGAATGTCTGCGGCCACTTTCTAATGACTTGTAATGACCCACCGATCTTTCATTAGGCTGGATCGCTGGTTTTTCTCCGTCTCTACCGGGCTTTTTTTTCCCCCCTCCCCGATTCATCCAGCAGACACTGATTATACGCTGCGATTTACACGCTTACTTTGCGCTGACCAACGGCTAACCGGACCGGAATCGGTGTTTTCGGGTCACGGTCGGCGATGGCGGCGGCTCCCGTTGCTCGCTAATGATCGAGCCATTGAGCTCGTTGGGAAACAGCAACAGTTCCTCTGCCAAGTTAAAGGCAGGACAATTGAATTTAATGCGTGTCCGCCGCCAGACAACACAACCCTGTGTTTACATTCCTCATGTTGGGTTTTTTTCTGGTCCAATTGTGGTTTGAGCAGCATGAAGGACTTTCGTTTTTATTCCAGTTTTAGGTCAAATCATCATTTCTGTTGTGTTACTCTGACTTTGCTCTTAAAGCCAAACTCCATCGTGAATTTCCAATATTAATAGACCGTGGTTCATTTTCAGAAGCAGGCTTGTTTTTCCATTCGACAACTACAGTACAAACCGTGTCTTTTGAACTCTGCTGCTAAAACAAGAAGTTCTACTCGACTTCTGTCTAACTCCGTCTGGTGAAATTGAACTCACTGATGCTGGGTTAAAGACGGGACGCAACGTCGCCAAACACGGAGAACGCCGGTTGATTTCACGCTCACCTTCTCACCTATTGAGCATTTAGAGTCGACCTCTGGCCTCATAGACGTCTGGACTTTGGTAGGAAAGCTGAGTGCGTTGAGGAAACGTCCGTGAAGACGATGCAAACGGCCCACGGGAATGCGACGAAGGGGGGTTTACAGTCAGGCAGGAGTGCTCAAACCTTCACTCCACTTCCAGTAGAGTCAGGTGCTCCAGTTTCAGTCAATACATGCAGGCAAATAATCCCAAATCGCCGGCTAGTTTCAGACTGACTGTGCTCGACGACCCTTCAGGCGTTAGGATCGCTCGATGCACGAGTTCCATGTTGTTGATACGAGAACGTATCGAAGAAACGTCAACGGATACGTCGAGGTTTAACAGGAGACCAGCAGCGCTTATCTGGGTGTGAATTCATGAAAGTACCTCATGAAACTCACTTTTCGCTGCTCTCTGTGGTCTGTTTTCTCTCTTGCTGCTTTCGAAAATTTTGACTCCGCTGACTTAAATTTGCTGTTCCGACGTGTATTTGCTTGTTCGTTGCTCTTGGTCCAGATGGTGCTTGCGCACTTCCACAACAGCAATAAACATACCAAATAATCTCACCAATGTTTGTGATAATCAACACAAACATTTCAACACTTTCAAGGCCTCTTTCGATCTTTCTTATCTCGTTTTTTAACACTCGATGTCTCGAATCTAGACTTACCGTTTTGCCCTCAAACATCGCCTTCAGTTAATGTTACCACGCTTTACGCACGTTTTATTTCGCCCTCCATCAAGTGCAACAGGTCGACGTTGATCGAGACGTTCGGTGCGGTTGGATTCCAACCTCTGGACAGCTGCGATGATAATCAGAGCCCAGCTCCAGGCGTTGGCTGTTCTTTCGAAGACAATGAATTTGCTGGATTTCAGACGGGGCCTGAGCGCTCGCCTCGAGTGTTTAACTATATGAAGGTCATATAAATTAACTACCTATTAAAATACTTGTTTGCCAGCTCATAAAACTTGAGAGATTTCTTTTTTTTCCCCTTTATTGACTGTTTGATGATGGGGGAAAAAAAAGAAAAGGTGAGCGAGGTTCCCTGATGCCATCGAACGTTTCTGCCGGGAAGATTTTTTCTGGTCGAATCTCATTCGTCCATCTCTTTAATCAGCTCGTTGCTGCGTTTTAATGCCTTTCAGACCTCTTTTAGCAACATGCAGGCAGAAACACGCCAATAAATAACAGCTAATATAACAAAGAATGCCAAGAATGATTACCAGAATTATGGAGGAGGGGGGGGGAAGGCGAAAATATGGAAGATTTTTCCAAAGCCAAGAGATTCTCAGTAATAAAAGCTGCGGAGACTGTGCGCTCCGTCCATGCAGCAGCTGTTGAGCTCCAGCTGTTCTTGGGTCGGTTTCAACCTTGGTTGTCAAATCGGAGCGACGTCGGGCTTCTCCAGAACTGCTCTTAAGCCCCCCCCCCCTTCCCCCTTTTTCTTTCTTACTCTCGGTCGTCCCTCGACATGGAGGAATTAAATGGGGGGGGAGATGATAAGAGACAGTACTTCTCTATAAACAAGCAGAGCACAAGAGCTGAAGTTTAACAGCAAAACAGTTAAATAGAAAACATGTGACTATTTCAGCCTTCAAGTGGAGGGGAAAAAGAAGGGGGCCCAGATATAAACATCCAAGGAACATGAGCCCGGACTGTTACAGGTGTGTTAGCAATTATGGACACCTTTAAACTTTTATGGCTCTGGGAAGAGGGCCAGCAACTGGAGAATGTTTTTACTGTCGCTAATTTTCTATAGCAGAGCGCGGGGCTGCCAGGGTGTTTCACTGCTGCTCCACTTTACAATGGAGCAGCGTCAAATGGGGAAAGCCACCCACAACAGCGCCGTAAACACACGCTCTTCCTGTCATGCTCAGTTGTGTTTGCGAGCACGTGTTTTTCCTTTGGAAGCTCGAGACGAAGAAGCGTAGAAAACAGCTCGTCTTGATGCAAATGCTGCAGTTTGCTCAGGAAACACAGATTTGAGATGCTGCGAAACCGAGACGAACGTGTTCTCAAGTTAAAGCTCTGTTTTATCTTAATTTACTGATATCTTGACAAGAAAACCAACTTTTACACACTAAACTTGGTTCATTAAGTTGGATGATTAAACCGCTGGAAGACCCACCTCCTTGTTGTGTCATAATGTAGCCCAATTCCAATTCTCTTCCTTAATCCTCAACCTTAGCACTCAAATTTTACCCTCAAAACCAAGTGTTAACGGCTAGAAAAGGGACACTCCTCAAATGCCGATACTTCCTCAGTTGATAGGGGGCAGTGTTGCGCCAAAGCGGCGTTGAGTCTATCAAGTCAGAAGAGAAGAAGCCGTAGCAGTAGCAACAATAGCAATAGTACCGCTGCAGGCCATGAGGTCACTAATCCATGACATGGGCCTAAACTAAGAGAATACCATGTTTTCGTAATATTTATACCTTTATTAACAAAGAAAATACATTTGTAGCTCGCCGTTTCATTTTAACTGTAGGGAGTCAGACGATTCTAACTGACCAGAAACTATAAACAGATGTTTGTGAAAGTCTCCCGTTTAAAAGAATGAAGAGCAACAGTTTCATTTTCATGTTAGCTGTTGTGATTTAATTTCTATTTCTAAGTAACAGAATTCCCAGAAAGATTCAGGGTAGCAACTCGAGTTGCGTTCAGGTCCCGCCCTCCATCCCGCTCCTACAGCCGGTTTACTGTTGCGCTCCATCAGGACTCTATGCAATGTCATTATGAATCCATAATTGTGTCGTGTTTTGGTGGTTTTTTTTGCTCCTTCAATTAATTTCGGGATGCTTCCTCGCAGTGTTTGTGGCCGCAGACACGCATCACCTACAGGTACGACGAGACAACGCAGCAGCGTAACAAACGCCACGGGTAGTTTTCAGGAAAGTAACGTGAGAGGATAATTCAGCCCTTCCAGAGGAGAAGTTTGGCTGCGTGTCATCATGGGCGCACAATCTTCACTTTACAAATGATTAACTGGAGGTTTTCAGTCTTTTGAGGGAGACTTGGGAGACCTATTTGTGGTTGGATGTTGGCGGATGGGATTTGCTGCCTCAGGAGAACCACAGAATTAATGTAAATCAATGCAGCATGCCTTCGCTTGGTGTAAACAGTTATGCAAGATGTTTTCATGAAAATTAGCAGTGGAAGTCGTCCAAGCGAAGGAGACAGATTTCCTCTTTGCGGTTCATTACATCTCTTCGCGTGGACCCCCGCATACGTCGCATCTGGCTGTCGTTCGGCGTTCGCGTCGTCCTCTATTGTGCGGCCGTCCCTTCGAGTGAGGACGGGTGAAACTTCGCAGTACGGCGCCATGGCGACCGTCCAGAACGCCGGCCGGGTGCGAATGATACCGTATCAGTCAGCGATGGTTCCAGAGGAGATCCATCCGGCATTGCTGTGGGGACAGTGGGGACAGTGGCAGAGTGCCTGCAGCCCCTCAAGAGCACTACCACATAGAGTGTTGTCACATAGAGTGTTATCACATAGAACCTTACCACATAGAGCGCTACCACATGGAGCGTTACCACATAGAGCATTACTTACATAGAGCATTACCACATAGAGCATTAGCTACATAGAGCATTACCACACAGAGTGTCACCATATAGAGCGATACCATATAGAGCACTAGCACACACAGCGTTATCACATAGAGGGTCACCAAATAGAGCACTATCACATCGAGCACTATCACATCGAGCACTACCACGTAGAGCGTTACCACGTAGAGTGTTGCTACATAGATAGAGCGTTACGACATTGAGCAATAATACATAGAGCGCTACCACACTAAGCGTTTCCACATAGTGTTATCACATAGAGCGTTACCATATAGAGCGTTACCTTATAGACCATTAAGACACACAGTATTATCACATAGAGCGCAACCAAATAGAGCACTACCACATAGAGCATTACTGCATTGAGCATTAACACATAGAGCGTCATCAAATAGAGCACTACCACGTAGAGCGCTACCACTTGCAGTGTTACCACATAGAGCGTTGCCATACAGAGCGTCACCACAT
>JASSRZ010000072.1:16934514-16951709 GCA_032164315.1 Malacoctenus gilli
CTCGTCTGGGCTCTTGATAACCCCCCCCCCCCACACACACACACACACACACACATATATATATCCACCAACAGCTTTCAAGCACGTCTTTTCTTTATAAGGTAGTTTGGAGAAAACATGTGTGCAAATTGCTGCTTTTAACTGAGAAATGAACATCAATTTTGGTACATGAAATCGTAAACACACACACACACACACACACACACACGCGTGCGTGCTCTTACACCCAAGCACAGACACGTGTTTTTATCTTGGGATTCGTAGAAAACTTGTGGCACGCCTCATGCAATGTTATCCTGTTATCAAGCTTCACCATCCATGTGAATAATCCTTTAACATCTGTCTGGGGTGGGTGGGGGGGGGACCTGCTTGTTCACGTCAATATAATTTATTGCTAATTTGGAAGCAAAAGGAAACATCTGATTATGCAGACATCTCATTCAGTATCACTGCGTTTTGATTAGAAATTAAAAGCTTCCTTCTGGTCACTGAGCTGCAGGTGTTTTTTTAGACAAAACGCTTGAATTCCTACTTTCTGCAATAACACCCATCTATTTTAGATGGTGATGTTTCGAAAACAAAAGACGGTGTATTGTTGATCAAAATGTAGTTTTGGTGCCAGCGTTCTTCTCATGAACAAAAAGTAAAGTATCAGTTAAACCTCATCCAGAAGGAAGAGATAAAGTCTCCGAGACTTCTTCGTAAAAAAAAAAACAACCCAGAAACTAATTTCAGGGATTTCTTGGAAAAACCTTGAAATTCAGCCAAAGGGCTTGGGTGAATGTGGTTATGATTATGATACCGCATATTCCAGATATTACTTTGTTTCCTATCTGCGTTGTGCGTGTGAGAGGGAGAGGGCTGTATTGTTACAAAAGTACTGCAGTGTTTTAGTACAGGATGTACCTCAGGATTCCTTAAGAGCAGTCGGGGCCTCGCTTCAAAGCTGTTTGCAGGGCCAAGATCCAGTGAAACAGAGAGAGGAGAAACGCTCAGGCGGGAGCCGGAGAATAAAAGAAATTCATTCTGTAATCATCAGGAAACGCAAAAAGTTTAAATAAAACTAGTCAGAAAACCAATTCCAATAGACAGAATTTTCTTTTTCTTTTTTTTTTACAACCAAAGTATCTAATAAATGATGGGCTTTTGGATGAAAATTCATAGTTAATGCCAAAAAAAACCCCATCATTTATCCAGCGTGAGGAAGCTGTCTGTTTTCTCCCCTTCACTCTCAGGAAAACAACGAAATACACGCGTGTTGGATAAACTTCCAAAGTTTGCTTTGCATACAAACGGGAAGCAGGAAGAAACATGCCAAAGGGCAGGAATAACATCCACGAAAAAAAGAAACCCGACGAGAGATTCTGGGGAGATAAAGACGAGCACAAACACAACTTCAGGAACGTCTGCGACTAAATCAACAATTAGCCCGAAAACTCTCAATCAAAGGAACATCTTTTTTTTAAAAAAAACAACGACCCGCGCGGTGAGATGAGCGTATTTTGTTTTAGTTAAAAGTAAAAAACAATAAATAACAACTTGCTTTCGCGATCATAAATATTGTAAAGCTCCGAGAAAGCGTCTCGCCGTGTTTTTCCACCGGGATCGAGGGAAATCTATATTACTGGAAATAGCCTGCGTGCATTCCTATTATCTTTAATGTTGAGGCGGTGAATTCCCAGAATGAAGGCTCAGTCGGGGCCGCCCGGCGGGGCGGAGTCAAGCCCTGCAATTATTCCTGGAAAGCGACTAGGCAGAAGCCGCTGCGCGGTTCCTGGGAGCGAGCGAGCGACCGGTTCAGCGAAAGGAGCAGGAGCAGGCGGGCGGAGCGACAGAGAGAGAGGGAGGGAGGGAGGGAGCGCGAGTGGGGGGGGGGGGAGGGACAGGGAGACCGAAAATTAACCGTAAATTAAAACAACAAAAACAAAAACAGCAACGAAACGGGGGAGAGAGAGAGAGAGAGAGAGAGAGAGAGAGAAAAAAGCCGTGTTAATCGCGGAGGAGCGAAGCGGTTGGCAGTCGCGAGGAGGAACAACCGGCGGCGGTTGGTTGGTTGGTTGGTGCGGGAGGTGTGACGTCAGAGCCGCCGGTGCTGCGAGGAGTTCTCAGAATAGACTTCTAGGAAACGGTAAATTTTAAAAGCCGAGCCTTTACACACTGTCCTTCACACATTCGGAGCCGACGCCGCCGACAACACACTCCACACCGCCGCCGCGCCCGTTCCGACGCCGCTTTTCCAGCGCACCGCTCCGCTAAAACGTCCTTTTATTTCCGTTTGAATACGAAAAAAAAGAAAGAAAAACTACCTACCGGAGCCGGAGCCGCCGTGGGACGCGGAGGAGCGCTTGGTGTCGGTGCACCGCTGTCGGAGGCTACTTGGCCCTCTCTTCACATCGGAGCCGATGTCACGACTTGTTTATCCGCGGAAGGTGTTTTTCCTTTAGACACGGCGCTCTTTCTTTACGCTTTCGTTCTTCCCCGAGAAGGAAGTCGGACCGGATTATCGCTGCAAACGAGAACCAGGACATAGCATGATTCTTTGTGTCCCCGGGTGAGTTCGCTTCTCTTTGTTTGGCACTTTTACCTGTTTGCGTAACACAACAATTAGTCGAGGCGACGCGCTTGTCAATTTTGCAAAAACAGGCTGTAACGGAGAGGAAAAACCTGACCTTGAGCTTGAAGAGAAAACTCGATTTTAAACCAGTTTCCCGAGTGAGGACCTAAAGTTTAAGAATCAGGATAATTAGTAACTTAATAAAAGTGATGAAGTGAAAAATGTATAATTTACTGAAATGATTTTGAACCAAAAAATTCAGGAAAAGCAGTGAGTTATAAGATCAAACTACAAAAAGTCATCAGATTCTCTAACACACACACACACACACACAGACACACACACACTTGCTGTAAATTGGACAACTGTCGATCCTGCCGTAATCTTTTCTACAGTTTTCTTGTTTGGATCCACGTTGAATACCGTTTTCCGTGTTTTTTTTCTTGTCCCTCCCCAGTCCCAGAAATCTTCTGCCCGCAGCTCCCTCCACTGAAGCCCCACGGGGCATGCGGGCAGGAACTGCGCCACCTTCGTCCTGCCTCCAAAGCGCCCCTCCGCTATGGGACCCCACCAAGGACCTGCGGGCCATCGCCAGCAACTTCTGCTATCTCGAAAACTCAGGTAACGGCGCGCAAAAGTGTTTTCCCCGTTCGGAGCCGGCGAACGGAGCGGACGCGATAAGATCGGCCGCCTGTTCCAGACACTGGGCTCATTCTGTGCTCCGAGTCGGGTTACTCGACAGTGAGAAGACGGCAAGAGCGTTCACAATGACTAATATTGTGGAATCCGTGTGCGTAGGATGGTACTGGGGAGCTGTGACGGCAGCTCAGGCCCACGCTGCGCTTCAGGAGGCATCTGAAGGGGCCTTCTTGGTACGGGACAGCAGCCACCCGCTGTACATGCTGACCCTCTCGGTCCGGACGGCGCGGGGACCCACCAGCATCCGCATCCAGTACAGCGGCGCCCAGTTCCTGCTGGACTCCAGCTCGCCCGCCAGGCCCAGCCTGTCGTCCTTCCCCGACGTGCCCAGCCTGGTGCAGCACTACATGGGACCCGAGAGGAGGGCGGAGGAGGGCAAGGTGGAGGAGGCGGCTCCTTCCAAACCCTCGCCGCAGGCGGCCCAGGAGGCGTCGGTGGTACTGAAACTGAAGCGGGCCGTGTACAAGCCCCAGAGCCTCCCGTCTCTGCAGCACCTCACGCGCCTCGTCCTCAACCGGCACGCCGACTGCCCCGAGCAGCTCCCGCTCCCGAGGCCTCTGCTGCGGTACATACAGGACTATCCCTTCAAGGTATGAAGGGAGGAGGGGGGGGGGCAGCGAGGGGGCGGTCGTCAGGCCGGCTGCGTTGTTCGTGGCTGAATGTCAGTTTCGAGGAAACGAACCGCCACGCGGGTACCGAGTACCTGGAAAGGACACCACCGCTGCTGCTGCTGCTGCTCCAGCAGCCGGAGGCCAGTCAAGAGAACTCCTGGACACAGGGTCATCACGTTGTTGCTGACGAAAAAACAAAGAGCGCGAGAAAGTCGGCCTGAAAAACCGACGCGTCCGATTCCGGACGGGATTTCCCCCCCCTTTCGTTCCTTCGAGGACAGGGTTGCGAGGCGCCCCTGAAAAAGACGACCCGCGGGAGAAACGCAGCACTGTACCCGGCGCTTATTTTCTAGCGGACGTGGGAAGCGTCCGCGTCACCCTGATTAGTTCTGGACGTACATGCTGTTCCTAAGAAGTACACTGATTCCATTGAGGCATCTTTTGATGCCCTTTTATTTTTCACGGTAAAACGTTTTTTGTACTTTTTACATGTGTACCCGTTTTTTTCTATTAAAAACAACCAACTGGAAAGTTCAGCGGCCATCCTTTTTGTATACTTGTTCGTTTGTCCTGCAAATTAGAGAAAAAAGCGCCGGCGTGGTCACGAACCACCGCATGATGGCTGCTCTCATGACGCTTGTTACGAAATATTGTCTTTATATCACCTTTGAGACACAAAGACTTTGTGGCCTTTGAGCTTGAAGTGCGCATGTGTGTGTGTGCGCGCGCGAGGGGGACGCAGATTGTGTGAGCAAGTGAAGGCCGCATTGTGTGTGCGTTTCTCTTTTTTTTTTTTGCTCAACAATGCATACCGCCTGCATCTGAGTCAGCGAGTGGACAAGCGAAGGGGAGGACCGTTCATCAGCCGATTCACAGAACTACCGAGTGCTTCCTGGGAGGAGGGTGAGGTTCTGAGAGGGAGGGTTCTAAGAAAAGCCTTCGGTAATTACCTTCAGCTTCGAACGGGCTTTCGTGCCAATCGCGCTCGCACGTTTTTTTGTTGGGAGTTTTTTTTTCCCCTCGTGTCCGGCGGCGCAGGATGTGTTCACAAATGTCCGATTTTTAAAAAAGTGCATCTGCGACATAGATAGGATTGGAGCTCGTGCGAGGTTGAGACGGCGAGCGCGCGTGCCAGGTGGCGGCTCGGTGGGGGGGGGGGGGTGAGGGGAGGGGAGGGGGGGCTGAGGCTGTGGCGACCTGGTCTAAAGCCAGCGTAATAGGATCTCAGTTTCTCAGTGCGGTTCCAGCTTGTCGCTCTAGTTTGACTCCTCTTTCTGAAGGATGCAGAATCGAGGCCTGGGAAGACACAAACAAGTCAGAGTCACGGGTGCTGAACTGGAAGTGGCACTGTGGAAGGGGAAAAAAAAAAAAAGCTAAATTAAGGGCAGAAAGGTGCCAATTTATAAGGGCAAAAAGCCTTCAATAGAGAATAATTGCATGTTAAGTGCTGACAAAGTGGATTCGTGGTGTGCAGGTGAAGCGCGGGGATGTTTTCTCCGCAGACCTGCCGGTGATGTCGTGTTGCGTCTCCACGTACTGCAGCCCCTCCACGTTCGCCTCCACCCACTGCCGAACGAGCGGGGGGTGCCTGGGGTCCACCTCCAAGTAAACACGCCTGCTCCCTCGCCAGAAAAAAACAACACAACGTGGGATCAAATTGAATCCTCGGGCCCGGGCCGTTTTCGTCGGAAGCCACTCTGAGATGAGCGGCGGCCGCACGTCTGGAACTGTATTTACTGGAAGTCTTTGCGAAAAGCTTCACTCATTAAAGAGGCAACGCGATACGCGTGTTTTTCAGAACATGCTGTCCTGGCGACAAGTCGCCACCGCTGTTAGGAATTAAACCCAGGTGGGATCGCGCGCACGCGCTTGTGTGTGTGTGTGTGTTGCGCGCGTGTGTGTAGCTGCGAGGGGGGTTTCTCACCCGTGATTTAACAGAAGCTGCGGCGCCAGAATCAAAATCTGTTTGATCACATTCAGGCCGTCTTCACCTCCATCTAAAGCAGCGTGGTCTTCAAATCTGAGAGCAGCAGGAAGTAACAAAGGTATTTCAATAATTATCGCATCATTTTTAATAAAAATCTTTTCACTTCCGTTTTACATTTTAAAATGACCTATTTTCACAGGTTTTTTTTTTAACTTAACTGACAATTTTTTGCACATTTTTACATACTGACAACTTTTTCCAAATTTCAAAAAATTGTTTTGTTTTCTGTTAAGAATAAAAACTTTATTATCAAACCTACACAACCACTTAAGCACCTATTTGTCCTTAGACAAATTTAAAATGTGAAAAAAAACAAATGTAGGCAAATGTGTCTGGCTCTTTTTGGCCTGTCAGCTGGGTCTAATGATCACCTCTCCCGTCAGTTTCATGCATTATTGAACCTCATACTGATCTTTTAGCATTTGGTCTCAGTCTTGTCAAGTCACATGAAACTCAGCTGAACGAGTTTTCAACCCATCTCATTTATAATGGTCAGTAACATGTGAATTATCACTGTCAGATTCATCTAAAAAAGGGGAAGTTGAAACTATACAGAAGGATTTATTTGTGAGTTTAATCAATTGGAATTGATTATGGGTGCACCGTAACATAGTTATCCTGTCATGCACATGATGTCCTGGTTTTTAGACTGCAGGTTTTTAATGCATCACATGCAGTGAGTTTTTTCAGCCAAATAGCAACAAAATGTCATAACAGAAGTGCACGATTGAAGCCTCTTTTGAAGGTGACCCATCGAAGAGATGCAGAGAAATGTAAGTATCGAGCTCAGACACAGGAACAAAGCTGGTCTCGAATGAAACATACTTTATGAATACGTTTTTCATCAACATCTAACCGAGATGTTGCTTTTCCAAAGGAAATTCCAAAACCAGGTCAAATTTGACTGTCTCACTTTGAGCAGATGACATGTTGCATAAGGGGCAACTATTAGACATTCTCAGATAAACTTTATCAATGTGTATTTGAACTATGCTTGGATATTCTATTGATACAAGGGCGTCATTTTAGGGGTGGACGGTAGGGACACGTTCCTACCAATTTTCGAGACCAAAATAAAAAAAGGATTAAAAATCGCGGAGACCCGCACTTCCGAAGGTTGAGTTCAAGTTGCTTTTGCAACAAGTCCTGCAAATAGCAATTGCAATCACTCATTTAAGCAGCTACGCCATAGTGTTTTATTATGGTCACTAAAAACGCATCAACTTTGAGATGTGCTCCTTTGAAGGCCTTTCGTGTCCCTACCACAGTCAAAATCAAACCTAAGCTATTGTATTGACATATCTATGTTCATCAATAATTCCAGGGACAATGTCCAGCTGCATTATAGTTCATTTTGCTTTCTAGCGGCTGTATATAAAACTCTAAAAATGAAGATGTTAAGGGAAAAGCCACCTGAAAACTTCTGGCTCCAGAGACAGCAGATCCTGCGAGAACAGGTACGGTGGGTTACTGACCACAGCAGAGACACGGCCGCACACGGTCAGCACGGCTTCTGCATCTGACGGAGACAAAAATAAGGAGTTTTTGAACAGAACTGTATTCAGTTATAGTATCTGAAAACACACTATTCTTACTCCTACCTTTCAATATGTCTAAATGATGAATCTGTAATCTGTCCTGAAGGCCCAGCCTGTGGAGGAGAAACCTTCGTCAGTCACTCTGCCCGGGAGCAAAGCTCAGATTGAAAGCGGTTATAAAGGATTTTAGAGTTAAATATCTAGACAGATCGAGACAACTGGGATTATAAAAATATATATAGAGAGGTTTCTAACTTAGTTGTAACTTAGTTATGGAGGCTCTACCTGACAGCATTCTCTCGGGTGAGCTCCACGGCATCGCGGCTCTGATCCAAGGCAACGGCGTTCAGCTGGAGAAAGAGACGCAAACACACGTTTCAAAACTGCTCCTCGCTTTATAAAAAACAAAAAACAAAAAAACAGCTGCAGAGTTGAAGGCGAGCTCGATTTACGCCATGAAGTAATAACAGCCTTTAAAGTTTACAATGTTTGCTCAGACCAGTGGTTCCCAAACTTTCCCGTCGATGGCTGATCAAAAATGAGGTCGGGTTTACTTTTTTTTTATTTTCGGAGCAACGTTTCGAATCGTTTCTCGCCCTTCTCTTTGTAATCTTCTGGGAAAATAACAAAAACAGCTGGACGTCCGACATGAAAACACGCTGCGTTTCTGGACATGGAAAAAAAACCCAAAACAAAACCTTGGAAATCACGCTGGCCCCGTCATGACCCTGCGCCCCAGTATGGGGATCATTGGCTTAAATCGTCACTTCTCCACTGATCCAGGCTTAAAGCCGACAGCAGTCACTTTTTTCTTGAATGAAACAAAGAACTGTATATTAAAAACTTGTGTCTCTGCTGGAAGAAATCAACGAAAACATCGAAACGTGGCATTAGAGTAGGGATTACTCTATCAGCCTGCGGACAGTTAAGCAAGTCCCCCCCTTGCGGACGGTAGATACGCTGCGCGAGGGAGAAGAGGTGCTTGTGAATGAGGTGATCACGTCCGCACCGGCCACTTATCGTGGGTGGGCGGTGCCTCGGCGCGGACGGACACGCTTCACCAGCCAATCAGGATTGGCGTAATGACGTAGATACTTCTGTGGAGCTGCAGGGAGGCTGCATCCCATAGCGAGACATAGAGCGTAATATTATGAAAGAGAACTATAAACTCTACAATTATTGGAAAAGTGCAAAAATCTGCAGGTAATCTGCAGGAGCACCACAACGCTACAGATTACGTGCAAGATCTCACTTCATGTGTCCATTCAAGTCTTCAGAGTACTTTACTCAGGATGCATCTTTGCAATACTGATCAGCGACAGTCCTTAACACCTGCTGGACCATTTAATCTACTTTATGGCCATCACCAAGCAAAGACAAGCAAAGACGCAGTGCGGGACCTGGACGCGTTCGTCCGAAACAAAAAGGACTGGCACTGATGTTCAGACAGCTTCGCTGCAAGCTGCAGTGTGGCTTGACCAAACGTCTTGTTCTCCTGATCGAACCTCACCTGAGGCAGACTCTTCAGCAGACTGAGCGAGATGGCTCCAGAACCACATCCCACCTCGAGGCACGCGCACTGAGGGCCCGCAGCCGCCCGCAGATCAGCGAGCACCAGGTCGACCAACTCCTGCAAAGAAGAGGAGAGGAAGAGAGGGGGGGAGTGAGTACTTTTTCTAGTTAGGTTTGAGTTTCACGTTGTGCTTCTCGCACATGTGCAGTAGTGTGCACGCGCCTCAGTTTCGGGTCTCGGTATGAACACGGGCGGCCTCATCTTCAGCGTCAGGTCTCTGAAATCCCACTCCTCGATCACATACTGCACAGGCACTCTGCAGCACACCCGGTAAGAACATGCGTAAAGATACTCAGTGGAAAATGATACGTGAATGAAGGTTCATAAAAACTTTTTAAAAAAAGCGCGTCACCTGGAGAGACGCAGAGCGCAGAGCCTCCACACCTGCTCCGCTTTGTCCGGGCTGAGGAGCTCTGTCAGTTTCTCTGGCTGCAGACTTTCTATCTGGATCAACCAGGGAGAGGTTCAGTGAAGGTGAGGGCGGGCGCGAGAGACGGCGAAGATCGGATTTCGTCTCACCGTTTTGGCACCGAGCAGGTGAGCGACGATGTGCTGACTGGACTGGTCCGGCTCCGTCACGCCTCTCTCCTCAAAGAGCCTTCTCCAGAAGTCCACCGCCTGGAGCGCCGTGAGCCCGCCCGCAGGTCCGGCCGGAGCGCCGCGTCCCCGAACAGCGAGGAGGCTCCACGATCCCTGCAACCACCGCGTGAAAGGAAACACCTAAATACGTTTTATCCTCACGGTGAAGGGTTTGTTTTCACGTCACCTGACCTTTGTCGACCCCCATTACTGAAGAACATAGTGGCATTGAATTTATGAGCGTAAGAAATCACACAGGTATTAAAGTTTGACGAATAAATGAATTCCTTTTAGAATTAACGAGTTAGTTAGAGAACAAAGGGGGAAAGTCTTGGTTACGATTGAGTGCTGTCAAGGGAGACCTGACTGATTAGCTCTTGTTTGTTGAAAATGTTCCGCATCAAAGTGTGAAACCAGAGACTCATCTAACCTGAGTGGTCAGCTTTGGTCCCCCGCCCCTGCGCCCAAACCACCTGCAGCAGCTCGCGCTCAGAGGTCTCCTCCACATGCTTCACTCGGACGGTCTCTCGAACGTCATTCATGGAGTGTCAGGACGACACGTCTTGTCGGTCAAGACTCGCTGAATCGAGGCTAAAGTTTGTCAATGCACCTTCAGCCTCTCACGACGCTTCATGGGTGACTTTAACATCCCGTCTGATGCCTCAGCTACACTTTGTTTAGGTGGACAGCTCCTGGTTGACACGCCTGACAGTATTTCCTTGGCATGACGCAAAAAAGAACAACCCTTTTTACATGTGACCGGACGCCAAAACGTGCGAATAGTCTGCGCAGCACTGACGCAACAGAACAAGGGTGCGTTTACTTACCGTAGAATAAATGTGATTTAAGTTTTATCGCGGGATAAAGTGTACATTTGCGCAACATTAGAACATCTTTCAGCTAAACTATTGAATTAAGATTAATCCTTTAATGTTAGTTTATATATTTGTTTCTTAAATTGCCTTTTTGTGACAGCTTTGAAATGTTAGGAAACTTTAGTCGCCCTTTTCAGGTGTGTCTGCGTTGCAGGGTGGGAGACGAATCGTTTTACAAGCTCCAAATTGGTTCAAAGTAACTGTAAATAAACCTTTACTTTAGCTTGTAATGTGCAGGTTTTTTTGCTGATGTGTACGCTTCACATGCGTGCCATCGATTCATCCAACTAAACCGGCTGTCACACGGAACCCTAAGTTACAGGATGTCCTTGAAGACATCAGTATTGTTGTTCCACGGTCGTGTGTGTCTGCATGAATGTGTCGAGTAGTTGTCTACTTAGAAATCAGAGCCTCAACAATTTCTCCTCCTTGCTGCGGCAGCACATTATCTCTGGTCAGCTGTAAAAGTGCCGTGGCGTATTTTTAAAGCAGACACCTCTCGTGTTTCAACGTTTAAGCCGGAGGCTAGCTGGTGCTATTATTTAGCAGCCGAAGGTAAACAGGGAAGACTCACCACAGACTGACACAGTGAACTGAAGACTGAAAGGGGGATACTGTGAGATAGGCCGGTTTCAAACCTCTGCATCAGTCTGACCTGACACGAAGGCCCATGATGGGCATGAGTAGCCGAATAGAGTGCATATTTTTCAGTGAGTTTCATCCTACTCTGGGCCCCAAGATTACTTATCAGGTAAGTGTGGAGCCATAAAGTTTGATGGAGGGGAACTCAACGTTACTTTGTTCCCTAGTGGATGCAACAAAGTAATCACAACGGTGTTACTAACATCCAGTGACGCTGTCCAGGATCCCCTGCTTTATCACGTTAGTTCCTTTTTTAAGGTGTTTGTGCATAAAAATTCAGGTTTTGAATATCTGAGCTGCTTTTTAACCTTTAAACTTTCTTCTAAAGTTGTTTTTTTTACATTGTTAGTTGTCAGCAGTCAAACTGTTATCGGGACCCACATACAGCTCGGTTCATTGTTGGATCCGTTTGGCCGGTACATAAGATAAATCCATAGTGATGTCAATGAAAGAGTCAATGAAAATACATTTTTTTCATTCAGTTAAATGTGAAGATCAACATTTGTTTCCCACAAAATGTTAAAAATATGAATTATCAGAATATGAAGGTGAACAGTTCGTAGACTGTTGACATAAACAGCTCATCACTGTGTGTTTTCCCCTCTCAGGTGCCAGAAGAATACATTTCTCGGGAGCTTTTTGACACGGTTCAGGTTTATATCATCACCAAGCCAGAACTACAAAACAAACTAATCACAGTGTGAGTAAGATTAAACTTCTCCTTTATCTCTCTTCCCTTGTTTTAATTGGTTTGCTATTAACTCAGTCTCAGTTTCTTGGCTAGCTCTTGTCAAATCTCATCAATTTTGTTTTCACCTGCATGTGCTAACAGCACGGCGATGGGGAAGAAGTTAATCGGCTGCCCCGTGTGCATCGAGCACAAGAAGTACAGCCGGAACGCGCTGCTTTTTAACCTCGGCCTCGTTTGCGACGCCCAGACCAACACGTGCGCCCTCGAGCCCATCGTGAAGAAGCTGTCCGGCTACCTCACCACTCTGGAGGTGAGTGGGTGACGCGGAAATCACCGTTCTGCACAGTCCCGGGTTTGCGTTGTGATCGTGTCGCCCGGCGTCGTTGTGTCGCAGCTGGAGAGCGGCTTCATATCCAACGAGGAGAGCAAGCAGAAACTTTTACCCATCATGTCGACGCTTTTAGAGGATCTCAACGCCACAGGAGCCTGCACGTTACCCATAGGTATCATTCTTCTTCTTCGCTCCATTATATCACGGTTTCATCTCCGACAAATGGTCATTTGAATCTCTACGTTTCATACTTTGGAGATTAGAGGTGTGACACTACTAGCTGTGGGCTGTCGAAACTGCTTCATGCACCGTTCTCGTCTCGATCCAGATGATTCGAACACGATTCACCTCAAGCTGATCCAGCTGCGAAAGGACCCCCCAGTGGTTCAGGAGTACGACGTGCCGGTCTTCACCCAGTGCAAAGACCGCTTCATCAAATCTCAGTGGGATCTCACCACTCAACAGGTCCGCCTTCTTCGCCGTCTGACGGCGCGCTGATCTGGAGGGAGAGCGTAGTGACACGAGAGATTCTTAGAAGTACACAAAGATTGGCGTTTCAAACATTTGCTATCAGCTGTTTATGAGGTGATATGCGTCTATCTGTCATTTACAATATCCTATGAAAGGAAATGAAGCATTATTCTTGGAGAAGGTGCCGTTTATTGGTACGATACGGCGTTATCGCCGTAATAAACGTGCCTACTTACGATTTTCTAGGACAAAGCCGTATATTTTCAGTCCGTATAACCCTTTTCAGGTCACATTGCTGAGGAGGAGCTGTTGACTCTTTCCTCTATTTCGCTCCCTCCAGATTCTGCCCTGCATCGATGGTTTCAGACACATCCAGAAAATTTCCGCCGAAGCCGACGTGGAGCTGAATCTCGTTCGGATCGCCGTTCAGAATCTCCTGTGAGTCTCTGCGAGTGACCAGAAACTGCGCAGGGGAATGCAAATTCACAGTTTGTTGTTTTTACGCCTGTTTTTATTAAATCATTTCTGAATTGAGCAGCAGATTTGGACGTCTCCCGGTCCACACCAGAGTTAGCTCGAGACTCATTCTTTTTTGGTCCCTTATTTAAAAACAGAGATTAATTTCTCTACATAAAAAGACACAGTTGTTACAAAAGATGTAAGAAAACAAAATTAAAGAACAAATAAAAAGAAACAACGTTTCTCTTTGATATGACAGAACTTTGTATTTAAATGAGACTGAATAAAACAAGACTTAATGTTTGTTTGTTTTCTTTTCTTCTTCACAGGTATTATGGTGTTGTGACGCTGGTGTCAATCTTCCAGGTATTTACCAAAACTGACATTGTGAACCTTCATCAACTGCTGTGGTTCATCAATATTTGAGACTGTGAACAAATGAGATTCCAAGGACTTAAGAAAAACATACACCATATTTTAACCATAGTCACACACTTTAAAAAAGTGCTGAAAATTCAGATTTTCACTCAAAAGTAATCTCTTTTCAAGTATACATTAGGGTTCAAATACACTGTGTAAGAAGCAGTTGGAGTTCCCATACAATATAGCAAAAAAGTTAAGCAACCTAATGGCACACGTTCATCCATTGTATTTCCCCCACTTCCAACGTTTAAGAAAAAAAAACCCAAAAACCAAACACTTTAATGTAAAAAATGGCAGTGGCTTTTGATGGCTGTGCCTCCATGTTCAAAGGATCCTAGATCCACTATCTCCACAGACGATTATGAGACTATTATTATTGAATACATCCAAGCGTTTGGTCCGATCTGTTTTGAGAAGTCCATCTGCTGTTTATTGTTTATTTCAAAACGGGTTGTTTTTGTGTTTTTAAACGTTCGATTGTCCCACTTGTAGGGTTCAGAAGACTGATCGCCGTGTCCCGTTTTTATCTCTTTTTTTTCCTCATCATCCCGGCCTTTTCCAGCCACACGAGTTCATCATAGTTGATGATTGTTTTCATGTCTGTGTCATCTAGTACTCCAATGTTTACTGCACCACCCCCAAAGTCCAGAGCCTCATCGATGACAAGTCCATTCAGGAGGAGTGCCTCAGTTACGTCACCAAGCAGGGTGAGTAAAGGTCACAGCAGCTAAACCAGAATGGGTGTTTTTTTTCTCCCCCCCCCCCCCCCCCCCCCCCCCACTTTGTTTTCCGGCCTTCACTCCACTGTTTTTCTGTGTTACTATCAGGTCAGAAACGTGCCAGCCTGAGAGATGTGTTCCAGCTATACTGCGGCCTTAGTCCAGGAACCACCGTCCGGGACCTTTGCTCTCGCTACTCGCAGCAGCTCCAAAGGGTTGACGAGAGGTCGGGCTTTTTTTTTTTATCAGCAGCTGGAGGCTCATTAAAAGTCAGGTTGCGGTGACACTGGCATCCCGTGTGTTTGTGATGTAGGAGGCTGATCCAGTTCGGACTGATGAAGTCTTTGATTCGACGCCTCCAGAAGTACCCGGTGAAGGTGATCCGCGATGAGAGGAGCAGGCCGCCGCGGCTGTACACCGGCTGCCACAGCTACGATGAGATCTGCTGCAAAACAGGCAGGATTTCTGTGTCTTTCTTTCATACTCTTCATGTGGCTGATAACTGAGAGGGAAAAAACACGCTCACCATGTTCTGATTTCGCAGGGATTAGTTACCAGGAGCTGGACGAACGCCTGGAAAATGATCCCAACATCGTCGTGTGCTGGAAATGACGCAAAGCCATCTGACTGAAAGTTGCATAAATGCCTCGACCAAAGATGCCTTGAATAAGAGTTTTTCTTAAATTAACCACTAAGTGAACTTCTACTGTTTTGTATTGTTGCTAGCTTAGTTTTTAATAAAATGTAACCTTTCTATTTAAAAGAAAGATTTACTTGTGTTTGAGTCCAAATCAGTTCATGAGGGTTACTCTTAATATTATTGTACAGAAGGAAATAAAAAAAATGAATTATGGCAAATTCTGTCTGAAGTCACTTTGATATCGTCTCTGATTGTTTGTGTGGCACAAAATGACAGAATCTAGGATAATCCCAGACTTTTTGGAAACAGGAGGAAGAAAAGAAATATTTCCCAGTTACAGTTTTCAACCATGAACATGTTTAATTTTTTGGATATGACTTCAAACCTAATATAAAATACAGCTAACCCCTCTCTTTATATTTGACAGCTGCAGTTCTGTTAACTGGCGGTAACTTGTGCAGTTTTGGCAGAAAGTTTCACTTATTCTAATAGCATAAGGTTTAATGTCTGAATGCCACATCTCACTGATCTCTTTGTCATAGTCTCTTGTAACGTGCCATGAGATATCACGGCGAAACGGTTTCGCTTAAAAGTTGTGCTCGGGTCCTTTTATTCTGAAAGGTTTACGCTGATCTGTCGCCCCTCTTTGGCGGGAAAGCGAACTGCGCTCCGTTCCCCTGTTTAGCGGTAACCCTGGCAACCCCTGCGGGCGACCGGTAGAAACATCTGCAGTAAAGTCGTAAACGAGCTTAATCAACGGATAATTGCATCCGTTTATCCGCGGTTGTTTTTGCGGATTATTGTCTTGCCTCCACATGGAGACGTCGGCGATTCTTCCAGCGGAAGCGGAGGGGTTCGTTCAAAGTCTGGAAACTTTCCCACTCAAGGAGGTGGGCAGTGCCAGGTGAGAAGTTAGCCCGCGGCTTCAACCTCTCCTGCCTACTGTTCCTCTCTCTGTAACTTAAAGACTCATTTGTTCACGTAGTTAAAGTTTTTATGTGGTTTACATCGACATTGCTAATAGATAAAGCTTTTTGTACATTTTTATAAAAGACATGTAAGGTAATTTATGATGCAACTCTCGTGTAAAAAAGTCGTGTGCATTCTCATTATTTTCAGATTAGTCGTTATATATTGTGTTCTAATTGAGTTGTGTCTTCGTGTGAAAAGGTGGTTCAAGCAGCATGAGTACATTGAGAAGCTCAACATGCAGGCCATTCTGAATGCTTCTGCCAAGCACGATGAGTTTGTCAAAGACATCCTGGTGTCCTACGGAAAGGTGACGGCCTCAAACGCAGCACGACACTTGATAATGAAAAGCCTTGTCCCGTCAGTGTCAAACATGACATGAATGATCACTGTTCCTAGATCCCTGTCCTGGTCCATGAGATGATCCTTGTGGAGGTTTGGAAGCAGAAAGTGTTTCCCATCTTGTGCCAGCTGCAGGACTTCAATCCCACCAACACATTTCATCTGTACATGGTGGTGAGTTTAAAGCCCCAGGAAATATGAGCTTCACGTTACACTTCTAAAATGTCTTTTTTGCTCTTCAGATCCATCATGAGGCGACGATTATAAATCTGCTTGAGACAATCATGTTTCACAAGGTTAGTGTCACAGACCGAGTTCCGTTCACCATTGTTATAAATGAGGAATTGTTTGACACACTCCACAAGTCTTGTGTCTCTCACAGGAGTCATGTGAGGCAGCTGATGACTCTGTCCTGGACCTGGTGGATTACTGCCACCGCAAACTCACCCTGCTGGCCAGTGAAGCCACCAGGGACGGTGCTGTAACTCATGACAAAGACATGTCCTCCATAGAGGTAAACATCTGGGTGTTTTTTTTTCAGCTTCCTTTTTAGTGAGGGAATTAAACAAAAAGAGTTGTGTTTAAAGTCTCTTGTCCCCAAAGAAATGAATGTCATTGTTTCTCTTGCTGAAGGAGCTGCAGATGCAGAAAGCTGCCCTGGAGTTTGAAATCTCCCTGAAAGCTGTGGCTGTGCTACGATACATCACTGATCACACCGACAGGTACGCCAGCGCCCCGGCGGTCAGTGAAAGGTTCGCCTGCGATCTGACAGCAACTGAGAAACGGCCGAGCTGATGCAATAAGTGGACTCTCTGCTTTTCAGTATCAGTGTCATCAACAGAATGCTCTGCACACATAACCTGCCCTGTGTCCTGGTTCAGCTGATTGACTGCTGTCCATGGAGTCGCTGCAGGGAAGGTACATCAGATGATACTGATGCTTCAAATGTATATTGAATACCTTGACTTTGAACAATACCTCAAGCAATTATTTTATTTTATTTTATTTCTTATTTTTATTTTTTTGGGGGGTGAATTTTATCAGTTGACTATATATATATATATATATATATATATATATATATATATTTAT
>JASSRZ010000072.1:16964494-16976549 GCA_032164315.1 Malacoctenus gilli
GGGTATTGAGGTCATTGTTTAACCAAAGCTCAGGAGTCTGCCACGTCCTCTCTGAACACCCCTGATGGGTGCAACTCTTCTATTTCACTGTTGATTTCTGAGTATGTCTGATGCATGGACACGTGTACACAATTATGAATGTCACGGAGTGAAAACGTCACTTGGGTTGACTGGAAATAGTGAGTGGATATCGCTATATATGTTTCACTGAAAGCTGCCTTTCATTCCTTTTATATCTGTGTTTCTCTTTGTCATCAAGAAAAGTGTCTTCTGTTTTCACTTCACCTTTATTTTGTTCGTCTATGCACAAATTTATATGTTGTGATACAATCGAAGTTGACTTTTGTGCACTGTGTTCAAGTAAAGAGTTTTTCAAGCCAAGACAGTGTGTTCAGTATTGTCCACACAGATAAAGTTGAGCATTTTCTTATATATTTTCTCACTGCTAGAAATAACACTAGAATATAGACTTTTTTGAATTTGCACTTTCCCAGTGATCAGTGGCCGCATCCAGCATCAGGACCCCTCCTTGTTTCCAGGGTTAAAACCGCAGCTCCAGAGCTTCAATATGTTGCATATTATCTAAACTAGATATTTTGCTTTGATAAGCAATCAAAGAAAATGACTGTTCAGTTCATCACCAATAATGAGCAAACTAACATTCACGTTTAACGGGATGTTATTTGCTTAAATAAAGGGGAAAAAAATCATATTTTTATTATTTGCATTACCAATTAATCAGAGCGTTACGAAATTAATTATTGTGAAAGTGTGTACGGGAAACAGTCATTTTTAATGTTTGGTTCACTTATTCTGAAAAAAAACCCAGCGTTTTTTGCGTGTTGTGGCTCCAGACCGTTAGATCAGCTGATCGTCTCTGCGTCATGCCGACCACAACAGGACGCGTCTGCTAACCGGAGCCACGACTAAAAGTTATGACAGCGGGTGTCCATCTCACCGCAGAGGAACAGGTAGGATGTTTGAGTCAGGCTCGGTTCAGGGTGACCTCTCGGCCCGCGTGTGGAATCAGTTTGGCGCGCTTGTCGCTGTAACTCTCCTCCGAGGAGTTAGCATCTCACGGCTAAACCTGCGTCAGTGGTCGAAGCTAACAGGCTAGCTCACCTCACTGAGCAGGTACCGTTCGCCGGCGGTTATTATTAGCTACGTGCAGGTTAGCTCACAGCTTGAGGCTTTCGTAAATTCAGTCGACGTGTCAAGAATTTGAAAAAAAAAAAAATCCTGCCTGCGTTTGTGAATGGTCTCAGCGATGTACGCAGTGGTGTGAGTCAGACTGCCTGCGGATATTGTTTGTTTATTTGTGTGACCCAGTTGGTTAGCCTTCTGTTCTGCTAGCACTGTTACCACAACAATACCAACCAGATTGCGGTGCATACGTCCCGAAACAGAACGTTCAGGGAGAGCTGAGATTCAGGCTTCACTGAGCAATGACGATTTTGATAAACGGGTTGAAATGCACAGGAAATGTGTTTGGTTGGCAAATCTACACACATCATAATACACTTGAGACTTTCTATTCTGTGATGGGTTGGGTGCAATGTACCCCCCCCCCTTCAAAGATCTGACATGTCAAACCATGATATTGTGAATGAAATGCTGTCTCTATGTCTTCGTGTAGAAGACAGGGACACTGGCCTCTTAATAGTATGATTATGGGTCATATTACTGTGTTGTGACCCCTCCTTTGACAAATATGGGAGGATCACCAGTGTACGAATTGGCAACAGACGTTCATTGACATTTTCAATCGGTCCTTAGATCATCTTGCAGCCTTTTCAAACTCTGTGGTGGGCCGAATTTGGCTTGTTTGATATCTGTTGCCTTACATGCGCATTTTGTGCATAAGGTAATCTTAGTATTTCAACTGTGAAGGTTCTAATAGGTTGATAAACTGAGTTTATTTTTCAGTGGCCAGCCTTGATAACAAGTCAAATGACGGCCAGGCAATAAAACTCAAACGTTTCACATATGTGCACTCTTCACTCCTTAGGTCTCGGCCTCTCTGAGTGATTGACAGCCCCTGGCCACCAACCAGCCAGCCCGAAAGCTCGAATCGGAGACTATGCCTTACCTGTGAGGAGAATGGGGGGAAGCGGATCCAAAGCCAAAGGTGTCTGGCCTTTCTCAGGCAACGGCGGCGGAAACGATTCGGGAGGTGATGGGAACGAGCAATCTCTGGCTCGTCTCAAGGGTTCCAGGAACGCGACACCCTTTGTTTTCACAAGGAGGAGGTAAATGAACCACAAGTGAAAGGAATGGTGTGGCACGAAACCAGTTACGATACACCTCCTAAAAGAGTTTATAATAAAAGTGTTCCGATCGTTATAAACGTCAAAGATTAACTGTTTGTACACAGAAACACAAGCAGTGAATGACACTGTTGAGGAGAGACTGTAAAGGTGTTAGTCAGCATAGCTGGCCCTGTAAACTGGTGGTGAATGAGAAGCTGCTGTGGTAATCTGCACTTCTTGAACCTGCAGTTTGAACGGTTTGTTGTCTTCACAGCTCGTTGTACTACGACGAGGACGGTGACCTCGCTCATGAGTTCTACGAAGAGACGGTGGTGACGAAAAATGGCAGAAAAAAGTCCAAGTTAAAGAGGATCCAGAAGAATCTGATACCGCAGGTGAGTTGGAGGAGTCTGCGTCATTCTGACGAGAGGCAACGCGACTTGTCCGTCAAACTAAACGCAGTCCCTCGTGTTGTCCCCGTCTTTCCAGGGGATCGTGAAGCTGGACCACCCCTGCATACATGTAGATTTCCCCATCGTCCTCTGTGAGGTGTGAGACGTTGCACGGGACTCATGCACGAAAAGCCACGGGTGCTCTTCACGGAAGAACAAAGTCTTGTTCCTGTCCAGAGTGTGGTCGAGACTCGATCTGCGGCCTGAGGAGAGAACAGAGACTGAAACAAGCAATGTCCGACTTCTGGCTTCTGCTGCTGTCACAGAGAGCTCACTCGAAACCATTTTTTGACTTTCACAAACAACAGTGATGGCCCAGGTTGTGTTTCCACTCCCCAGCTGTGATGTGAGCAGTCTCCAAGAGTACTTCACTCCGAGTTCTATGTCTCTCGTGAGCATTTTTTGGCAGGATAAAACATCGTCGATGTGAAAAGGCTTTAACGGTCCATGCCTTCTATGAGTCGTAGAGCGTTAGACTCCGTGTGTTGTCGTCCGGGTGTGTGTTTTTTTTTTGTGTTAGTTTTGTTTGGGTGAATGTGTGAAAGAGGGGTTTGTCCGATGCAGCTACAGGGTGGGAGAAGTGAAGGATTGCGAAACTTCCTGTATATATGGTCACGTTCTGTATCGTCACGTTGGAGTCTGTCTCAGTTATTGGAGCTCCGACCTGCACTAGTGAACATATTGTACTGTAAATAATGGCAGATTTCTTAGTTGGAAATACTTGAATAAATGGTTCACTGACCTGAATTATGAGGTTCTCATTTCTTATTATTCCACTGGAATTGAGCTTTCGAAAGTCCACCACAAAGCCTGTTTCGCTTCCTTTGTTCGTTTCAACGTTTGTTGACATCAGGCATAAAAACAGGACAATAAGAAATATGAGGAACTGTACTTATGAGAAAAGCCCTCTCCTCTGAAACGGGCAGGAACTATCCCGCATCTCAAAGACAGCGGAGACCTTCTTCACAATCCATCCTGGCATTTTGCACCCAGCCCTTTTTTATTCTTCGCGATGCAGACTGATAATATTTGCCGTGTTTGACACCAGACAGCTGAAGGAGAGAGATTTAGCTGCTCTCACCTTAAATCTGGGTCTAAGACGGGGATCTTGGAGGAGGATTTATTGACTTAGCTTGTCTGGAAGCCAAACATGATCCCCCCCCCGTACAGCGGTTACGTGAGAGTAATGTGGAAACATGAGGCCTGACAATGGACTTGAAGAAGGAAGCATCTTGTGTCCAGTACAATAGCCGTAAAGTATTTTACTGCTTTGTTTATACCTTTGGATTGAGCACTGCCAACTGTCTCTAGCTTTCATGCAAAGTTAATGAGAAGCTTCATATTTACCCTTCATACAAGCGTGTGAAGCTTGTTCGAAGGAAAAACACGCCTCTCAAAAGAAAACCTGAAGTGTAACCTCATAGGAATCATTTCTGTTTAGAATTAGTTGGTTTTTTTTCATCAGAAGTAGTTATGATTTGTACGCAAGTAGTTGAAGTTTTCGTGACAAAAACTCTACCAAATACACATTATCTGCCCTTTGTGACCTGATGTCGGCATGGAAACAGGTCATTTGTCTCGTGTGACTCAGTGCTCCTGTTAGTTCATCTGAAACGATATGATTCTCATATTCAAACCAGGTCCGTGTATGAAGTAATTGTAGATGAGTGAGACGTGTGACTCATGAGCTCAGCCGTCCCTGCACATGCAGACAGCTGCAATTGAAACCCCGACTTCTTCAGATTCTGGCTTATTTTTAGCTTTTCCCTCGACGGCGACTCGAGTGTCCGTCCAGCTGAGTTGAAGTTGGCTCGCCACGGAACGTTTTTCCAACTTTACCTTTTGTCTCCTGATGGTGTGATAAGGAACTTATTCTAAAGAAATTTGAAGTCACACCTCCCTCGTGTATCGGGTTTTGTGTCCTCTAGATGGCAGCAGAAAGCAGCAACGGCTTTAAACGCGGTCGGTTCATTGTGTGAGTGTAACGTTCATTGAGTCCCTGGAAATGTGCACTTCTTTGCGTCGATGGGGGATTTAGCGTCAGTTCAAAGGATCAAGATCAAGTTAAAGGCCTACTGAGATTGCAGAGTTGACTGCTTGACCCGCCGAGGTCACGGTATCAAACTTAAAGGGCAACGTGAATGTGTTTCCGTGAGTGCAGTTTGACAAATCCCCACAATAAAAGGGTAGGGCTTCCTCTGCAGGCCCTCTCTGGTGTCTGTAATTGTGAGGAATGTGGTTGGGCGCGTTTTTTTTTTTGGGCCAGAGGTCAGTCGTTTGATGTGTTTCCTCTCCACTGGTCTTTGATGTCAGATGCTGGGAGTCGGTATTGAGAAGATGAGCCCTTTCTTGCAAAAAACAAAAACCCATAAAAAAATGTACGTGCTACGTGAATAGGAGACAGTCCTGCCCTGCAATGTGTTCCCCGATGTATCCACTGAGCTTTATAGCGTAAAAGCCTCCATGTGGCTGTTGGCTGACAGAGAGGGTGATTATAAATCATCAGTGGCCATGAAAAAAAAAAGATCTGCTACAAGCTCTGAATTTTAAACAGTAAAATTGATATATTGTCAGCTCGGAGTCATTTAAAAAGCTGCAAAATGTTCGAAAAGCCGGTGCGGTTTGACTTTTGAAGGGAGAAGACATCACTGTGTTTCTCAGGGATTATTGACACTGTGAAAACATAAAGAAACAAGTGCAAACTCCATTTACCCTTCCATAAAGGGTGACAACATAATGTCAATTACAAAATATAAGTTTACAGCAACGGATCAAGATCATACATGTTTGCCTTGTTTTATTCCCATTTAGGACTCTTTCAATTTGAACGTGGACTCCGATCCCACTTGCGTGAGGTAGAGCAAGGTCACCGTAGCCTCAATGTGAGATTTTCTGCAAAATTCTGGGCTTCACAAATAATCCCCCAGACCAGACAGGTGTGCCGTGAAAAGACGGTGCTATGCGTGACAATTTCATAAACATTTTCGGAGAAAAACAACCACCTGCACGTGGGAACAACTGGAACAACCAAGGACACAAAACATAAACTAGTAAACTGTGGGGAAAAAAACTCAAGTCACCTATCAAGTCTGAGGTTGTCATGGATCAAACTTGACTTTAATTCATCGTCATGTGGAGTATGTTGTCTGAATTTTTTGGAATTGAGCGATATCAACATGGCGGCCCAGAAAGGCAGCTGAAACCATTTACTCTGCCATGATCTTTTGATTTCTTTTGATTTGTGCAAAGGAAGTTATGAGTGTGTTTTCAATCAGTTTAAAAACACTGCTTTATTCATACTTAATATTCAAAAAAATGACCCTTGGGTTACACTGAAAACATGAGATGAGTGTGTGTGTGTGTGTGTGTGTGTGTGTGTGTGTGTGTTGGTTTTTGTGGAGGGGGGGGGCGAATAAAGGCTTAGGCCCTTTCACACCACACGATTTTGTTTCAGTGCACCTTCAGACTTTCAAAAGTGGACCGAACAAACGTCTCACTGACTTAAAAAAAAAATGACAAAAAAGAAGATGATCCCCCTCTAACACCCGCCCCCCCCCCCAGATTTACAATCTGTCAGCTTTCATCTGTAATCCTACAAAGGTCGAGATCCATCAGCCCCGGCGCCAAAACTCACTTGCTGTGGTGCTCCTGACGGTGGTGACGGTGTCGGCGGGGATTTCCTTTGGACTGTCTTGCTTTCTGACGAAGAACCAGTTTAGACCTGAATCATAAGAGACTTTAAAAAAAAAAAAAGCTGCTTTTTTTCCCTCGCTCTCTTTCGCTCCTTTAACGTACAGGAGGTTCCTGTTTAGCTTCGGACGGCCTCTGTCTCTTCTTGCTGCTGCGTGCTTTATTCATACTTAATATTTTAAAAAATGACCCTTGGGTTACACTGAAAACATGAGGTGATTAAAAAAAAAAGCACCATGAGGTAACGATTAAGAGATTATTGTTAGCATTTCGGGGTTTTCCGGCATTTTCTTCATTGTACGTCTTTATTCTTGGGAAAATTGGTGATAAATTTGTTCTGTGAAGCTGTGAAAAGTATCTGGTGAAATCTGTCGGACCAAGTTTACGATGGGGACACACACACACACACGAAATAAAGCGCAATTCATAAAAGTGTGGGACACACAATGAAGGTACGAGGGTGTGTATCCAGTTTCCCTGCCATTGTGTTCACTTCCTAAACGTCCCTCTCGCTTCTGTTGATGTAATGTTTCAGGGGTCAGGGGGAAGCGGGAGGAAAGGGGAGCCATTTTCTTTGTTCCTCTTCCCTCCGTTTTCATTGGGCCGTTCGCGCCCCGCGTTTTCCTCAAACCCCTCCGCGGAGAAAGAGCGCCGAGAGGGGAAAATAACATAGAGAGAAAGTGATGACACAGTCGAATGAGTCAGCAAAGCCCCGCGGCCAAACAGCCCGACGGGCTCGTACGAGGGGAAAACATCGCGCTTCCAGGCCTCGACCCCATCCCGGTCATGTGCTCAGGATTTCCTGGAGCTTCGTGATGAAAAACTCAGACTGAAGCAACATGTTGGTAAATGTCACAGCAATGCTTGCCACTTTTCCTAACCCACTAAAGTGTACTTTTTTTTTTTGGAGTTTGTGTGTGAGAGCGTTGGCCTCTGCCTTCCTGTGTGCGCCTCCCTATCTGCTGTACTTGGAAACAGGACAGCATGTGGTGGTACTCGGTTTCTTCTCTCAGTCATTGCCAGTGGCTGTCATCACTTGCCCCAGGCAGCAGTGACATCTGCACACCAGATGCTTTGTGCCCACTGTCTGAAGTGTGCTCTGTGTATTAGTGGAAAAAAAGCCCATTAAAACTCTTCATTTAAGTGGCAAAGGCAACAAAATAAAGTCACTTCAGTGACAACAAAAGCCCCGTGTTGGTTTATCCACACGAATGAGGGAGAAACGTAATTCAAGAAATGTGCCAAGTGTCAAAGACAACAGTCTCAATGGCCTCTCAGGCTGCGAATGTTCTGTGTTAAAGCGTTATGTTAGTGGTCGAGCCTGTGGAGAAGAAACACATACCTGCAAGTATGTTGTAATTGTTGGAGCTTGTTCCTCATCGCAGCCGAAATACTATCAATTTCAGGAAATCCGCAACCACATGCTGAAGTTTCACACTTTTCCAAATGGTAAACTAATTGGAGAAACTTTAATTATGGCAATTAGTATCTTTGGAGATATCCCAAACACTAGAGGGAAGACAAGATTATGTAAAAATACCACATGCTACAACTTTATTTTTCACATCATGAGAGAGAAACATGCTTGTGCTGGTGGAAATACATTCCAGCACCCCCCCCCCCACCCCCATTTTGCATTGTATCTTTGTATTTTTCATTATTCATTATGGAGTTCCATGTGGTCACTTGTGGCATTGTCATGTGTCATCTTTGGTCCCCTGTGACCCGTCAAGGCCCCCAATTTAGAGACCAGTTGTTTTTCATGAGTACGGCAGAAGTAAGCGTCCTCCACCATCTTCCCAAAGTGCAAAAAAAATAATTCTGCCTACGTTTCACCCGCCCCCTTAATAAAATAGGAGCGGATGTGTTTCATATGAAAACCTTCCTATATGTTATAGGCCTACTTAAAAGTAAATCAAGGTCATGAATTAATCTACAAAAGTCACAATCTTATTAACTTTTGTGTCGCTGTGATAAAGCGTTGAGGTCACGGATGAACAACTTGGCTTCTGTTGCTTGGTGTGGCCCAGTGGCCCGCTCTGACCTTCGGAGGATCTGGACTTCAATCATTATTACACCCTATCAGTTTCACAGCGCTCCTGCTGCTTGCTGGCGAACTTCTTGGACTCAGCTACCCAGCGCCGTGCGGGGGTGTTGTACCAACACTGCTGCACGAAAACCACACAGTAATCAAAACGTTATCCGCCCAAAAGTGAACTTTAAAGGAAAACAAACCAAGACTGTGGCGGAGAGGATTTGCTGATGGGGTTTTCGGGATATCCGCTTCGTTTCGCGCGGCTCCCCACTCCCGCCCCTAAAAGTTTGAATGGTACGTCCCAAAAGTGGTTTGGCTCCCGGAGTGAACGGGTTGCAACTGACAACATCGCAGGGGGTGAGTTCACTTCTCGCAACTGTACAGACCGCAGGCGGGCGAGCTTATCGTATTCACACTGCGCAGCGACACATCCTCACCCCTTCAACACGCTTCCTACTTCCAACCTGAGATTTATTGAGTTCCTTTAAGTTGTTTAAAGGCAGCACAAAAAAAAAGAAGCAGCGCGGCTTGAAGCGGAGGGCTCCTGCTCGTTGGGAATGCGTCCTCAGCCTGCCGGTGAAGGTAAGTTTGTTCATCTGCAGTCCAACTGCACACTATCTACCTTGTCTGATGTCTTAGCTTTGCTTATTCATTTCAGAAAACTTCACACTGTTTGTTTGGTTTTTTAAATAAAGTTAGTTTGTGGTAGTTATAACAGCGGTGAATGTCAAATCTGTGGCAGGATGCTCTCTGATAACAGTGGAAAATTTGCCCATGGCAGGGTACCACACAATAATGTGGTATTGTAAATAAAAAACTTGCGTCAAAGAATGAATGATAAATGAAAAGTGTCATGTTAACGGATGTAACAGAACATACCATTCTTTCACTCCATAACGACAGATAAAGACGCATCTCGTCTATTTTTCATCATATCCATCCAAAACCTGTGTTTTCCCGGTTCTTGATAGTAACAAAATATTTTAATTTAATTGTTTTATTTCCGTGTAACTTTGAGCAAGGTTGCTAAAATACAGGTGTGAGACTGATAAACGTTCATCTTAAATATTTCAAATGAAATTCCTAATTTTTAAAATGCCAACTAAAAAAATAAATCCCCAATTCTGCCAAGAAAAGTTTTTATATTTATTGTCCTTTTTTATATGAATGACAAGAATTTAAAACAACGTTGTTCACATACTTATTTTGATCATTGAAACATTAGTTCTTATTACAGCAAATGTACTTTGCAGCAAAACGGTAACAATTGGCAACAATTTGACTTACTGGTGCATGCTTACGTACACAGACTGGCTATTACAGTTGCGCCCAGCTCTTATTGTGTAGGGACATTGGTGTTTTGTCAGAAGAATCAAAATCTTATCCACCAGAGAAAAACAGTTTTCACCTTAGGGGGAAAAAAAATCCAGTCTTAGTTTCACAAAATCCGAGTTCTCTGTGAGACTCGCTTCTTCTCCCAACTTGAGGACGTGCGTCCTGCATTATGTCACCACAGACTGCAGCTGAAAGGCTTTTGACTGGAGTTCTGTCGGCTTCCCTTTGAAGAGTCGGCTTTATGAATGAATGTATTGGCAACTGCCACTTATCTGCCTCCGAAACTGAAAAAAACCCTCCCAAATGTCACTCTGAATTGTAGAGCAGAGCGTGACAGTCCTTCCTGTCGATCCACATCAGAAGACATGTTGTACTGGACTGGGTCACACTGGCAAGTACTGCTGCTGATTGTCCTCCTGTGGGACGGCCTTTGTGCTTTGGGACTGAAGCCCACGAGATGGCCGCTGTACTCCCAAAAGCCTCTGCTCCTGGCTTGGAATGCCCCGACGGAGGACTGCGCCCCGCGGCACGGCATTCGCTTTCAGCTGGACCAGTTCCAGATTGTGGCCTCACCCAATGAGGGCTTTGTCAAGCAGAATCTGACCATCTTCTACAAGGACCGCTTGGGCTTGTACCCCTACTACGACCCGGACGAAATGCCGGTCAACGGGGGGCTGCCGCAGGTGGCCAGTCTGGCGCAGCACCTGGACAAAATGCCGGAGGGGGTGCGGAAGTACATCCGAGAACCCGAGGCCGTGGGCTTGGCGGTGATTGACTGGGAGAATTGGCGTCCGCTGTGGATACGCAACTGGGAGACCAAAGATGTCTACCGCAGGCACTCCAAGGAGCTGGTGCGGCGGAAGAACCCGACGTGGCCCCCCGAGCAGGTGGCCCGAGTCGCCCAGCAGGAGTTTGAGATGTCGGCCCGCAAGTTCATGCTGGACACGCTTCGGCACGCCAAAAACCTGCGGCCCAACCAGCTGTGGGGCTTCTACCTGTTCCCGGACTGCTACAACCACAACTACAGGTACACGCTGGAGAGCTACACCGGCCGCTGCCCGGACGTGGAGGAGGCCCGCAACGAGCAGCTGAACTGGCTGTGGACGGAGAGCACGGCGCTCTTCCCCTCCATCTACATGGGCACCGTGCTGCGCTCCTCCACCTCCGGGCGGCAGTTTGTGCGGAACCGCGTGAAGGAGGGCATGCGCCTGGCCTCGTCGGGCGACGGGCTGGCACGTCCGGTCTTTGTCTACACCCGGCCCACCTACGCCAACTCCCTCGACCAGCTGACCGAGGTGACGCTCCCGCTTCCCGACGCTCTGCCGCCACTGGCTCCTTCTTCCTGGAGCTTTTTTTCACCCACCCCCTTTCCCTCGCCGCGGCAGGTTTAAACCCACTAACGCTGCTCTCTGTGCTGTTGACCCTGAGCTTTTCTTCTCAGCCGGCCAGTTTGGACTTTCTTCCTCTAATCAATCACGCCGCGGCTCGAACGTTTTTCGCGCTCGCCCCCTTCTGTATCAGTGCATGCCTCACAAAGCTTTAGGTTTTTTCTTATCGCCAGCCTGCAGTCCCTTCCTGTCCTGCCACTGACGGACACCCCAATACCTTTCATTTGTGGCCAGTAGGCAGGATGGGTGTTGGTCCAGTGAAAAAAAAACCTGCCTGAACACCCGATAGACTGCTTCCTTATAGAGGCATTAACAGATAAGATTCGGAGCCGCGCTCTACAGGCTCTCCGGCTTGTGACCCACTAACAGCACGACGCTACTCCACAGTTCCTCACTGGTGTGTTTTCCCACTTATTACAGACTCACACCAGAAGACTCTGAAAAGACTGAGAAAACACTCTGAAAGGACTGTCGGCTCACATCTGACGACTAGTGTTGAGAGTTTAGTCGCAGACGAGCTTGCGACAAACACGTTTGAGATTGTCGCGAGCCCAAAGACTCGGGAAAGACTGGTACGGAGCACGGACTGCAGATTGCCACCTCAAACTTAACGATCGAGGTGACGGGAGCGCGCCGCGACTCAGAAAGACTGTCAGCCATTAGTCTGCGACTGTGAAAATCGGTCGGTGTGAGCCCGGCATCAGTCTAACCTTAGAGATGTAAAGACTCCTCTTTTTTTTTTTTTTTTTTCCACAGACTGATCTCGTCTCCACCATCGGGGAGAGCGTGTCTTTGGGGGCAGCTGGCATCATCCTGTGGGGGGAGGCGGCGTACGCGAGCAGCAAAGTGAGCCTCAACACGCACTTGGCGCTAAATCGCATCATTCAGGTGGAAGTTTGAACTCGA
>JASSRZ010000072.1:16984088-16999088 GCA_032164315.1 Malacoctenus gilli
CCAATCCCAGGCAGACATGAGACTTTCAGTGAAGGTCAATAAAGACTGTGTTGGATGAATAAACACAAGTAAGAGGTGGAAAAAACACTGCAAGAGTTTGTGTGCAGTCTGGAGAATGGCTTTTTCCAGTTTTCAATAAGTGTTAATAATAACTTGATTTTCGACTGTTTTTGACTGTTTTATATAAACATGACCAGCAGGTGGTGCTACGAGACAGGAAAAACCAACAGGGGAGCATCCGCCGTCAAGGTCAACGCTTCCCATGGTCACAGAGCGAGGCAAATGACTGCAGAGGAGAAGTCATGTTTGCCTCCATCTGAGTGATTCAGATGAGTTCAAGCTGCAGCTTCGGCAGGAGCCGCGGCGTCCGCGTTGAATTAGAGCGTTTCACAAGACGGAACCGGAGGGAGCGCAGGGAGACGGGGGTGACCTTGATTGATTTACCAGTGGCGCGTACGGCACTGTCTTATCTGATTGCCACCACTGCTCCAAACTGCTGTCATTGATAGTAATTTCCCCTCCTCTTTCCTCCCCCCCCCCCCCCCCAAGGCTCGAGGAGGAGCAGACTCCCACCGGGCCCTGCAAGCTTCCCTCTTCCGGCTCAATCATGAGCGAACGCAGCGAGGTGGACGATTTGTGAGATATATATATATATATATATATATATATATATGTGTGCACTGCGTGCCTCCACAACAATGAACGTTGGTCCTTGTGGTCGTCACTTTATCAAGCCTTGACGATGATGTTTTTTGGCAAGCAAGAAATGAATGAATTTAACATACTATCCTCAAACAACTGACTCCCAGAGCTGGTCTCACGCGATGTCACCGCGCTCAGTCGGAGGACAGGAAGTAGTGAGTAAGCATCGATGCTACTTATGTCAGAGAAGTAGCTGTGCACGCTTAGGAGTACACGTACTTTTATGTGTGATATGAAAATACTTTGAAGGTTCATTTTCTCGTACTTGAATTAATCGTAGTTTGGAATATTTTCCTAACATGATATCATAGAGTCCTCATACGTCTATTGTGAATTACTTTACGACATTTACTCAATTTCAATTCTTCTGGGTAACTTTGACTTTTACCAAGTTGCTTCCTAAAGTGGGCTGCTGTCCCCCCCCACCTCCCTCCAGCTAAATGGAGCTTTCATTAAACCATGTTAACGATGTTGTTGTTGAAATTTAACCAGCGACGCTTCGTCCGAGACACTTTTTTATGCGCCTCACCTCAGACATATTTCTGATTTCATTTAAGTCATGAAGCCCCCCAGTCGAGGCCCTTCTGATCTGTTTATCTGCTTGGAGTGGTCGTCTCCTCTCCCCTCCACTCGCTCTGCCAGCTCTGGCAGGCCCCCTCTATTTCTCTATCCTCTAATCTCCGCATTTCTTCATTTTGGCGTCTCGCTCTGTCACCCCTCCATGGTCACGTCTCCTCTCTCCCCGCTGCTCGCTCGGCAGATCGTCTCGCTCGCTCTCGGTTTAATAACTGTTTTGTCACGCTCCGTCTCTGTGTCCTTCAGAGGACTCCGCTCTCTGATCAGGTTTCCTAAAGATGCGATGCACACCTATTTACATGATTCAGGTGTGTGTGTGTGTGCGCGCGCGCGTGTGTATATGTCACCTACTAAAAACAGAGGACTAGTTTTGACTTAAAGAGACAGGACGGCATTTTTGAAACGTGCTCTTTTACATTTTTGTGGGCTGTGTGACCAAAACAGTGCGGTGATGTTTAATATGAATCAAGAACATGCTTTTTGCTTAATTTACAGGCTCAGATCGGGAGGACAAACTCTAATTTTCAGAGATCCTGGACAAAAATGGACTTTTTATGACATTTCTTAGCTTATTTTTGACTCAAAAATAACTGGGGATCATAGAAAATGCTTCAAGCGGCTTCACATTTCATGACTTGAAGCTTGTATGCTTTAAATAATGCAAATTGCGGTTAATAATTTGGGTCAGGACCTCCACGAGGGTTGGATGAATTGACCGACGTCACTTGAGACTTTGCTGTATCGCTGGTGTTTCTGTTGCCTGATTGGGAGATTGTGGCTGTAATCAGGGTGGAGCTCTGACCTGGACACACTTAACCCACATTACTGTGGGATGAGGTCAGTGTCTGGATATTTCAAAGTAGTGTGATTATCACGTTGGAGCAAACATCAAATTACGAGTTACTTTATTGTTTATGTGATTTTTGTAACACATGACTGTTTTCTTTGTTCTGCAGGATAAACAACATTTAATCTGGTGCTTTGTTTGTGTTTTCCCACGGAGAGCCTTTCATACTGTTTTACCACTCTGGGTCTTTCTAAAGTATTTTCAATTCTGCACGTTCAGTCTCTTATCAAATACAAAAGCATCACACTTTAAAATGCGTTCAGCAAATCATAAATCTTTTAAACGAGCAGGTCTGATTTCAGGGTAAAAGTAGCTGATGTGTGGCTGTGAAAACAGCTGGAAAGCGGTCTTTGAATCACCTTTTACCGTGTTTTTCTGTGTAAGTAAATGAAACCAGAGCAGCGGGTCGGAGACTTGAAACGAAAAAGCACTTTAGAAAGAAAAAGCGAAGTGGATTGGAGTGGGGAGGTGGTGCTGGTGTCCTATTTCTGCCGGAGCTCTGATACGTCTTCACTTACAGGCTGCTGGTCGGCTGGCAGCATCACGACCAGACCACATCCTGACCTGCGGAGCGGATGGTGAGCGATGCATCTTTCAGTGGTATAGAGAAAAAACACCCACACCCACACACACACACACACAAAGGAGACAACAACAACAACAACTGATCACCGTGTGCGGTCTGTGCGCCTCTGTGTTTGTGTTGCTGCCGTTGAAGGATTTGCTTCCTTTGCTGCATGCCCACTGATGAGAGGTGACCTGACAGACTGTCACATGTGACTTATCGTGCGACAGGCTGCACTGCACTCAACCCCGGCCCCTCGCCCCGCGAGACCCCGTCACAGCTCCGAGAATATCATTTAGGAGCAAGGGGGCGGGGGGGGGGGGACTCGCAATAACCCACGCTCACTTTACAAAGGTGCTTCCTGCCACAGGCGCGCAGTACTGCGCGTGCCCGGGAACCACTCAGGTGGAAAATTACACCGCCCAATCAATCACTAATGGAAAGTTTTTCCTCTGGTGGAGGCCAATCAAAGTCTCCCAATGTGCCTGCGCCTAAAAAAGAAAAACAACAGCCAATCAGCTGCTCACAAAGCTTGTCGCTGTCATGTTGGCTCTCATAAGAAAAGTAATTCTCTCTTTTCATGGGCCCTTATTGACGACACTGGGCGGTGAGGAGTGATGACGATAAATAAATGCGAGATAATATGAAAGTAAGTGAGGAAATGGAGGAAGAATAAGCGTTTTTTCATCCATGATGCCCTTTTAGTTTATAATTAATTCAAATGTGATTCCCCCCCCCTCCCCCGCCCTACTGCAAGCACATAATCCATTTCAGCGTTTTCTCATTCATTTTATAGGATTTGATCTTGGCTCATTTGAATAAACATTTTGCTCCATATTAGTGCGGGTAATGAAGTGGATCTCAGAGGAGAAACGCTTTTGTTATGAGCGTGGAAACTGCTGTGGTACAAAGAAGTGTCACACTGGTCAGCTCAGCGGGGAAATTGCTGATTGGATATGAGATTCAATCTAATGCGAAACGCGACCGACAATTGTCACTTACTTCAACTGAAGTTTGATTGTCAGGAGTTATAAATGTGTTGTTTTTTTCCCCCCTTTTTTTGGGGTCTGAGCTGCGGTGAGCAGGTCCGAAAAGATCACGTGAGTTTAATTGCTTACGTTATGAGTTCATTGGCTTGAATTTGATCGGGCAGCTCCCTGATTAACAAAATAAAACGCGGACAAACTTTGGTTGTTTTGTCAGAACTTTGCAGCTGTTGACATGTAAGTTTTTTTCTTTGTCGGGAGTCCTAATTGGTATTTCAGAGCGGTAGATCCGAACTCTTTATGCAGCCCTGCAGTCGACGCCACCAATCATCTTCCAAATGTGCTTTTTTTTTTTTTTTTTTTTCCCTGAGTTTGTTTTAAAGTGAATTATTTAGGACTGTAATCAGATAACAGTGGGGATTTTTTATGCTGAGCTACTTTATATTCTCACCACCCTTGGTTGAAAATCAACTTTTAGCAAACATTGTGATTTGCAAACGCGATTATTTTATGCTTCCGCTCTCAAACAGACAGTTGCAGGAAGTCCACCAAGAACTATTTGGCCCACTTTGGCGAAAGGAGAACTTGACTGGCGTGCAGGAAGTGAACCTGAACATTTGACCGAGTCTCGTCACTTGTATCCTGAATGTTGTTTTATCGGGCATGCGAGGACGGCACACAATAGAGCTGCAGGGAGGAAAAGCGAGACCCCAGAACACTATAATCTTTCTCATTTAGGGGTTCGCAGTCTCGTGGTCTCGTCACATTCGTCCACGTTGGTAAAAAATCAGCGCTTTATTCTTTTGAGTGAGCTCCCTTATGGAAAGTTCATTGGTCGCTGCGTTTCATAAATGATTTCCTGTATTTATTGTACGTCCTTATAAACAAGGTCGACAAAAAGGTCCAACAATCACCGCCTTGCATCTGAGCAGCGCTCCGCTCTCCCAGTAATCTCTGCGGCTGAGCTACACAAAGTGTAATTTAATGTGATTCATGGCTTTTATTTTGCTATCTTAATCGACTGTCTGCTCCTCCTGTTTTGATTTACCAAGTGTTTCTCTTTATTCCATAACCTTTCATTGTAAACAAGGGAGTAGACGGTGCCCACGCGCCGGCTCTCGCAGCGGGGAGACGCGCCCACAAACATGCACATGAATTCCAGATTAGTCCGCAGGAATCGGGGGGGTTTGTTGGGTCTCAACAGAAATGTCATGGCGAGTCGTAACCTTTACTGGAGCACGTTATCTGCTCTGATAGCGTAGCGGGCCCGGGACGGGGACCAACGCGACGCGATTGGATTTGAAAGGTCCCCATCCAAGTCGTGCCCGCCGGCGATCTTGCCTCCACAGTTCAGCAACACCAGCGCGACGGCACGCCGCAAAGTTTCAAGGCTCCGATCTGTCCCCCCGGATCTCCGTCTCCCCTGCCCTTAATTAATCAGCTGTGGCTGGAGAATAGGAGCCGGGTCACCCCGCGTATGCGCGGCGGCATGACGCGGGCAAACGGCACACAGAAGGGGAAAGAAGGAATCGTTCTGACGTGTCGCAGCTGCTCTTTTTTTTTTTTTTTTGGGCCTAAACGGTAGGAGAAGAGGATTCGGAGGGGAGGCCGCTGGGAGGAAAGATGGATGTCGCTGAGGTTATTACATGCAGATCTGTTTGCAGAAGTGCTGACATGTGTATCTGTCACTGCAGGTCATGAGTTATGAAAGTGACAATGCCAGCTCCTTGCTTAAACCAGGGGGATCGGAGGATGTCCTTGATGTCAGCTTGGATAGACAAATGGAGATCTACATTACATAAAGCATGCTTCATTTCAAACGGCAGCTGCGGGGATGTTCCCTTCCCTTCTTTACCAGCGTCTTCCCTCCGCTGATAACAACTGCAGCCACAGAGTCGACAGAAAAAAAAAAAAGAGACTTAAGTTTACTCAGTGAACACTGGAAATATGATTAATTCATACCCATCCTCTGTTATCACTGCGACCTACTTACGGCTTTAACTTAGTGTCTCGGAGGGGCGATTTGTCCCGCAGCCAGGTGAAACGCGAAACGCATGCAGACGTTTAACATGATACATTAAAACCTCCGACAGCAAAACAAACAGCGCGTTGTGCCGCGTCCGCGCCGGATGCATCCACCACATTGGACTTGTTATTTTGTGGGGTTTCTGGTGCCTGGTTCCAAGACAGATAACTCAATACGAAGGGGTCACGTGCAAACACTGCAGGCACACTGATTGTGCAGCGGGAGCCATTGCTGCACTATTGTGTTACTGCACGTGCAACACAAGACATCCTGCGTAAACCTGCCATGGTCGGCAGCCGAGGTACTAAAGCAGCCTCCTTATGGTCCTCTGAAGGACCGTTCGATTAATGACACCCCACTAAATCTTTGGAAAAGGTGCATTTGTCTGCCTCTCTGGGTGACTGACAAGGACTCTACAGTGTTTGTGAGGTGCAGCGTAAAAACAAAAAAAAAAAAAATCTGATTGTTTACCAAGCGACGCGTTAATAAAAGAATCAATGTTCTGACAAAACACAGAAAAATAGTGCTATCAGGCAACTAATCGTTTCTGATATCATCGAAATTGTTTCTCTAAACTAGCTGAGAATCCACCTAGATGAGGTCTTCGATTTCAGACGCTGTCGGTTCTGCTTTCCATTCTCAAATGGTGGCGTCAAACCTGGAAAACACGCCCGGAAAGGTTTTCGAGTATCACCGACTGTTTGCTGAAAGTTCAATTTCAAAAATGTTCACAGTCTCGTGAGTGTGGAGTCTCGAGTGTTTGCACGGAGCAAGTTTTCGAGTTGCTTTAATTCAGTTTCAGTCGGCAGAAAAAGCCGTCAGTCCCTTTCTGTGAGCCGAAGGATGACGTGGTGGCTTCTGCTCTGGGGTGGGGGGGGGTGGGGGGGGTGGGGGTTGGTGGTTCTGTGCTGAGTTTGCATGTTCTCCCTGTGTGTGCGCCCCCCCCCCCACACAGTCACGAAACATGCACAAGGTCAACGGCCGACTCCGAGTCATCCACCGATCCACGGGCGCGGGGGTGTCAACATGTGTGTGGTTGTCGGCAGCCCTGTGATGGACTGGCGGCCTGTCTACGGCGCTGTCCCTCCATCCCATGTCGGCAGGGATTGACCCCAGCACCCCCCCCACCCCCACCCACACCTTCCTCCACTCCCCTGCCGGAAGATGAGTGAGAGTGAGCGAGTGCAGGTGAACGTGTTGTAAGTCAATGACACATTGAGGTCCAGGTTGGTATTCATCCTCACAGCAGGGGGCAGTAGTGAATAGTGTTTCTCCTGCAGCACGGGGACCAAGTCCACGGTGAGAAACCACCTTGTTCTGACGCTCTTAAAGGTCAGAAGTCTGTTTTTTTTTTTTAATTCAAGCGACTGCTGAGACTCATCTATGGAGATAAAATCAGGATGAAAGAAGACCGTTCGTACACAATCATCGGTGACGTGTTTGCAGCCGAGATGATCGCAGGCGGCTTGATTTCACGATCACTCCAATAATGTGATTAATTGTTCTTCTGTCAATTTGACATTATGGCCAAACCTTTTCTGTTCAGTTTCCAGGCTGCGCTCCTGAACGTTTTTTGAAATCCACATTTATCTTTTTTTTCTTCCCTGAATTGGACTAAAGACGAGGATTATGCCATCAGGTGGTCTCTGTTGTTTATCACGCTCTTGTGCCCCCGCTGTCTGCCTGAATCTCAGCTTTCAGTGCTTCAGTGGCGCCGTGCGACTCTGCAGGGTGACATTCGCTTGGCAGCGCTCTTGTTCTTGGGCGTTGCTAAACGGCGGCTCCTGGGTTGCTCAGCCACCGTCCAAATCCTCCATTTTTGCACCTGTTTCCTAGACAACTGACATTTAAAGGGGCGGCTCTGGTTATTGACTGTTTGCCCTTGACCGCCACTCTGCTGGCACTTAAAAACTGTTTGGTTCAACCAGTGTTGAAGTCCTCTCCCCCCCCCCCCCACCCCATCCTCGCAACACACTCCCTGCACACTCGCTGTCACTTCTCGGCAGCGTGTCGCCGGGGTTGTGGCTGAAAGCCGCGTGTGAATTCTTGCTCCTGGGTGGAGTAACAGGGTGTAAAGAATTAAGCAGACGAAGCTTCATTTCGCCTTGTCTCTGCCGCTTTAATTCAAGAAAAGATTTCCACTGAGAATGGATTTGAGTCATAGTTTATGCTTAATGTGGGAAATCAGCCTAAATGAGGAGTGAAATGAGCAAAACTCCGGAATCAGTTGGCGCGGCGCGGCGCCCGTGTAGGTGTCGCCGCAGACTCAGCTGAGTAACTGAATAACAGGTTTATAGACACTGGCACCCTACGGTGCGACTGCCACACCACCAAATTAAAATCAAACCACCTCCGATGAATCGCGGAGGGAAAGTCTCCCCTCCTCCTCCTCCTCCTCCTCTGATCTCTGACGGAGGCCTCCACCGCTGCTCTTTTTATGTTATCAACACGCAGCCTGATGTCTCAATCTGGCAGCCCATCTTGTCTCCGACCGACGATTACGGTGAAAATTATTCACTAACAGGTGAAACCAGTCATGCAATAATAATGGGATTTCTCACCTTAGAACAGCGACGCCGGCTCCGTGTCTTCAACCTCCTATTTTTCGCGTGAGAGTTGACTGGAGAGTGCGGCGTCTGAAGACGGAAGGCAGGATTGTTGGCTTGATTGAAAAAAAAAATATGAAGGATGTAAATTGTACGGTGTATTGTGACAGGAAGGAGCGGTGACTTCTGATGAAGTGGGACATGGCCATGAAAACGTAGTCGATCTTATTACAGCTACCAGTTAACAGAGAAGGACACGTCTTCCAACACGGAGGCCATTCTGATGTGGGAGGAATATGTTGATATTTGAACAAATAAGATGAACAAAATGACGTTAATCAAACAGATTCTAATGATTGCACCCAATAAACGCTGCAGAAACTTCAGGTTTTTCTTAAGAAGCGAAATATTTTGAAATTCATGCAAGACGTTTGGTGATTTAACTTTACTTTCTTTTTTTTTTTGGCACATTACATAAGTTGAGGAGTCTCAAAGCTTTTTTACATCCACAATAGCACACATACACACACGCACGCGCGCACACTCACTGGGTGCTCACACATCATTAGGAGCAAATAGAGTTTCAGCGTCTTGTCCTGGTTGGCACATGGCGAGGGCGAGACAGGGGGATGGAGCCACTCTGCCCACCGAGCCACACACAGAGGAAAGAAATGATACAAGCAGCGAGATTGTTTGGTAATTGATAAATGCAAGTTTATTAGGTGGGGGGGGGGGCTCAAAATGTCCTCAGGTAAGACACTGAACCACTTACGGCTCTCTGCGGCTTTTTTCTTGGTGCTTTGTGTGGCAGCCATTGCCACACAATGGCTGCGCGCGCGCGTGCGCGTGTGTGCGCGCGCGTGCGTGCGTGCGTGTGTGTGTGTGTGTGTGTGCGTGCGTGTGTGTGTGTGTGTGTGTGTGTGGGCGAATATGACAGGGTGCAGCATGTTTCACTCTGGAGAAAAGACTCACTCACTCCAGGGAAATGTCTCAAACTATATTCATGCCTCCAGACTGCAGGTGGTCCATGAATCATTTTACCCCCCCCCCCCCTTACCTGCCCCCCCCTGTGGCAGATACATGACAGGGCGAAGGGGGTGTTGAGTTGCATCCGTTTGGCCCTGTCTGTGGGACTCATTGATTCTATAACTGAGCTTTGTGCAATTCAAAATCCATGCCCGCTCCCTGACTGCGACCCCTGAAAATATCAGTCGCCAAACTGTATCGATGGTTTCTCCCCGCGGTGCCATCGCAAACCTGCTGTCTGGCCAAATCCGTACCTAGACCTTCAAAATAAAAGCGAAAGCCCTTCGATGGTTTGTCACAAGTGAGTCAAAATTTTTTTTGGAGGCATCGCAAAGAGTTTATTTGAATATCGTTGAATGAAACAAAAAGCCTGATCTGATATTGTGTCTCGGGTCTCTTCTTGATTCCCAAAATAAAATGCTTCCCTTCTGTGCAAAATCCATTCCAAAAAAAAAAAAAAAAGGTTTCGACTGTGAACCGGGAGCTTCTTTTAATTTTTCGGTTGTGCGATCAGTGATCAATGTTTGGAAATTTCACACTCGACCTGGGTTTTTCCTTGAACAAGTAGCATTACATAATTCCCATTATTCTCTCCTTTCTCGCACTATCACGCCTATCAAACAGAGCGGTTATGCTCGAACGGAGAACAAAGAGAAAGGCTGTTTCTCTTTAATTTGACTTCCTGCCATAAAAGGCAAACTTAGATTTAAGCGTTATTAAATAGATTGGACTCAACTTTTAACTTTCTGCGAAATGTCTGCAGGTGCAGCTATTATTGCCGTGTCAAAACTCGGCACCATTTCAAACTTTGATGGTGCGAATCAGCTATATTTACTCGCCGCGAACCGCGCGTCAACCCGTTGCGCGGCGCTCTGCTCGCGCCTGGCAAGAATTGACGTTTGCAGTCAATGAATTTTATCGGAAGCAAACCGGATTGAAGATGACTTCCAAAAATATTTTGGGTATTTCGGTTTGTTTGGTTGTTTATTTTCCACAGCGATCCAGTCGGCGTCGGAGTTCGCGGAAGGGGCCATGAGACGGCACGAAACCCGTCGCACTGTAACAGACCAGAAATAAACAAGAGAAAGCGCGGACTCGCTCGGCCGAAGGCTCCGCCGTTGCGACTTTATCCGCAAATTTTCCAATTACCGCGAGCAAAAGATAATTAGAGGGAGGACGGTGAGCCTCGTGGAGGAGCGGCGGCGGAGTCGCCGCGCGGAGACGGCGGCGCGCACTCGGGTCTGCTTCTGTCTCCGGTCACGTCAGCCGGAGAGTTGCGAGCCACTAATGAGCCAGAATGTCAAAAACTCAAGAAAGGAGATCAGACGAGTAAGTGAAGATGACAGAAATGGATCACATGAGCTGTTTCACCGCATCTGTTTACGTTTTCATTCGTTTCGTGTCAGAAAAGAAGACAACTGTATCGCCGCGTTGCCCGCGACGCCGACAGCGCAGCTCGCCTGCGGCCTGTTTACGTGCGCAGAAAGGAAAATCGAAAGCCGGGAGTAATCAGATGATGTCAATAATCAGATTCGACGCACTCCAGACATGTAATGATCACCACTCCCCCACATTGACTTACATGTTTTCTTTCGAGTGGAGGCCACGTAAAGACATCAGACTCACGAGAGACCTGAGCTAAACAGAGAGCCGACCTGCTGTCGGGTTGTCAGACGTGCAGTCTGATTGGCCCGTCTGATGAGGTCGGAAAAATTGCCAAAGTTTCGAAAGACGTCACAATTGTTCTGTGAAAATATACAATTGTTGGTCAAACTGTTTAAGAGAAACAGACGGAGCGGAACAGTCGAGTGCAGGAAGATTACAAGTCGCCACGCTTTTTTGAAAGGGACTTCACCTTCTTATCGTAACATTTCGTAAAATGTGCATTAATTGTACTTTTTTTCTCAAAATTAATTTCATTTACGACAAAATAGGGTTGCTATACGCTCATTTCATTGGTACGACCTGTATCAGATCACACAGTGGCCCCACAGTATGAGGCTGCCGAACTGAACCGAGTCTGACATCCTCGTCCTTTGTTTGACTCCTCAACTTTCTGCTGCTTCACATTTTGTTTGTTGTTTGTTTTTACTTTCTTCCTGCACAGTTTGTGTCTGAGTCACTTCTGTTCGGCGCGCTTTTTCTTGTTAGTTGAAATTAGTAAAAGTGGGAATCCAGAGCGTCATTGGAGTAATGAGAAATGTAAGGCTAATGATCGGATTTTTTTATAATCGGATAACTGCTGAGATCAGATTATGCTGTTGCAGACTCAGTTTAGTAATCTGTATATTATGATTGGATGTAAATGGGCCTGTTGTATCTGGGACACAGCGCTAAAGTATTTTTTTTATACCCAAATCTTATCCTGCTATAAGTTTCACGTCACAGGATTTTGCTCAGTCACTTTCCCGCGGAATGTCAAGAGTATTTTCGTCGCTCCGATGTATTTTCGATGCCACGTGGCCGTTCTTAAAAGGTCAAAATGCCCAACACGTTGTTGAAAATGTCCCGAGCGAAGTTACGGAACGATGGCCGAGATATAGAGGAGAAGAGACACTGATGGAGTAAAGAAAAAGACACACAGTTCGGCGCCGACGTGGAGGACAGCTTGGAAAAAGAAAAAAAAAGGCTTTCAAGGTCACAAAGATGAAACAGCAAAACCCAAAATCTTGAAGTCCCACTTTCCCCCGCTCTCTGAATAACACCTCCCTCTCTCTCTCTTCATTTCTTTGTTTCTTTTCTCCTCCTCCCCTCTTTCTTTCTTTCTTTCTTTCTTTCTTTCTTTCTTTCTCTGTCTCTTTCGCTCGCCTCTCCCTGCATCGTCTCCCTGATCGGGCGGCAGACAGCGTGTAAGTGCTCTAACCCGGAGAAGTCTCCAGGAGCTCTTGTGATTGGCTGTGCTCTGCAGCACTGTTCACAATCGATTAAGGCACGGTGAGCTCCCGTTAACAGCTTTTCTCTGCTGCTCCTGTGGCTTTGATACTGTCACACAGACTCCAACTTCGCCCTTAACCCCTCCACCACTGTCCTCTCTCTCCCTCCCTCCCTCTCTTTGTCTTTGTCTCCTCCACTCTCTCTCTCTCTCTCTCTCTCTCTCTCTCTCTCTCTCTCTCTCTCGTTCGCTCGCTCTTTATGCTTTTACTTTCATTTTCAAAGCCTCACACTCTGTCACCACATTGCAACTCAAAGACATTTCTTACAACTCTCACTTTGGGCAACTCTCACTTCTCTCTCTCTCTCTCTCTCTCTCTCTCTCTCTCTCTCTCTCTCTCTCGCTCTCTTTCTTGTCGGAGTTTCTCTCAAGTCACTTAAAGCTCCGTCTCTCCTCACTCACCTTGTCCTGTCATCCTAAATCTCAGCCTCAGTACTGTCCGTGGGGTGCGAGACGGAAAGACGGACAATAAGAAGGGAAAGAAAAAAAGACGGGGGGGGGGGGTGGTCCTTTTAAAGCAGGCATCTCACTGATAACCAAAACATCGCCGCCCGACAATTATCGGAAACATAAAAGTCTTTACGTTCGGCGTTCGTGCTCATTAAACATGCAGCTCACGGGTTCTTCAGATGTGAGTCGTCTGCTGTTTGGCTCCGGTGCAAGAAGTTTGGCTCTTTTTCAAGGGGGGAAACATGGAAAGTGAAGGTGACAGAAGACCACCTTAGTATTTCTCGGCTACGTATAGAAGAGCAAAGTTTCCAGGAAACCCTGCAGTCACTGTGCTTTCCCTTTGATCCTCCTTCAGTGCTCTCTTCCGGAATCTTTAGGTATTCTGTGATGTCGCTGTTGCATCGACGCCCCACAAGCTTTATTGAGTTGAAAGCCACATCGCGGATGGCCGAATATTTATGTTTGACCAAATCAAACAATAATCACGTCATCGTGTTTTAAACTCAAATCAAACAGAGACTTTGGAAAAAAATCTCCCATATTTGAATGCGATATTTGAAGGAGAGAAAACTTCCCTTCAAGTGAAAGAAACCAGGTTGTTTCGAAGTCGACCGGATAGTTTTGCCTTTTGAAAGGATGAAACACGACAGTTTCAAGGACGCTCGGAATGAAGAGTGATAAAAATGGAAATAAAACGCCCTCGCCGAGCTGCCGCGTGCTTCGAGAATGCTTGTTTTGCTTCGATGGCGAGGGAATTTCTCTCTCACCTACGCGTCCGGTCACCACGCTGGGCTGAAACTCGCCAAGTCACGCGGCCGAACAATAAGCTCTCGTCCGTCCGCTGCGTTCCGTGCGCCGTTCGAGAGCAGCAAGCGTCCGCCTCCTTTCGGGGTTGTCCGACGCGGCCGGCGCGTGGCCGCGATCTGGGTTTTTCTCGACAATGCCACGGCACAAAACGTGAAATTCAGACGGCAGTTTGCATCCAAATTCGGCGGCAACAGTTTGTGAAAGACTCTCTTGCTGGTCTGGTGCCGAACAACATGAGTGATCTGCATGAAGTCCTGATCCCATTTAACACCTTTGGGATCAGTTGCGGCAGATTGCGGGACAGGCCTTGTAGGCAGGCATCGCTGACTTAATGGGGAAAAAATCTCTGCAGCCAGGTGGCAAATTTTTGTTCAGACACTCGTCAGAAGAGTGGCGGCTTTTACAGTGGCGTATGAACGGTCCGGGCTGGCTTACTTATGCTTGCCCATCATCTGTAGCACTTGGCTGCTGTACAAAAACGTCAAACCTCACTGCATATTTTCAAGCCCTTCACGAAACAGCATCCGGGGGGTCTTCTGAGGTCGTCAAAATGAGCCCCCCCCCCCCCGTTCGACTCGATCGTGAGTTCGGGTCACAGCGCACCAGATCGGCCCTTTTTGATTTCAAAAGGACTTTGATTATTTTGTATTCCAAACAAACTTTGAACGGCAGCTCCTCTCTCACGTCTTCAGTCAGAGTTCCCGCTTTGTGCTCGAGTGTAATTATATTGAACGACACGATACGTATCTCACGGCTTTTTTTTCTCCGCCCGCCTGCAATTAAATCGTTATTTTGTTGCAGCCCTCTTTGCTCCAGCGTGTCATCGCCGCCTCGCTGGTTTGAAAAAAAAAAAGAAGAAGAAGAAGGAAAAAAAAAAAAATCTGTATCTTTAAGTACAAGAGGAAATGCATTTCATATAAAACGGCGACCAAAATGTGAATTTCCAGCGTTTTGTGAGGCTCTTCATGTCGCGGCGGCTCGCCATGGAAGGCAGCACCGCCTGAAGAAAATTGTGTTTTTTTTTTCCACCCATGGTTTTTATTGTCAGAAGCCAGTGAACCATTCTCTCTGAAACATAAAAGATGTGCAGTGAGAGAGGCCAGTGGCTCGATCGGCCCAGACAGACGCTTCTTTTCTTCTCCCTTTTTTCTATTTTCTCCATTGTGGCTCACTGAAAAAGGCTTTAAGTGGCATTTAACTCTTCTTCGCGCTGCAAAACATGCCCTCCAGCTGCTGAACTCGCCTGCTCCTCTGTGTTCTATCTGCGTTGACGTGAACACGCCCGAAACTCACGAATGCCGCGCGTCTACGTCTCTGTTCTGATGAGAGTCTCGTCTCGACCAGATTAATCTGCGACATCAGTCCGTTTATTTCGGACTTTCACTCCTCGTCTTTCCCAACTTTTGATTCAGGAGCTGATTTCAGCTTCGAATGGTCAAGATTTGGGCCACCTTAGACAGTGCAAACACAACACACGCGATCTAATAAGCTGCACTGTGTGTTCAGTAAGGCTTGAATCACCCTGAATGAAGTCTTT
>JASSRZ010000072.1:17032864-17043967 GCA_032164315.1 Malacoctenus gilli
CACACACACACACAAACACACACACACACACACACACACACACACACACACACACACACACACACACACACACACGGATCACCTGCACATATCAGGAAAAAAAGAAAAACCCTGCTATTATTTGTGCAAACATATCTCCACCCTAATTTGCGTTATGTATCATAGACTGCTGTAATGCTGCTTATCCCTACATGCTTGAAGTAGTGCAATAATCACTGTGATAACAATAAAGATTTATGCCACAATTTTTCTAAGCCCGGTATGAAATAATAACATAAACAATCCATTAGCAGTAATAGGGAAGGATTTACAGTGTTGGCTTCATTAGGTGCTCAGGAGGAGCAGCCCCCACCCCCCTTCCCTCCAACCCCCCCACCCCAAAAAAAGAACATCGCTCCCTGTTTCACCTGCTCGGTTAGTTTTGCCTTCTGTATTGTTTTGTATTTCCGCTGTGCCGTGCAGTGCTGTGGGGAAGAGTTGCTCTTTGGACCATGGAAATCAATGCATAAAGGGAAACGGACCGTGCTGGTATGATTTACACGATAAAAATCGCAGAAGACTCACAGACTTGAAGAAATTTTGACACATTAAAAAAAATAATAAAATCACTCGTGACTCGGACAAGTTTGGGCCTTTTTCGTGGGCCTTCTTGATGCCCTGGCTTGATGTCTTTTGGCGGAAGTCTGTAAGCGTTTCAGGTTTTTAGACCAATCCATGCTTTGTTTGAACGGAGTAGAAGCACATTTACTGCAAAAGATTTGGCCTGAGATGAGATTTGCTCATTTTTTAAACATTTTATTTTATTTAAAGGATCCCTGATAGTAACTGGGAGCAGTGCATATATTCTAACTCCAGCTCAACTCGAGGCATACCACGTGAGAAGGTCGACCGTACTCATGCAAGGTGATGTGATCTATTACAGGCTTTCAGTGCTGGACCTGCCTCTCGCTGCGGGGCACCTATTTCCCCATGAATTCTCACTCACTCTGTCTTGGGTTGTAAAGTCTGCCCGTTTGAGCACAGCTGTGTGTGTTTATGTGTCTGTCAGAGTGTGACTGTGGAGAATAAGCTCCAGAATGTGTGTTATCTATTAATTCCTTCATTAAGCCCTTATCGCCAGTTTTAATGCCAATTAAGATGCGCTTTAATGTGACGGCAGGGCGGGCAAGCGACTATGCACTTCTCACTCCACGGCGACAAGAGAAGAGGAGTCGGCCATGTTCAGACAGGACCACCCGCTTGCCTTATCAAGCTACAAAAGACGCCACAGGCCTGTTAGTTCTGCCTCTCTAATACAGGCACTGTTTAAATGTGCCGGGTATTGCGACACCTAGTACTTCACTCACTGCAAACACATTGGGGGACGATTTGATGCCAGCGGGCTTCTGTGCAGGGGCTGGAAGTCGCTGCCGAGGCAGTTTCACCTCGATACAACGCGCGCCGTCCGCTTTAAAACAATATGACTGCTTTGACTCGCCGAAGCATTTGCATAGAGGCCTGCTGAGTCTTTGCCTGAAGGTGGAACAAAAAGCCACAAGGTTGAACTTGGAGATGAGTTGAAAAATCATAGCGAAGGGGCAGAATTCACATGCTCTACTTAATGGTGTAGGACACGTAGAGGTCACATCTTTCTCTGAACGCGTGCCTGCAGAGCGCCGCCGTGTTTATTCTCAGGATGAAGACCACAGAGAGGCGGGTGGGTCCGCTCATACGCATGCAGCCACATACAGACAGGTGCCTCCTGTGTAGATACCATATGGAGCGAGACAACACTTCAGCAGATACCGTCGGGGTCACAATGACCACTTGTGTGTGAATTACAATTAGATAGCATTGACAGATCTGCGATATGCAGACTAAGCAGATGGCTTATGGACAGTGGGGGGGAAGGGGGGGGGTGTTGGGTGATGGGCTACAGGTCTCGTGTTATAGCAGCTGGCTGACATCTCTTGGATAAAGTGCGTCAACAAATCAGGAAATAGAGACTGAAACGAACGGGAGGACATTTGGTGCATTTCAGATGAAGAGATTGACCGTTGACCATTATGTCATGAGTGAACTGAAAAAAACCCATACAATTATTCCATTATAGTCTCAGTAACACACTCAAAGGCTTTAAAATTGACATAACTAGAAAATAGACCACAGTTGTTGTATGTAGCATGTGCACTTGTAGAAAAAGGAGAAAAGCCAATTTGTTTACATGTAACCGAGGGCAGGGCCACCGTGCTTAAACATAATGGAGGGTGTGGCTAATGCACTCTGGGGTGGAGCCAATGTACTTAAATGGAATGTATGGCGGAGCCTTTGTGATTGAATGTGACATGGGGAGGGGTCTATGTTTGTAAACATAACATGGAGCAGAGCCAGTGAAAGCTGGAGCAGAGACAGTGTTTAAACATTTTAAACGCCATAGGGGTGGAGTCAACACACTTTAATGTTACGGGGTGGAGCCAATGAATCCAAAATGTCACGGGGTGGAGCCAATGCAACTTAAATGTCACAGGGGCGGGACCAATTCAATTTAAACTGTCACGGGGTGGAGCCAATGTATTTGAAAGTAATGTGGGTGGGGCCATTGCGTTTAACTTGAATGTGGGGTGGGGTCTATTCTTTGGCTCATTTATTAAGTCGTTCATTCACTCAACACTAATTGACAGAACAAGATGGGACATTGAACCACCACCTGTGGATTGGGGACAACCCACATACAACTGAGCCTCTCCTATTTCTATAGAAGTATTTCTGACAGAAACTTGTTTTTCTTTAATGCTAGGGTTTTTTATGGTTCATAAATAAAACTCATTAAAATTAATAAATGAACAAACAAATAAACAACAAACCAGAGTTTTAAACCAAGTCCTATTGGCGGCTTGTTAGTACATCACTCGTGTGCTGTCTTGATGACAACTACACGTGTGGCGAATGAATCAACCTTTTCCATGACTATATCTTACCAAACCTACCGCACTTCCTATCGCGTGTTACTTCATCTCCCTCCCTGTGTGGCACTGATGTCTCATTCCTCCCCTCTATTTCCACTCTCTATCCTTCTCAATCCCAGCTTTGATGTATGCATGAGGGAGGATTTCCTGAAGACCAGAGAGGCCATTACCCAGGGGCCATTAGGCCTCTAGTAGAGCATGTCAATGAGTGCTGAGTCTTGCTCTGTTTTCACATCCTGCCACTCGTCTGTGTGGGCGAAGTGGAAGAGATTCTCTGGCGGTGATAAAATATGCCCCTAAATGTACAGATTTATCTCTTAAACGCCTGCATTTACTAACACGAGGGTGCTTTTTTTTTTTGGGTGCCCTGCTGTAACGTTAATACAGTGCCTGTTGTGCCGAGTGTTGCACGTGAGGAGGTCGGGTCATTAATTGGCGCTGTTGTTCTTTCATGCAGACTGAGAAGGAGGGGAGTGAGTCATCATCATCAGGATGAAACGCTCTGACATTTCAGCATGAAAGTCCCAGAGTGCCTTGCGGCCTCACATCCCTGGGTATGTTTGTATTTGTACAGTAAAGGAGGTGTACACAGTGGTGTGGTCTGAATGAGTTTTTTCACACACACACACCCCCCCCCCCCTCGTTCATTGATTTTAGCTGAGCGCTCAGGCCAGGTAGACAAACAGACGCATTACAGAGCTGAGCAAATAATGAGGGCTGTGGATTACGAAAACAATTGGGGAAGCTAAATTCTGTATTTAGCAGTAATCTTCCTGACGCCGTGAATGGATTAAGTAAAATATGAGCAGTTTGGTGAGCAGGGAGGCAACTGAAAGGGACCCGCGGGGACGATCACCCTGATTGCTGGTGTAACTCGGCTTATCTCTTCAATAGGCGCTCATGGAGGACAAGGGCACAGCAACTCTCCGCCGCTCCGGCTGGAAAGGAAACAAAGGAAGTGCGTGGTGAATGAGTGACAGTAGATCATTGCTCCTGTTTTTACAGAGAGCACTCGAGAGGCTCATTGAAGTTTGCGGAGAGCGCCGGGGCCCTCTCTCAAGGGCAACCGGCTCTATCATCTGCGGCGGATGGGACGCGCAGTCCCTCTCTAATCAGAAATATAAAATCTTAGCATTCAGCGTGCTGACTAGACTCTCGTTTTACAGAGTGGGAAGCCTCACTTTTCTGTCCAGCGCAGCAGAACATCAGCATACAGGCCGGAGAAACAGACGGAGGAGGAGGTTAGGGAGGGAGAGAGAAAGATGGATAAGGTGGAGGAAAAAAGGAAGATAAGCAGCCAGTGTGTGAGTGTGTGTCTGGGTGTGTGTGTGTGTGTGTCGGGATGTGTGGGCTGCGCCTTTACTGGTGACTTCCCTGAGGCTGGGAGACAGGGGAAACAAGGAGTGATTAATTCTACTCCAACCTACTTGGCCTCTGTCTGGGGGAGCGGTCCCCAGAAAGGAGGCTGGAGTCCGATACAGCACAGACCCGTCTCCTTCCGCTCCCACTCGCGGGATCAATAACGGATTGGCAGGTCAATCTTTTCAAGAGAAACTGTAGGGCCAACGAGAGAGAGAGAGCGAGAGAGAGAGAGAGAGAGAGAGAGAGAGAGAGAGAGACTTTGTGCCCACGGAGAACCGCCCCTCGTCTGCCTTCCTCGCCGTTTGAAGGCTCAGCCGAGCGCGCGAGGTCATTGATCTGTGTGTTTTCACTGAGCGGATCCCTTCGCCGGCCTGATCGATCAGCTATAATAAAGAGTGGATTCTCTATAAGTGTTGCAGCGTGTTCAATGAGATCCGAGGCCCCAGGGTGACAATCACCTCCTTCATGTGCCATTCTTTTGGCCCACAAACGGGCCGCCACCACTCAGAGACGAGCAAATTAAGATTAATTTGCGGTTGCAGCCAGACAAAGTCAAAGCGGGTAAGGTCACTGTACACCGTCGCCAGAGAGGTAATTATAATCTAATTTTATACCGCAACTTCATGGCAAAGGTTTTCTTACGAGTATGGTCATGTCATTGGGACTCCTCTGTAAACAACAGAACAGGCATATGTTGTTTTCATCATGCGGTGTTAGTTGAAGAAAAAGCTGACACTGAATAGTACAACAAAGCAGGTATTAAATTTAAAAAAAGATGTGTCCCTATTAATAAATATGACTTCAAGTGAATGGAAAGCGATGGAAATAAAAGCCACCCTTCTTTGTTACTTGTCAATTTGTGCAATCAAAGGCTGAACGTGTTTCAGGAGCAGAAAAGTTATAACTTTGTGGAAAAACGGGCTGTTTGGTCCCTTTCGCTCGCGGATCAATGCTTTGTTCATCGGTCCACTGTGACGAATCAACTGTGTCAAGCGATCACGTGGCGTCAACTGCGCGTGTTCCCCTGAATTCGTTCTCTGACGGCTTTCAATAACAGTTAATCTTCAGATTTCAACGAGATGAAAAAACACCCCGAACTAATCCCTTCACCAGCTTTTCGCCGCCGAGTGTTTCCGCTCGTCTTTGTTTTTTCCAGCCCTCGCTTGCGAGGCGTCTGTTCACCTGTTTCTCGGATCCTCCTGCTAATTTGGGTGGATGCTCGTCAAGCCGTGCGGCGGTTCTACGCGGCTGTAGTTAATAATTCAGATTAAATTGAAACGCGCTTCGTCCACACGAGTTGCTCGGACGGTTTTCTTTGCTCAGAATCGATACGCATCCAGAGATACCAGGAAGAAACCGCTTAGTTTGAGGTGTCGAAACACCTACTTGTTAACAAGTCTGCCATTTCTGAGCCAGCAGAAATGCTTTGGGTGAGTCAGACGGCGACCAAGTTTATGTTTGTCTTTAAATTTATTGGGATGCTACAAAGTTTGTGGACATTAAATTATTGTTCAAGAGAAGCCATCCATTAAAGCTTTCTTCCTTCTTCTTTTTTTTTCCCAAACGGGAAATAATAATAAGTCAAAACAAAACCATTTCCTGCTTTTCTGCCAGAGATTTGTTCCGAGGATGAGAGGGAGTTGCTCGCTCGATATGTCTTAAAAATTGCAGCTCTGGGGTAGAGAGGCATTGTGTTTTTTTTTCTCATGCTCAGAGCAACGAGATATTTGTTCTGACGGAATGATCCGTAACATCTATGTACATATGCAGGAGGGAGCCGCTGTAGCTTCCGATCCCTGTCATCGGGTGAGCTTTCGCCCTCTCCTTTGGAGCGACGCGCCCCGCGGCGTGTCCTCCCTCCCGAAGCCGCCCCATCGTCTCCGGCGGCGAGGAGGCGGGAGTGCTGCGCGGCGACCCCGCTGACTGCTGTGCAGCGGAGCACCTGTGTGTCCCCCGCTGACTGACTGAGCCAAGGACAACGCAGCCACGAGACCGCCTGTCTCTCCGGGCCCGGCAAATGAGCTGAGAGATGTAAGACTCCCCGAGGGAGCGGCTGAGGGGGTGGGGGTGGGGGGGTGGGGGGTTGGGCGAGTGTCCTGAACCGGCACTTTGACGGAGAGACATCTGGAGACATTTGAAGACAACCTGAAGCATCTTTACCTCCATCCTGTGGGTTGAGGAGGAGATGGGGGTTGTGGGGCGGAGGGGGGGGGGCGGCTTTTTGTTGATTGATTCCAGGCCGGAGAAGAAACACAAACACAACACACGCGATCTAATAAGCTGCGCTGTGTGTTCAGTAAGGCTTGAATCACCCTGAATGAAGTCTTTTGTTTAGGTGCAAATGTGTCACATCTATGATGGCCTCCAGGTAGGAACATCAGAGAAGAAACGGCAGTGCAGTGAAAGGTAGCACGATACACACACACACACACACACGCACACACACACACACGCACACACACACACACACACGCACACAGCTGATAGCAGGAGATAGTCGATCCTCCGAGGGGGTAACTTCATGCTGAATTAGATTTACCTTAAGGTTTCACCGCATCCCTTCCGCTTGTTTACCATTAAAATGAACGAGATCTGACTTGTGTGCAGATGAAAACCTCGCCTTTCAAGCAAGATGGATCACCACTAGAATGTGAAGTAAACGTGAGAACGTGAGATCTCAGTGGTCTCCGGGTCCTTCTTGTACCTCCGCCGTTCAGAACGAGTTCACCGTCCAAAGACGACCGAGCGACTTCAGTTTTTCTCAGAGCGACTAAACTTTGCATTCGTACTGTGGCTGCGCTCGGATACCTCGTTTGATCAAAAACCGGAGTCTGTTTCGACAACGGTGTAAAACCCTCTGGCGCCGCCATCGCTAATCTTGGGGAGCGACGCTCGCATCGTGTTTCGTGCGGGGCATTCGCAACTGGCAGCTCCGGCGGCGACGTCAGTTGGAAAAAGGTGCAGCATCTCGATTGGTCCACGCCACGCTGTGGCACAGGGCGACGGACGGGCGGCTCGTCCAATCACCTGCGCCAGCGGTCTTTCGAATCACCTGGCCTCTAAGCAAACAGTTTTCAATGGAGCGAGCCCAGGTGGAGTTTGTCGCATTGTCCTGTTGAGAAGCACCTGCTCAACTGAAATCGTCCCATTTTTGACACTTTCCAAAGACATGAACACAAAGGTCCGAGTTTAAGCCATTGGGTCTGAATATCTGTTGACCACATGGAGCAGTTGCTGTTCATCCGTGAGATGGCATTTTGAGTTTTTTTCCTGTTTGCATTAACTGGAGAATTTTGTCTCTAATCGAGAAACGAGAACACAGTGTGTTGTTGGAGAACAGCCCCAAAGGTGAGTCTGAATGTTTACACTCCACTCTCAAGAGTCACACCTCTAATTAAGGAAACAAACACTTGCAATCTGCTCATAATCCCGAGTTAGGGGAGTGTACGGTGAGTGGATTTGAGATGAAAAACCAGGAGGAGGAGGAGGAGGAGGAGGAGGAGAAAGTCTGACGCGCGCCCCCGTCTGTCTGTCGCGCAGGAATAGGCTGTTTGTAAGAGGAGGAAGGACCGCCGGTGCCAACAGCTGAACAAAGCGCCACTAATGGACAGAACGAGCACAGGAAGCTGCGTGGCTACGTTCACCAAAATAAAAAAAAGAGGTCCTACCGATGGAGCATCAAGGTTGTACGTTTGATGCAGTTTAATCGCGCATAAAGGACGAAGAAAGGCTGCGCACAGATGCAGAAACCATTTACCAAAATACTTAGTTTACAAATAGAATCTTTTTATGACAATTACAAGGGTTTGTGTGACTGTTATATTCGTTCATGCCTATATCTTTCAAACTAATACAATTTCAAATCTATATTCACCTTTTTGCTGTAAAAAATAATAAAAACGGAGAATAAAATTGTTATTTTATTTTATTTTTTCGTGTAAACGTAATTTCACTGAATGTGAGACCTAATGATCATAACGCTATTAATTTTTTTTCATTTTCAAACAAACACAGACGACATATTCGCAAGATATACTCAGAATTGAACAATGTCATGTCACACACAATATTGAATATGTATCAAATGAGTCAATTCAAAAGCAATTAAAAAAAAGAGACATCAGTTCAGATTTTACGCACTTAAAATCACACAGCAACCCCTCAAAATCACAAAATTATGGCACGGGAGAGACCAACTGGCCTTGATGCGTGGTTTTATTTTGAAATCGTGCTTGGAGGCGCCCTCCTCCAGTCATGTGGAGCTTCACTCGGTGTGCTTGTTACATTGGAGACAGTGTGTGAGGAAAGGAGCAAATGTGCGCGGCGGTGAAGAGGGAGGGAGGACAGCGAGTGCGCAAATAGGCAGTGAGGCACATCAGCAGCGGCGGCGTCGGCAGCGGCGGCGGAGCGTCTTCCTGATCCTCATCTCCCGCGTCTCCAGATGCCAATTTCTTCGCGTGCGTCCCTGATTGAGATTTCACTGTCGGGCTGAAAGTGTCCAGCTGAAGCCTCCGCCAACCATCACCTCCTACCACACACTTTCTCTGGAAGCTCGGCTATTCTTAGCTCAGCTGCGAGAGACAAGTCCTTCCGGTCCTTCTCTTATTTATCCCAGTTTCTTGAATATTTAATGGAAAATGGCGATCTGCGCGCAGTCGTACGGTATTTTCTGCCTCTTCACCATCCAAACTGTACTTATCATATGCGTCTCCACGCCGACGGACGGGACCCACCTCTTCCCCCAGCACTACACGTAAGTACCCCTGGCCGTGTTTTTTTTTTTTGGGGGGGGGTGGTGGGGGGGTGGGGGGAAACAACCCGGGGCGCAGGAACTAGGACAGGTGGCCCCTGATGCGCCTGCACACGCAGCGCCGCTTACCTTCGCTTACCGTCGCCCGCGTTGGAAGGCGGACGCGCAGCTTCCGTCTGCGATGCCGCGTTATGAATGTCACATCTCCCACAGCTTTATCTGGCTGTTTGCTGCCGCCGCCGCCGCTCGCTGCTCGCTGCTGATGCTGTTGTTGTTGTTGTGGGCAGTGGCATTTAATACCCAAAAGTCTCCTCCAATTCGTCAGCGCCAGCGTGGACACGGGCTGCGGGGAGGCTGCACATGTTTCACGGGCCAAACGAGCCATCCGAGCGTCCGTTTATTGCCAACAGTCATGAAGATAGGAAAATAAGAACGAAAATAACAGGAAAATGTGCTGGCACAGCATGGGGTTGGGGGGGGAGAGGAGGAGGAGGAGTAGGAGGAGGGGGAGGAGGGGAAAGGGGGGGGGGTCGCAATAAGAAATGGTTGTCTCAAAAGTCCTGCACACGCGCGCCAGTGGGAAACGTCCCCGTCCATCCCACCGCAGGACGCGCCGCTGTGTTTAATTGGCTCGCCTATAAATGATACAGTAGAAATTTGACACAGTGACTGCGGAGCCGGGCGACCGCAGGCGCTGAAAGTGAGCAAAAAGCGCCCAGCTGCTTGCTAGAGCAGCGCGAACTATTGGCGGAGTTTGGTTTGTTTTTTTTAAAATCTTCTTCTGTGCTGCACCTGTTGTCGAGTAGTTTGGTTCTAACGCGTGAAATTCAAGGCGTTATTTCCTCCCATTTGCGACCCCCCCCCCCCCAAATATCACAGTTTCATTTTGGAGGACGGAGAAAGGCGAGTGAAACGCAAATGTTTGCTGCAACAATTTGCCACCTGTGCGGCGTCGAGCGAGCCAATAAAACAAGCGGCGATAACTTTGGGAAATGGCTCCTTTTTTTTTTTTTAAATGAATATTTGCAATATTCGTGTTTTTCCTCCTCGATTTGATATTTTGGTTCAACGTTACGGTTCGGTAAAGAGCGCAACAGTTCCTCCAGACTCCGGATTGTCGCTCCTAATGTCGCGTCGCCCCGTCTTAAAAAGGCAAACGACGCTCAGACGCCGACACAACCTGTAGCCCGTAGTGATGATGAGCCGACGAGCAAATCTCAGTGGTTTCTCCATGATGCACGATTTATTTCTCTCTTTTATTCTGAAGGGCTTTGTTAATTTGATGGCCAAGGTGACTTTCAAAGGTGGATAGAGGGGGAAAAAAAAATCTGTTATCCTTTATATCACAGTCGATTGACTCAAAACTACAATTAACTGGGCCATTGATTTGATTACTCAACCTCTATAAAGAAAAGTGATGCGGGTAATTTACACGTACACCTGGGTTATATAGCAGATATAATGCCAGGAAGGTTTGAATCATATTTATTGTTTCATTCTTTTTAAGCTCACATTGTAGTCTTGAATCTATTTCGTGGTAATTTTAATAAAATCTACAGTTTCTTCAACAACACTGGATGAGATCTTCTCCTGTGTTACATAATGGAGACACTGATTAACCAGATAGAATCCAGCAAATAGGTCACCAGACAGGTTGTATATACAATCTTCATCATTTTCAGTCACCTCAGGGTATTAATAAACCAGGTTTTGGGTCACCCACATCACTGTGGTATTTGACAGTTAATTGAAGTATGCAGTGACCCTGCTGTGTCACATATATGTGGGGCGGGAACGCGTACACACACACGTGTACAAATATTGAATGTTTGAGGATGTGTGTGTCTGAGAACAAAGAGCTTTTCTGACAGTCGTCCCGTGACTAAGCTGTCCACTTTGACCAGGTTCCCACCTCAGAGTACAGTTTCTTTCTCCAGAGAAAGCTGTGGAGTTGCGTACGGATTTACATTCTGTGTGTGTACGTGTGTGTGTGTGTGTGTGTGTGTGTGTGTGTGTGTGTGTGTGTGTGTGTGTGTGTGTGTGTGT
>JASSRZ010000072.1:17052418-17062961 GCA_032164315.1 Malacoctenus gilli
CTCCTTCTCCTTCTCCTTCTCCTTCTCCTTCTCCTTCTCCTTCTCCTTCTCCTCCTCCTCCTCCTCCTCCTCCTCCTACTCCTCCTCCTCCTCCGTCTCCTGCTCAGCTCTACACTCTGAGTATGTGTCTGCTCCACCTCCGCGCCCTGTCCTATAGCCGTTTGCCGCTCTTGATTACTGGAAACCTGAGAACGGCATTTGCAGCTCAATATACCGGCGTGTGTATGCCGGGCGGAAAGACAGAGTGCCAATTAATGCATGTTGAGAATCGCTCTGTTTGCACATGAGTCTCATCTGCTTTTCTGACGACTGATGTGTTGTTGTTGTTGTTGTTTTTTTTCCATGTTTTCTCGGTCTGTTTCCTCTCTTTGGCCCATTCGCTCTGTGTCTTTTGTGCGTGTGTGGCCAACAGTACATCAGTCAGCTCTGCTGACCACATGCTGGCTGCAGGTTTATCTCAGTTCACCACAGACCTTCTTGCCTCCGGTGCCGCCGCTGCGCATGCGCGAGCTCGCTCGAAAGTCTGCCCCATCTTCATCGTCGTCTTTTTTTTTTTCCTTCTGCTTCTTCTTCTGCTGTTGGCATCACCGAGGCCTCTCGTTCCATTTGATCGTTGCAGGTATGTTTCCATTACTCGACGGGAGTGAAGGCCAAGCCCAGTTTTTTTTTTTTTTTCAAACGCGTCCCGCTTGTGTGAGCCCATTCTCTGCCCCTCCTCTTCCGTAAAGGAAGGTTGCTCACAGCCGAGACGGAGTCGACCCCAACGTGCCGATATCAGCGCCGGTGGATTTGCTCGGTATCGCTGACCACAGAAATTTCCAATAATCTGTCTCCGGCGCCCAGCGCGATGCCAGGCCCCACCCCTGCTCCCTCCCCCCCCCCCCTTTTCCGAAGCTGATGTCAGCCTCGGCTCCGCTGCCCCCCCCCCCGCCCCGCCCCCAACCCAGCCGTGTGCCGATCCATCAGCAGGCGATTATGTGAGGGCTGATCAGTGCCGTTTGTTTCTTGATTTAAGAGCCCCTTTACACAGTTTACAGAGCAGGCGAGGGGGGTCCCTCCTCCCAGCATGAGGCGCTACCTTTAAAGGAGAAAAGGAGAAGTCAGGCCTCCTCCTCCTCCTCCAGTTTGCTCCCCCCCCTCCCTCCATCTTCAGGCCTGGACCTTACACAACAGCTCCTTGTTATCAGGTCGTGTGAGACATCACAGGCTATTTCTGCGAGACAGCTTACAACTTTGGCTCTGGTCCATGCTCCTGATGGCTTGTCTTGTGTCTCCCCGAGTCACTGCATGAGACCTAACAGTGCGTCAGTCTCCCTCCGCGCCCTTTAATCTCCCAGATCGTGAATATTTACAGCAGTATTCCTAATTGCGCTCTCGGAATAACTTTTGTTTTGTCAACTCAAGTAAAAAAAATTACCTTTTCATTCTGAAATTTCTACAGAATAAGGGTATTTTTCTAAAAATTCATGTGTTAACCTTTTTCCATAAAAGTTCACACAATTTTGTGGAGCTTGAATTCACTGTGGCTCTGTTCTTGCTGTACCAGTAAAGATGAATTATTCGTAAAATTTCAGCTTGGATAAAATCTGAATATGTTTGAATGATTTGAAAAGCTGCACAAACTGTGTGTTATTTGGCTTATTTATAATTTGAACAATTCGGAGATTGAACAGTGTAAAAACTCCTTTATACCCCAAAGTAAACCACAAGCAAAGTGCCCTTGTGCATGTTTAATGGACACGGCAACAACATGGTGACAGATTCTGTCTTTCTTCTCTCTTATCTCTGTGTTTCTGGTTCTTTTTGTGTTATTTTTTGGTGGTTTTCTGTGTTGACTCCCCCACGCCGTCAATGACAAAGAAATATCAAATCAATGAGCGTTCCGCTGCTGTTTACGTGGCGCTAAATCCAGATTGAGTGTAGCCTAATGGGACCGGCTACGGGAGGGGGAGGCCCAAGGTTGAGTATCTCTAATCGTAATATAGCGCCGTCATAAATGGTGCCCCCTTTTGGTTGTGTGCTTATCTATCCATTTGTGTATCTGCGTAAACGCGCCATCCAATTTTGTAAGCTGGCCGGATGCTCGTTCAGACGTCCCATTAGCCGCCCCCCCCCCAAGAGCGAGGGGGTCGTCGGCATCAGGTTGGTGGAGGCCTCGGCGGCGCCTGCCTGCAAAGCGCCTTTCACATTCCCGGTTTGAAACCACCGGGCGACCTGCGATTCTCTGTTTGTGCACCGACTCCCGGCGTTTGCCGTGTATTTACCGCCAGCGAAAACAAAATAAAGCACACGACAAAATGACTGTGGACATTAGAGGCACATAAAGCCGGTAGTCTGCTGAACGTTAAGCAGCGCGGGAGCTGGTCAGCACCATTACTCCCAGCCGCAGACTCCCCTGGGCTGACAGGAGAACAGAAGGGCACACAAACACGCCGTATTTATTTTTCTGCCGTTTTATTGGTTTTCTGACACCCGGGAAGGTTACAAGGATTCCTCAGCTCCCCGGCTTGATGGCCTGGCACTGGTTGGCAGTGTTTATATAAATGAAAATACATATATCTGCAGAGCGCAGCCGTGCATGCAGATGTCCCTGAGAAACTGTTTGAAGGAATTACTTGAAATAGCTGTGCAGTAAAAATACGACAATTTCGAGAAAGTACACCCAGATTGTTTACCGTCACAGGCGTCTTTTTTTTTTCCTCCATCCTTTTTTTTGTGTATGTTGATGGTTTTTTTTTTCCTGCTTACTTTTCCTTTTGAAGCTGTTTTTGGCTTCCAATTCATCCTCAAAATGCTGAGCCTTTTCACGACACTTGGGAATAACGTGAGCAGTTTAACTTTTACTGAAAAAGAGCTGCTATTTTATTATATTTGTCCGTAACTCTGCGACAATAACAAGACAATGAACATGTTTAGAGAGAATTCAAAAAGCAGGAAGTACAGTTTGTACAAGTACACAGGATGGATGGATATACAGCTTCATCTTGTATGTGCAGGTCACTGAGATACTGTAGACATGTTTTACAGATTGTTTACAAAGGTTGAGTTGTGATGGACTTACTGTTCTGATAGATGTAAAATGTGAACATGTATGGATGACGCAAGATATCATGCACTGATTTTTAGGATGTATTCGATTAGATGTACTGATTCTTATTTACAGACGACGATGCAACAAGAATGTCATATAAATACACAAAGTGTTTAGGGACATACAGAAAGAACACAAATTGATTTATATATGAATGTCGACACAATATAAGTGCAAGTTCTTATTTTTTGAGTAAAGTAGGCTGACGGAAATGAGAAACGCTGGCTGCAACATGTCTCTCTCTCTCTCCCTCTCCCTCTCCCTCTCTCTCTCTCTCTCTCTCTCTCTCTCTCTCTCTTTATGGCTTCCCTGGTCACAGATCTTACCGTATATCACTGCTTGTGTGTCCAGTGCAGTGAATTACCAGGATGGAGCTGTAAGAGCCCACCAGGGAGAAACAGCCTCTTTAGTGTCCGCGCAGGACGAACTGAGTAGGGGGGGGGGAGGCTGCAGTGTCTGAATCTCCCTGACATCCACAGTGCTGCGTTTAGGGGGCCTGCAGTTTGTGCAAATAATTGTTGCTTGATGAATTCAAGAAAAACAAAAGGCCGAAAACATTTGTGCTACTTGTGTCTTTTGGACGGGGCGAAAAGAAAGAAGGCCTTGCACTTGTTTTAAAAGAGACAATATAGAATTATGTCTTGAAATAGGATTAGAGGGTCCGCTAAAGCTCCAGCCCCGTCAAAGTAAGATGCTTTTTTTTTGCCAATGCTGCAGATCTTTTCTCCCTCTTCTGTCTCTCTATATTATCGTTTGCTGTGTGTGTACGTGGGCGTGTGTGCGTGTCTGCGTGTGGGTGTGCGCGCTCGCATGCCTGAGTAATTTCAGTGGTCTTTGGTTTGATGTTTCAGAGACTGTGTGATGTGTCTCTGGTGCTATCTGTGCATGACAGAGAGAAACAACTGGGTACAGTTTCCTGAGTGGGCTGCAGTGGTAATGTAGAGTGGCGTGATGCCCTAGAAAATTCCAGGTGTGAAGTGCTTTATTCATTCCTCTGCAGAGGTAGTGCTTGTGCATGTGTGAAGTGGTACGCGTGACGTTTGTTGTGAACAAAATATATTTGTGTCTTTTATCAGCCCGGGCCCCGCGCGCGCGCCCGCGCCACAGAGTTTTGGTTGCGCTGAAGTCTCTGAGGTTCTTTTTTTTTTTATTTCCTCCTCTTCTCCTCGTCCTCCCCCACCTGCACTCGTCTGTGATTGATTGGTCACAGTGCTGAATAACTTTAATTGGCTTGCCTCGGCGGTGGGTGGTTCTGAAATGCAGAACCGCTGTGGAAGTCCTGGAAAAGTGTCTCCTTTTTTTTTTTTCCCCTTCATTTTTTCGATCACGTAGGCTGCAAGGACTCGCTGCTATCGCCCGAGAAGGGTCTTCAGAAGTGCTACCTACGATGTTTTAATTCTGTGGGCCGCGGTGTCTTCAGCCTTGTTCCGTCTCTCTCTCTTTTCGTTCCCTGCAAAAAGCCAGGAGTGAAGCTCCCCTCTCCTCGCTGCAATTTTCCACCCCCTTCTCTGGCTTTGAGCTGGACTCTCATCTCTGCCTCTGGCCCTTTTCCCAGGGCTCCGTTCTTTGATGGGATTTGTGCTCCACCACTACAATCGCTGCATTACACATACACTCACGTATGCACTTGTAAGCATGCATACACCATATTTACAAACACAAACCAGTTTACACCAAACACCTGCCCCAAAATCACGGATGCATACGCAACTAATTCCCAAATTTTAAAAAAAACGGGGCTGTGTTGAGGGCTGAAACGGTTCCTCGACTCGTTCGAGTCATTCGATTCAGAAAATGGCTCGAGGCAAAATTCTCCGCCTCGGGATTCGATAATTCACCACCTTGCAAGATGCGTCCACCGCGCGCTCACTTCCGCTTTTAAATGACGTCACGCGTATACGCGAAGCGCGAAACGCCAAGCGGAGACGAAGACGTTGAGCGGCAGGGAGAAGGAAAATGTCCCGCGGAGGAACAACACTAGACTGTCGAAAGTGTTTGACCATTTTCAGTTTAACCGAGAGCCAAACACAGAACAAGGCAGCAGTGCCGAACGGAGTGAGGCTTCCTCAGCGGCACTCCTTCCAGCCTGCAGCATCTGAACTGAAAGCTTCCACCGGAGCGTTGAGCCGCGAAGCGGATCGACAGCTAACCGCTAATGCTAACGTCGCGTTAACGCAAGTGTGTCATTTAAATTACTGACTGCTGGTGTCGATTAAAGCACGTAAAGAAGGGACAAGTAACTGACTAATAGCTTATAGTTTGTAGCGTAGCAAGTAATTAATGTTAGTGGCCATAAGATGAGATGTTCAGTGTTAGAATATTCAACAGAAAAGCTGCAATTAATTGGCACTTTATTAGGACTGTGCACCCCCCCCACCCCCACCCACAAACACAAATCAAATGATGTTGCCAGATGTGAGTTGAAGAACCAGATGATGCCCTTTTGCTGTTGGCAAAAAATTCACTTTCTTTCCTCATCATGTGTTTGCCGCCTTAATCGCGAGCAGGAATAAAGTTTTCAAACCTTTTTACGTTGTGCGAGTCGATTTAAAAGTGAAAAATTGGAGGAGACTAAACAAGCAAAAGCAAAGTCATGTCAAACAGCATCCTTGTTTGTACAAGTCACAGCTCTGCATTTCTACTGTCTTTATCAGTATAAAAGCAGAGTAATGCGCGTTAATCAGGCCTCAATGATTACAGCCAAAAACCTGCTTGTTGTTGAACATCTCCACTCTTTAAAGCAGTTTAACATCTTGCTATCACACCTCCCACTGATGTGTGTCACACCGATGTGAACGTGTCAGTTCAGAACCAAGTTGCTGGCGACAAACGGTTCGACGTGTCTCTCGAGTATTATCGCGGTCTCTAAATGTTTATCGCTTCTATTGTCATCGCACTCACAGTTTGACAAAGAAACGCAACAGAAGATTTTGTCGCTGTTTGTTGTTAAACCAGAAGTTTTGGTCTGGTTTTTCCACTCACATGCTGAACTTAAGTCTCTGTTTGTGGGAGAACTGTTTTTTTTTCTGTCATTAATTTCAAGGTAGTTGTCCATTGTTTCACTTACAGTATATATGACGGAGCAATTAAGATCACGACCAACACTGTAATTACTATCAATTAGTGTGTCTTTGAAAGTGACACAGTTGGTCTAATTGAATTCAAACTAAATGCATTAGTTTAATGCGGTTTCAACTGATTTATAATCACAATAATGACTGTGTGGGTGGCACGCCTGACGACTGTGAACTTTGGGTACAATCAAGTGTAAGAGTTTTGGAAATATTACAAGTACTTGATTAAGTTTTTGTCAAGTAAAAAACTGATGAGGTGCATTTTGCAGGTGACAATTGATAATCCACCCGGACTGTTTCAGCTGCGTTGCTTCCGAGTGCTATACAAAGGTAACGCGCGTGCGTGTGTTCAGAGCGTGTGTATGTGGGTGTGTGTTTGTGCGCGCGCACGCGGGTGCGTGTGTGTGTGTGTGTTTAAGCCAGCCGTCTGTTTTTGCCTACAGGCAGCTTAGCTTTCTTTGTCATGTGGATGGTATGTGTGTGAATGTTTGGGGCTGCTCAGGAGTTAAACCCTGAAGAGTGCAAAGGATTTACGAGTCACCGACACAGTAAAGAAGCGTTTTTTTTTTTATTGTTGTTGTTGCCGGTGTTTTGGTGTCGTGCGGCGTGTGATAGGAGCTGAGCACTTCTCCTGCGCCCGGATTCATTTGGCTGGTCCGTCGAGTTTTGTGGCGCGACGATTACGACACGTGTATACGCGCGTATGTATGCGCCGGCGTGCGCCTGTGTGAACTCTGGACCACCAGCTCATTTCACACACAGGCAAACATCAAAGGCGGTTTGAATTAACCCTGCGTGTCGGGGCCGCTCCGCATGCCATCCGCAATTTCACATCTCCGCCGCTCCGGCAGCACCAAACTTACTTGGCCATTCATATTGAAATGAACAGATGGAGTTTTGCCATGCACCAAATTGCCACCCTTCACTGGGAGAAGATAAAACTTCAAAAGAGCAGAGATAGGCTGGGATCTGTTTGCAGGTGGCGCGGCTGCGCGTCGTCGCCAGCCGAGGTGTTGTGTGTCGCCGAGAAAGTGCGGGCAAAGTGCAGGTATCGGTGTTTTTTCTTATTAAAGCAGGTCATTTGTGTTTCCATTAAAGTCGCCTTGCAGAAGCGGGCTCCCTTTCTCCTTGATTAGACACTGCAGAAATGATGTCATGGTCACGCACTCGCGCAGACACACACAAGGTACACACATCAAAGTGGCTGCCGTTCACCTCTTTAAACTCACTTTGAACATCCGCACCAGGAAGCAGTGGCCTCAACTCATTGTCTGCTCGGGTCCCGAATGCGTTTTTTGATTGTTTTGACTCTCCCGTTCGCCTTCCGACGCTTCTTCCCGCGCTTTCGCTCCATCTTGGCAGCTAATTTAATTTTATATTGTATTTATTGATCTGGCCAACTTCAATTTCCTGCGCCGGCGCGATTCTGTGGCAAGATGAAAGCGATAATGTAGATGAACGCGTGCCGCGGAGGCGCGGACGGGAATGGTGATGAAGAGTGCGATGATGATCGTTTCTCTGACGGTGATTGTGATTGCGATGAGTTGTATGCTGATTAGAGTACTCCCTGAAGATGGCGGGGGTCGCCGCGGTGCCGGTGAAGCCGTCAACCAGCCGTGCCGTGTGTTTTTAATATCCCTGAGCCATCAGTAGGCTGCCATGACAGCGATTCAGTCAACACATTCATATTTTATTAATCTGGCCTCTCCCATCTCCTCCCCCGGATGGCCTCTTATTGTCTCCTCTTGAGGTTGTTCAGTAATCCACCGAGACCTTACCTCATCCTACTGTGTTACCCGCACCCACACACGCTCACTCTGCTGTGAGCACTATAGTAGGAAGTCTTCCCTCGTGGGTATCGTCCGCATGCTTGCTGCGTCCGTCGCAGCTAAATTTAACCGTGTATAGGACCACTGTTGGTACGGATCCTCCCACACGACTTCACCCCTGTACTTTTATAGTGTGCAAGTACGCTCGCACCGGAGTGTCCATATTAGTGACACGTGACAGGCGTGACATCCAAGCGTCCGCTGAACTTCAAAGAAGAACCGTGTGATCACGCAGCACGACTGATTTCCGACGCCGTGGCACGGCGGCAGAGATGTTGGATTTGCGTTTGTCATGTTCGGAATATGTGTGGGTCTGTGTTTTGTTTTTTTTTTCTTCCACATGCTCACCCACATCCCGCTTCCACATTTGCTATTCAAGTCAGAGCGACGCGATGGAGCACACAATGGATGATGTAGCATTACATAACCCAGGGAGGCCTGTGGGCGGTGCTACGAGCGCAGGCTGAATCACCGGTAATTGGGAGTTTTTAACCATTCATTCTTGACCTTGGAAACGGCAGCCAACCAAACGGTCCCATCTCAAGGTCGCCTCGTCGCTCGCTTCGGAGTTTTGGACCGCATCAGCTCTTTTCCTTGCAGCTTTAAATGAAGAACTTAAGAGCCGTCCAGTGGTTGCCAGAAGTTAAATTAATGGATGCATTAAGTAACTCTGCTCTTATAACACTTTTGAAATCCACACTCTGCAGTTCTGTCTTTTAAACTTTGCTGAAGGTCTATTTACTCGACTGAGAGCTCGGGTTTTTTCTCCCGACTTGGACGGCACTCTCTGATCTGTTGCGCAGCGGAGGTGTTGAACGCTCGTCCCGGTGGGACCCGAGTTCTGCTTGTTCTCCGCCCGGCTCATTATCAGGTTTTCTGCAGTGCTTGTTGGCATATTCATTGGTCTCAGGTGGGACGGTGGCCCTCCAGGACCCCGATTCAGACCTCTCTTGTTAGATGGTAAAGCAGGAAAGTCCTCAGCAATGTCAGCATGGACCAATGCACAGTTGACAGGCACAGCAGAGACAGTCAGAGTGCAGCAGGCGTATACGTGTTGACCATTGTCATCGTTTATCTTGTGGTTTAATTGCTGTGAAGCATCAGAGACAAGATCAACAATGTAAAAACGGAACATCGACGGCAAAAAGGAACATAGACGAGGAAAACTGATGTGGTTTGATGCTCTGCAAGTTGAGAGTTAAATAAAACCAGCCGAAAAACCAACCGTGAAAAACACAAAACCCAAATTAAGCAGCACTTTTCCAGAGTGAAGCCAAACTGGCCACAGTTCAACCACAGCTTTTTTCTTCTCCCCCCCTTTGTTTTTCGTCGACTGTCGGCTCTGCAGCGGTTTCGGCAACCGAAAGATTTGGATGTGTGGTTGCGCTGGAACAGACGAGTCTCTGAGACGCAGGTGGGTTAATGAAATGTGCATTTTGATGCTGTTCGGAATATATCTGGCTTTATAACACGGGATAGAAAACGGAGAAAACGGAGAAATCTTCGCGTGCAATCCGTTTACGGCCCTGAATTCATTCCTCGTCTTCAGGCCCCGTGACGCGCGTCTTCGGAATCGCGCCTCAAAAAATGAGAGACTCTTTCGAATCGGGAGAGGAGGGCGCGACCTAACGCACGGCTTCACGCTCGGAGTCATTAAGCACCTGGTCGCACCCCCCCCCCCCTCGTGTCTAGACCTTTACTGTATATTCCAAATGTCATCCATTGGTTACAGGGTTCCACGTGTTGTGCCGTGTGCTTTTTTCTTTCTTTGAGGAATGACGCACAAAGCCATTCTACCTTTTGCTGAGTTAATTTCAAGCTGATTTCCGGTGTAATTTATATCTGCACGCCAATAAAAAATGGTGACGGGTCATTGCTTATGGGGGGATGGGGGTGGCATTTTAGTTTAAGTCTGTCGCATACTTCTTGTACAACACTGAAATGAGCGTTTGTCCCTGCTCGTAATGAAGGCTTGTTGTAAATTTCCCTGGCATGAATTATTCAGTTGCACTCAGCTGAACTGATCTAGGTGCATTTGTAGATTGTGTGTGTGTTTGTGCTTGTTTGGGTGTGGGTGTGTGTGTGTGTTTTTGTCTGTGTGTGTTTGTTGCTGCTCCGGATAAAGATGACGTTACTGGTCGGCAGAGCGAGAGAAGGAATAAAGCTGTTTGTATTGGATGGGATTTAGCCTCAAATGAGGATGATAAATAGTCCATCCAGGGCTGATTGAGCCTCGCCGTATAATACAGGCGCACGGATTCGAGCGCCGAGCGCGGCGTGTGTGACTGTGCGGCGTTCCGATCTGTGTTTGTCGACTCGAAGGAGGAGTCTGTAATGGACAGATCACGAGGAAGGACGCAGGCGGCACGAGTTTGACAGGGAAATCCCTTTTTTTTTTGACGATTGTGGCGTTTTGTGAGGTTTCTCAACTGTGTGTGTGTTTGTATATATGTATGTGTGTGTATGTCGTCGGTGGTGTATTAGGGATTGGGAGCAGCCTCCTCTGCCAGAGATGTAAACCGTGCCAGTCTCCAGGGTCTGTGATGTTA
>JASSRZ010000072.1:17067078-17085767 GCA_032164315.1 Malacoctenus gilli
CGAAACTGAATGGAGAGGCACGCCGGACATCTCAAACATGAGTTTATGTGAAAAGAGGGGGCGCTGCTCACTTGTCTCAATGAGCATTCAACACTATTACACTGTGAATAGCTGAAAAAAGTCGGAAGAGCATAATAGGGCTCCTTTAAAGAAGAAAATCTTCATCAATTTGTTTTTTTTGTTTTTATTTAATTTAGATTTTTTTTTCTACATTGTTTCCTTTTAATTTCTCAAAGTACTCTCTTGGTGTAGTGAAATCCAAATGTCAGCAGCGTTTCATTGAAGAGTAAAAAGGAGTGGCGGAGTGATCGAAGCGCATGCTCATTACTCAGGGTCTTAGCCTTGATTCTGAGAGCTTGTGTCAAATGTGTTGTGTTTGGTCTTCGGGAGTACAAAGCGGCCGTTGGGCCCCAGCATGTGTGTCTGTGTTGCATGATAACATGGTAGGCAAGGGCCTGCATTGATCTCTATTTTAATAGTGTGTTTGTGGAGCTTTTCAAAGAGCTGCCTGCGTGTTGGGAGGCATTGATTGTTGCGCAGTCGCGCGCTTTGTGCAAATGCTGATCGACGGCTCTTCCCTAAATGTTGTCTTCGTTCCGTGCAACACGACTTTGGTGGATTGAAGTCGTCTCTCTGCCTCTCTGGATGTGTTGTTCTTAATGGACTCTCCTCAAAATTGTGTTTTTGTTCAGAGAAATGTGGCAAGCTGTTTTGGCTCCTAAAATGGGAGGCTTTTTTTTTTGTTGTTGTTGTTGTTTTTTTTTTTTTGGTGCAGTGTCGGGATTGTCAGGATTGTGAGGCTGACGAAGCCCAGCCAAAACGAAATCTTTGGTTCACGAGTCACATAGCGGTTTAAAACGGGTAAGATTAAAGATAGCATTTCAAAATAAGAGGGTAAAAACCTTTTTCAAGCATCAAACGCGGTCTAAAATGTTGTTAAACAGTTCAAAGTCAGCTAGTTTCGCTCAAGACGTCGGAACAGACTGGAAGGAGGAAAACATTATTAGCCACGTAATATTGGGACACCGAGAGCCCAATTACACACCTCATAAAACAGGTAAACAGCCAACATATGTATTGTTTCCTTTGGTAGTTGTGGATGACAATAAGACGATGATAATGTCCCATCTGGTTAGAGTTTGCGTAAATAACAAAAACAACTGAAATTTAAAAAGATACGAGGTGTTAAAGCCCTTTTCTTTGAAAAACAACCACATGTATGTTTGAGCAGGTGAGAAAGTGAGATTTGCTCCTTTATAAAATGCCCAGCTTTAAATTGTGACTCTGACTTGTGTGCAGGCAGGAACTTGTTGGTTGTGCAAATCAGTTCGCTCACATATACAGACGTACCAATTTCTGAGGCTCGAATCAAGAACCCGGGTGTAAAGGTTGTTTAGACAGTACAGTGCCATGTTATAATATATGAATAAAGCATTGTGGTAACAAGTTTGTCAGCTTTAGTACCGTATTTTCCGCACTATAAGGCGCACTGGATTAGAAGGCCCACCTTCAATGAATGGCCTATTTTAAAACTTTGTTCATATATAAGGCGCATAGAATAGAGGCAACAGTTGAGGCTGGGGTTACTTTATGCATCCATTAGAAGGAGCTGCGCTAAATGTCAACAAAACAGTCAGATCGGTCAGTTAAACTTTATTAATAGATTACAAACCAGCGTTCTGACAACTCCGTTCACTCCCAAAACGAATAAACAATCTTCTTTACTTGGCACAGGTCATCTTGTTGCTTCCTCCACTTCCGCACCATTGATCTGTTAATGTTAAATTCTCTCGCTGCTGCTCGATCCCCGTGTTCTACTGTGTGAGTGATCGCCTTGAGTTTAAACTGCTCAACCCCCGGCTGGCCACGGGTGGCGGTGGCAGCAGCGGCTCCTCGCCAGCGGCCCTGCTGCAGAGGAGTTACCCGCTCTCCGTCGTCGCCGCCGCCACGCTCACGCTGGCGCTGCTCGGTCACCACCGCCTCACGCAGTCATATATCCCAGCATGAACCGCGCGTTTGAAGTCGGCGGCTGCCTGGCGTAGTTGCGAGACCTGTTGTGGCTCAATATTGGTCCATATATAAGGTGCACTGTCAGCTTTTGAGAAAATTGGAGGTTTTTAGGTGCACCTTATAGTACGGAAAATACAGTAATAGTAGGATTTATTTCAAACATTTAGAAATCAAACGGTTTTACTCGAAATTCTTTGGTTTTCCTCCTTGAAGGGTATCAAGATTTCAAAATAACGGTCCCTTTGTTCTCTCTTTCGTCTTTGTTTTTCTCCTCTTGTGTTTCGGTACATTTGGAGTATTTCAGAAACAGGTCCAAGCGTCGATGAGCGGATGCGTTGAACCCTTTTTTGTCGGCGAGTCCACATTTGTGGACCACCCAACACGTTGTTGTGTTTCCAAACATGTCGCCAGTCGACCGTGATTTTGGAAGGTGTTTCGTCTCGCCGAGGTCGTGGATGTTTTCAGTAATGAGCCTGGTCCGCGTGACACTTTTGTCGGTCCCGGGTTCTTTATCTGCGGCTTTAATGGATGCGTAATTGCCCGCTTTATGCATAATCAGATCAACACGCCGAGAGGAGTGAAATTGCGGGCTTTCAACGGCCAAACGGTTCCGACGGGAGGGATCAGACTCGGTGGCGTCGAGAAAAACGCCGCGACTGGGCTCCGCAGAGACGTAACCGAAAACGCGACCGATCCGAGACCGTTCGCCACGTTTTTCCTTCCGACCTGCAACGTTTGGAGCGAGAGTTCGGCGAGGTGTCCAGCACCCGCAGAGTCAAATATTTGAGCGTTGAAGTCGGTCTCTCAGGCTGTCATTAGCCTCACCTGACGAGGAGAGAACTGCAGACGTACGCGCTTTAAATTCTTTGCCCTCCCCACGAGCGTTTCAGAATTGAAAGGCCCAACGATTACTTCAGGTTATTTGCATACAGGCGCAATGAAAATATAGAAGATCCCGAGACGGAAAGAAGTGAGAGACCTCGGAGGTTGTTGGAACGTTCAAATGGTTTTTCTTGCGATGTCTGTCCTTGTTTCTGTCGGGCCTAATGCCTGTGTTTTTTTTTTCAAACGTACATCTTGAGCCTGCCCGCCGACACAGAAAATGCTCTGGATTTGATCAGATTTGTATTTAGGAATGCATAATATCATCGTCTCTTTCTGCTGGTGGATAAATTGGTTCTCGCCGCTCGGGCAGATGAAAGATTACAGGAATCAGAACTATCATGGAGGGACATACGGCGAAGCCCAACGTTCGTTTGAAATAGTTGGTATATCTTGCAAGGAACGGTAATATAAAGATGGCTTTTTCTTATCACCTCATCCGCCACTGGAATTGATTTTTTTTTTTTCTTCTTCTTCTTCCTTAACGTTCTGTTTTGATTCCTGGACAAAATGAAATCATTAAATTTGTTTCTCGGCGCGCGCACCGCCGCAAACTTTTGATCTCCTCCTCGTGTCCGAACGTCCAGACAGGTCAGACTTGATGAGACGGATGTCCTTCACGCCTCGTATTACTTTTCCTATTGATTTTATCGATAGAGGAGCGGTTTGCTCTGCCGCCGCCGCTGGATTACGTTTTGCCGTTTCACCCGCTCAAAAAAAAAAAAAAAAAAAGGACGAACAAGAGATTCTGCACAATGAACACGAGGCACAACTGGTAAATAGTTTTTTTATTGATTGACTTTTAATGAGCTTTCACAGGAATCCACCGTTTGACAAATGTTTGAAATAGTTTTTCAGCAATGTCGTTTGGAGTATTTATTCCTTTTCAGGGCCTCATTTCTTGACATAATGACGGGAAAAATGAAACGAACAGGAGTTTTCTTTGTTACTCTTTTTAATTGTTGACTTGGATGGTGGGGGGGGTGGGGGTGGGCAGAGCTATGGTGCAGCGTTTAGCACTTTTGCCTCGCAATAAGAAGGGTGTTGCGAAGAGCTCCACCTGTGCATTGTTTTCCCCTGCTACTCCAGCTCCCTCCGATAACACATCCCACAAAAATGTGTGAATTTAACAAATATGCCTGCAGAACCACATGAAGAACCCATGAACATGTGTGTAGGGTCTAAATCCTGTGTAGCCGTCTGTCTTTCTATAACGAATGATCGGCCTCTGCTGGGTGTTTCTTACCTGTTGCTCAGTGTCAGCCGCCCCCCCCACTGGGTGTGGATGGAGGGTGTTCTCAGTCATATCGGGCACCATATTGGTCGGAGCTCGGCGTTTTTGTTCTGGTCATGGTCGGTGTAGCGGAGGGTAGTGGGTGAAGTCCTGCCTCTTTTTCTCCGGTGCAGAACGGGCAGCCATTAATCTGGCCCAGCTGGACAGAAGGAAATTAATGATCATTTACACTGACGACATAATCAGGCTTCACGCTGTCCTCCGATACGAAATTGCTTCTTTTGTTCCACAAGATCTCCGTCTTTCTCTCCCCCATCTCTCTCTGTCAGCGTCTCTCTCTCTTTCTCTCTCTCTCTCTCTCTCTCCCTCTCTCTCTCTCTCCCCCTCCCTCTCTCTCTCTCTCTCTCTCCCTCCCTCCGTAACTCTCAACTCCTGCTTTTTCTTTTTTTTTTCTTTCCCTTTTTTCCACAGGTCGTTCTCTGTTATCGGTCATTAAGTGCTACGTTTCCATGGAAACAGCCGGTTTGGCAGGAATTGGCATGCTGCAAAAGCGGTCCTGTGATGTTCAATATGGAGAACTATCTGCCTTCCGCTGAGAGCTTGTCCACTTTAGTGTATCGCTGAAAAACCTGTTAGGGCCGCCGGTCGTGCTGCCAAGCTCGCAGTTTCGGGAGCAAATAAGCGGGGACGGAGGCCACTCTGACATCTCCCAGCGGAGGGGGGGGGGCAGATATGGAGGTTTGGGGAGGGGCTCACCACCCCCTCCCCCCCTCTCCCCCTCTCGCCCTCGCCCACAAGGAGGCGTACACATGTCCCGCTCAAGGCGTTGCTTATCTCCTCGCCGGGGTTCGTGTGGCCGGTCACTTAATGCCGTCACTTCGAAGAGCAGTGACCCTCTTGGCAGGTTACATGGGGGGGCTGTCTGTGTGTAATTAGGCTCCGCTCTCAGTGTAATGACTTAGCACGGAGCCGCTCTCTATCAGACGCCGCAGACAGCCACCGTTAGCATCAACGCAGGAGGGAGGAGGACGGGGGGGAGGGAGGGATGGAGGGAGGGAAGGAGGGAAGGAGGGAGGGAGGGAGACGTCCGGCCATCACCAAGGGCAAGCCTCCAGGACGTGATGGCAGCCGCGCCTCGCTTTGGCGAGGCTGGATTGAGTTCCTGAGTCAGTGAAAATCCCCGTATCGCTTATCGAGAGGCACGAGGGTTAAATATTCATTCTGGGAGGTTTGAAATGTAATCTGCTCAGCGAGTTTAAATTGTCTTTGGATTCCTCCCTCTCTGCTCGGTGCCGCCTGTGGTAAGACGGAGATAAGTGGGCCAGGACAAAATGGCTCTCGCGGTGGCTGTCACTCAGGTATGCGCGGGGGACATGAAAGTCCAGCGCTCGGCCGTTCGCACCACGCCGGTGTCTCCTTTCGAGACGAGCCATTTCTTGCATTAACTCGGAGATCCATCGAAACGAGGCTCTTAAAACTTAATTTAAACATTCTGAGGCAATATTACTTCGTGAAGACCGAGAATTGTCTCGACTGTCTTTAAATCGTTTTTTCAACAATCCACTGAAATGATTCCGTTTGTTTCTGGGCGAACGGCTTCTGTCAGGCGCTTCTGTCAGACGGATGATGATATTGAACGCAATGAGTTGTCACTTCTACGTTTGTATAGAAAAAAAAAACGTTGAAATCTGAACAAAAATTTCACCTTGAATGAGGCAGTTCTTTTTCCAACATATAAAACTGTATTTTTTAATGTCTTCATGATATATTTTTTTCACTCGCATTGAAGCAAAATGAATGTGACCAACAAAACCTCTCACACAGATCACACGTACATTTCCAGTCACTCGCCTTGAGCTCAAACGAAGTCGCCGAGTTTTTCTCCGTGGTCACTAATTTCGTCCTGCGAGATTGCCGTCACGGCCCAGGAGTAAATGTACTCCATTACATTAGGCCGAGATGTATTCTGTCACGACGCGTGCTGCCGTACACCTACACTTTATGTTTCTTTCAACAACGTCCATATTAGCATACGTTTGCATTTGCATACATAATGACGTTCAATCAGAAGACGCGCGAGGGAGACGGTTGCAGCTATTTTAGGAACTGAACAAACGGAGAGCTGCTTCGGTATCAGAGCGAAGACGTCTGACGTGTCCTCTGTTCCGCAGGGAAGGTGAGGAAATAAAAGATTACTGGCCCCCCCCCCAAAAAAAGTACAGAACAAAAAAAAAAGCAGTTGTCTGGCTCAATTTTGGAGATCAAATCCGATTGCATGTTCGTCTAATAAGGATCCCGTGCCCTTGCTGAGAATCTCTGTGATCACTTCAGCCGCAACGTCACCTCGTCGACCTCTGCTGCTCTTGTCCTTGCAGTGAAGCCTCATGACGGGATGACTGCTGATCTTCGCTTTGCTGCCTCCCGCTGCTCATTGTTTCCCTTTTTTATCCGTTTGCCGACGTTGTTCACGAGAAAAAACTTAGCAGGGTCGATTTATGTTACCCTGCCCTATTTACGCAGCCGACATTAGCCGTGAGGCTGTCGGCGCGGCAGTTTACTTTTGGAAACGGGACGACAGAAACACTTTGGCTACAAATGTGGCCGCTGAAGCTTGGCAGAGGTGCCGCGAGATGTGCAGCGTGGCGCTTCGTGCGACCGACTCGGCTCCCGCGCAGACGATGACGCGAGGACGTGAGCTGCAGGGGAGCGCGGACAGATGGCGTGAAAGAGCAGCGGTGCCTGTACTAAGTGTGAGAGATGACCTGAGAGCGGCGTGAGCGCGCGCAGCCAACCGCGCGCCACAAATAATGCAATTGGACATTGATTATTTAAAAACGTAATGAAGCAACGCCGCGGTCTTTTCTTTGGTGTTAGTCATCAGGACCGTTCCTCTCCAGATACGTTCAGTTTTGGGGGGGTTTTTTTGCATTCGACTCAAAGCGACCGCGTCTCGCGAACCCCTTGGTATCAATCGACCGAAACAAATCGAGCTCATAGTTAGATGGATGGACAGGTGCCAGGCTCCATCAGTGGCGTGGAAGTGGCGCAGTAATTAGTCAAATGAGGAGGAAGTGGAGAAGACGCTGCCGAGAGAGAGAAAAACCCCCCCTGGAGCTCTGTCTCCTCAGCGGGAGGACTTCCATGACCCACTCACACACTCACGCAGTGGCAACACAGCCATGCAAACACGGATTCGAGCACATACCAAAATATAATGTGCACAGTTTCACACATTAAGCCTTTTTGAAACAGACACAGGGGGATGACGCATGCCCCGAGAAATAAAGTACACACCCACACACACACACACACACACACACACACACACACACTGGCATGCTCTGGCATACGCTCGCACACTCGTCTCGTGTCATTTTGCCACTGCTGTGAGTTAATGCGATGGGATGGGAGATGGAATTTTGATGATTGTATGTTTGATATACAGCAGCCCCTGACAGAGACATTACTGCGACAATATGCAGGCAGTTTTAGTGCTACATAAAGTATTGAATGTGGGACGCAGATGGGTCGGTTGCGGGGGGGGGGCGGGGGGGGGGTTTGGCGGCGGCGGGTTGAAGTCGAGGAAATACGAGGAAATAGTGGATGGAAGAATTATATGGGAGGATGTTTTCGTGGCTGTCTGTTTGAGGAAAACCTCATGGACGGGGGGGGGGGGACGACAATTCCCTACCATCAGCAAGTTAATAAAAAAGGCTGCAGTTTATCTCTGTCCAAAAGACAAATACTCTGAGGCAGGATGGAAAGGAAGCGACGAGCTGTGGGTGACGCTGCCCGGCGTCCCACTTCCGTCCTCCGCTGCTCCTGCAAGTCACTGGCGACGAAACTCCTCCCATCCGGTCACGGCCAACATGCCGGCTGCTTTTTTTTTTTTTCCCCCCCTGCCGAGCTCTTCCCGTTGGAGTGCGATCCACGCGCCGCTTCCGCGTGACCCCTTTGGTTCCGCTGACGGGGCTCATTAATGAATAGATAGAAAATCGAGCAGTTAAAAGATCGCAGTGGGCTCCAGCCGTCCAGCTGGTCGTGTTTTGTCTCTCGGTTCGCGCCGTCTGTGGCTTGACGAATGTACCCCCCACCCCCCCACACCCGCTCTCACGCCGTCATATCGGCACGCTCAGTTTGTTTGCGGCCTCGGATTGTTTGTATCTGCCTGTTTGAGGGCCCGAAACTGATCCATCGCCAAGTGAGACGTTGGGTTCGGACCTTGAGGCTCTCGACAATCTCCCGGCTAGTTAAGCCGGACTGTAATGATTAGCCAGTTATGGCCCAGGGACTCCAACGGCTAAAACTGGAGTTACGGCCTCTTTTATGGGCTTCTAGATCTTGTGAAATGTGACACAAGTAAGCTCTCGCTGGAGAAGATAATTGCGTCTCTCAGCGTGCTGGGAAGATGCAATGAAGCAATAAACACAGCCGGTTTAAATACGCTGATGACATTTGAATGAGGCTGTACGGTTCCTGCAGGTGAAAAGGCTATTTCAGCGCGGAGATTAGACGAGACTGAGTGCATGCAAAGTCCTGTCTCCGTGGGCCGTTTGCTGGCGTGTATGCGGGGCCTCAGTCGTGGGCATGTGACCTCCTGTTTTTCTTTTGTTTCGACCTGTTTGCGCCACTGGTTGTCAGCCCCCTCTGATGGTGTCGCCGAGGACAACGCACGCTTTGTTTCATCGCCCTCCTGAACCTTCCCTTTGGGGTCCATGTAAATATTCATCCAAGCCTTTGTTCGCGACGACGGCGCCTCGATGGAGCCCGTTCGCGATTACCTCGTGTTGGCGCCGTCGCCTTGTTGCTTTCTGTTTCCCATTAGTACCTACTCATCTCCACTCAGCGTGACTCGACAAGGTTTCAGACCAGTAATCGTGTATGTATTATCGGTTACTCGATGTTTTTTTTCTGGACTTACTCCCAAGTGAGCGAACCGAAGCAGAAAAGATGACACTGGCAGGCTGCAGGCCTCTGACTGGCCAGGGAGTGGCGTCATGGTGTAAGCGGCGGGAGCACCTTGTGAACAAAATCAAACCTGACATTTTTAAAACACTGCAGCATTTTTTTTTTTCTACCTTTGATGTAACAAGATGAAACCTGCGCTACAAAAACCCCAACGCTGTGAAAGAACAAGCAGCACGTGAACCGCGCTGTTGATTTTATGCGACGCCAACAAGACGCATCACATCACCTCCATGTCCTCCGCTCTCGCGGTGTGCGCGTGTTGCACATGAGGGATGGCAGGAGTTTCACACCACGTTGCTCTGAGGATTCACACAATGGGACCGGATGCTGTTGGATGAAAAGTCAAACTGAATCAATCGGAGAGCGGAAAAGTCGAGGAGAACTTTGTGCGGACTGACGATGAAGGATCCTGTGCGTCTTTCCCTCGTCCTGGTAGCTCATATTGATCAGGCCATGCGGTGATCTGTTCGCAAATTTAGTTAGTCCTCAAAAAAACTCAATATAATTCGAATGAGAACCGCTATATTGTGACACAGGTACATTGAATAACACAGCGGGTCGGATCTATTCTCTCTCCATCATCACCTTCTTCTTTTACTTATTTACTTTTCTGTGTTTCTGAAAGAGCAACATTGGCTTCACTGCAAACTGTGACAAACAGGACCGATAAGTAGAGATGTCAAGTCATCCACAGCGTTGTGTTGTCACAGCGTTGCCGTTTGCGATTTCGGAAGTATTCCATTACACATCGGCTACTTTTACATATTTCCTTTAATAAAGTATGCGTAAAATTAGTTTGCAAATGACTATTATCAGATATGATGTTCAAATGCTGAGACGAAAGCTACACGAGTCGAACAGGCAGCTCTCTCTCCTCGGGACAAAAAACATAAATAGCTTCCTTCTCTTGTTTGGTGCCACCTAAATGGGTCTGAACTGTTAAGGCGGACCCCTGAAGGTGTCCCGTTTTTATCGGACACACATTGTTAGCACTACATCCACTTAATCCTGTAAATTGGAACCAACGTCGGCGGGGCTTGTTCCAGCCTGTTGTTGGAAGGTAATTGTCCTGATGATGGGGAGCGTAATAGATTACAGAACTTGTTTGTTTTCACGCGACATGATGACAAACAAAAGTCAACGTTGAATTCTGGCTTAAAAACCGAACGACACACTTTGACGTTCAGGGCTCGGCTCGCCTTTGGACCGGCTTTGGCCGATGTTGGCGACCCCTTTGCTGGAGAAGCAAGCGCAGACGCTGGCCGGATGTCTGGATGGACTTTCAGTCTGAGAGATTTTGGCGGAGCATCGAGCTCCGATTTTCGCGTTCTTGTCCAAATGCCGACATGCAGATTGACCCGTCAGAGTCGATGACCCTCACTGCACAAGTACAAGTCTGTCCATTGTCATTATCAGGCTTTACATCCATCATTCTTCTCCTATTTCACGCGGATGAATGTGAGACCTCAAATAAAGGCAAAGATGTTGATTTTATTCAATTTTTAATCGTGAGAATGTGTTAGTAACCTGTGATGTGATCATGGACCGTTGTCATAGTTACAATCGATGCCATTTAACACCTCAGTGCATGAAGTGGTCGACGGGGTCATAATTGTGCAAAACTTGCGTCGGCCGAGTACAAACTTCACGGGTCTCGCAGAAACTCGGGACCACACACCCGACGTTGGGGAGCTGTGTCTCTTCTGTTCGATCGAACTGCGACAGCGGCCAGACTGACCGCCGCTTGAGTGACGCGCACAAGAGATTCTACAAGCGATGTCGCTCCGAAATACTACACATCTGCTATTTTTGTGGCCCCCTGAGACGCAAGCGCTTCGGCTGCTGCCTGCCTCCTCGTGCCGGCGCGTCGTCAGTTGGAAGGTTATGTTATCAAAGCGGGTGGCAGAATATTTGTACCCGCGTTGTCTGCTGCTGACATACTCATCCGTCTCTTCTCCCCCTGTGTCTCTTCGGGACGGAAGACCTCTCGGAGAAAGTAGCTTGACAGTCGCAGTCAGTGTTTCTGCTTTCTCTCCGTCTGACTGGACTCCTCTGGAGGCTTTTTTTTTTTTTTCCTATTGAACTATGAGAGGTTTCTGATGCGCTGTGTCTTATCGAGCTCCTCCGAAGGGGGCTGCGGCTGCTCCCTATGTGTTCTCTCTTATTGAACTGTTCCCGGGGCCCGAGGAAGCCGGGTCTGCTCGGCAGAGCCCACTAATATTCCTTAATGACGTGGCATCTGTCTCTGTCAAGTTGTGCGTGGCTGCAGCCAGACGTGGCCCATTGTGGCTGACTTCACCGGGAGATAAGCAGTCCTCTTCCTTAGACACAGGCGGGGGGAGACAATAACATCGACGCGACCAAAGAACATCAGTGCTGCCAGCGAACGGAGCTAAAAAGTCAACAAACAAGTCTTTACACAGAGTGGCAGAGGCAGACGGCGAATCTTTCTCGTTCGCTCTTTCCTTATTTTGACTCCCCTCTGCTGTTCGTGACAGGAGGAACATTTTGAAAAATCCAAAGTTCGCGTGATAATATGAGCCGATATTAAAATGTGTGGGGTTTTTTTTTTTTCTTCTTTTTTTTGCTGCAGCCTGAGTGAGGCTGAGGGATCTGGATTTTTTTGACTTGCAAAGCAGCGGACTTATTTGATGAATATTCGGCGGCGGCTGAATCTGCATACTACTTTTTAACAGTAATATTCTGGAGTCTCGCCACCCTCTGTCTTCCCATCTGCGTGTTTACAGTGACGCTCGGATCTTGGCACGCTCTGGAACCAGTCATCATGGCTAATGATGAGTATGTGAGTCTGTGTGACGTCTGAGTTTCACAGAGGGTGCGAGCGCGTGCACATTTGTCTCTCTCTTCTTCTTCTCCCCCCCCCCCCTCCCTTTTTTATCATGCGGGGATGCGACTGCCAGATAAAGCATATTGGCCGCGATTGGCAGAGCGGCTTTTTTGTCGTATATTGCGTGAGCGTGAGCAGCAGAAGGTTTGATTGGCCACCAGTGGCACTGTGCGGAGCCACCTCGCCTTTCCCGCGAGAATGACAGGCCTACACAAAAAGCTGTTGATGCGTCAGAGCGTCGAGCCAACAGCATAACTGATTAACACTGCTAATTTGCTCCACAGCCTTTCCAATCCACGAATTATCCTTCTCTTTTTCAAAATAAAAGGATGGGCCCCACTTAACAGTCACATCCACATTTTTTCCCCCCCGTTTGGAGTGCATTGTTGTTTGTAGTGTAAAATGCTGCTCAGAGCTGACATGTCTGTGTAATGTAAATTGGACTTAAACATGGTCCTAATCTGCTCGGGGGGGAAACATCAATCATCTGCACACTCTCATGTAAAGAAATGCATAAATTAGTTTGTGTTTGTTGCCTTCAGAGCAGCTTTGCGGGCTCACATTGTTCGGATTTGCTCTGCAAACGCATTTAATGTAAATGGTACACAATTTTTGACACCTATTTGGGGAAAACGTTTTTTTTTTTTTTTTTTTCACATGTTGACATGTTTCTTTTCAGCTTTTTGGTTTTTGGTTTGTTTTTTACGTTTATGAACTTTTAGTTATTGCAAAATTAGGTTGAGTTCAGTGAGCGAATGCAACTACAACAGATACGATTGCTTATTGGGTTGACTAAGTATGTTTGACAACAGCAGCCACATTCAAGAAAGAATTATGCTTTTTTTACCTAGATATTGGATCAAAAGGAATAAATTTCGCCCGCTATTCAGCACCAGAGTGCATGTGAAAAACTCAAAAGTCTGGTTTAGCGATTTCAGTTTGAGGAACCTTCACAAAAATCTCCACAAACAACCTTGGATTCGTAAGGCCTTCAGGATGTTTCTGTATGATTTTTAGTCACTTTTTTTTCTGGTAACAATTTGGCTGTTTATTTTTTTTCCCCAAGTATCTTAAAGTGTTTTGCCAGAGCTGAAAAAAACGCATATGATTACCAGCAGAGTTTCCAGCCACAGTGCTCGATTTCTTTTTCCCACTGCAGCGTTCCCTGTTACCTGAGTGAGTCAACCCACTAAAGGGCTCAAATATAAATCCAGGCAGCTTGATGCGCTTGTGGCCCTTCAGCGATGATGGTCACTCATCTCCAACCTGCAGCCAAAGGGTGTTTCGAGGTCCTCGGGGCCGATCGCGGGCGCCGTGACGATGCGCTGTCGCTCGTCCTCCAGCCGGATTCTCCCCGTCCAAGCTGGAACCCAGAGTGGCTGACGGCACAACTCGGTCCTCACTCACAACAAAGATCTGACACTTACAGACGCTCGTGACTGTCGACCTGTCGGAGAGAGGAAGCGTTTCACAGGACCATCTGTATCTGTCCTGTTTGTATTTTAATCAGTATACAGTGAGAAAAAAGGTGTATAAGAGGCTGTTATGATGCAAAGACCTTTCACAGTTCACACTGAAGACAGTGAAACTAGTATTGCATGAACAACACCAATAACAACAATTGAACAAAAGCAACACGGGCAAAAATTAAAGTTCGCAATTCCCGCAACAGACTCTTCCTCAATGCTCAGTTACATCTTTTGCAGTTGTAACGATACAATTGGTGTTTTAAAGTAAAAAGGGTAATTAAATAAGGAAGCGAGCGCGTCATGAGCAGCAGAATCCTTAAAGCATATCGAGCACGACTCGTGTTCTGCTTTTGTTCGGGACCGCCATTTAAAAGCTGCGTGCGCGTGTCGCGGCAGCTACTTCTCATTGGTTTCGGTCCACCGTGGCGGAAGTCGGCGTCGTTTCTCGATGGTTCACAGACTCGGTGTTTTGAGGAGCTAATTAGGCAGGACGGTTCCCATTCAGGCTGTTTTGATTCGTACAGGAGCAGCGGAGATGCGAGGAACTATTTAAAACCCTCAATATTGATGCTACATTCAAGACTGTTCTCTTTAAAGACTATAGCCCAAGATCTGTTTTAAGAAGCGACTTCTAAGGGGGGATATATTGAAATAAAATGGACACGCTGCATGTTTGAGAAAGCCTGAAACACTTGTGACTCTGTATGAGGTGTATTGATCTCCCCCTTCTTGTGTTTTGTGTTGCGTTTCTAAGCCCGGAGAGGAGAGAGCTCTTGTCTGTTCCGTCCCTGAGCCTGCCATGAATCTTCCGGGGGTGGGGGGGGGGGGCAGGCCCGCAGAGTGCTCGCACACATTAGGGGAATGAATATTGATTTAAAAACAAATTTGACATGGTTTTTTTTAAATCGACTTTGAAAAATGCATCACTTAAAAAGAGTCAGGGGTTTGTAGTCTGCCAATGGAGCGGAGAAAACTTCACTCTTGCTTTATGGTTTAATAAGATTCCATTAATGGCTTCTTCCACCTTGGAAAAAAAGGGTTGCGTGTCACCGCGTCGCCGTGTGTACGTGCATGCGGGACACGTGTGGGTGCGCGTGGGTGCGTAAACACTCACGTGACGGTTGAGGGCGGCCCCATTTACAATCAAGTGCCAGCAGCAGATTAATGGCTTTTTTTTCTGGATGAGTTGCTGAAGCACAAAATGAGAGAAATCAATTGAAAGGAATGAAGCCACCTGTTTCACTCGTCAACGCCGGCGACGGTTCCCGTTCCGTTCCGATGCGGTTTTGCGGGGATTTTATTTTATTTTTTTCCCCGCGTGTTGGCGCTTTCACTTTGAGAAGTCGTTCACAGCGTTGGAAAATGAAGCCGAACGCTCCGTCCCTCAGAGGGCGTCCAAGAATAAGACACCAGGCAATCTCGCCGGAGTGGCTCGCTGGCTCGGCTGGAGCCTCTTTGGGCTCCGTTTGCCTGCTCGCTGGCCCACTGGAAGCAAAGCGCCTCTGGCTGTTTGCCCGGCTTTCGGCTTGACAGAGACGGATCATATGGGCACCAGTGTTTTCCTTTCCTAATTGCTGCACATCAACACATCAATCCCTCAGACATGATATTTTATAACTTCTGGGAGGACAAAAAAAGAAAAAAAGGAAATGGGAGAATGTGTTTTTGTCAACATTCAGGCCTGAGACTTTAGAGCGAGGCAATTTTCTGATATTAATCGTGTTTGATCCAAATTGCGTGTGTGCTTTGGTGCGTGGGGACCGACAATTGAATCTTAAACAGCCAAAGTCAGGAGCTGTTAACCCTTTTGGAGATACAAACCTGTTTGAAGAGAGCATATCGGCATCAGGTGCTGCTTTATTACAGAAACCTTTTGGAGGGCTTGTGGGAAAATATCCTGCACGGGCCGTACGCTGTTCAATTCATTAGGCTCATTAGATGTACACAGAGACTTCTTCATTTCTGCAGTTACTGACATTAATTTTTCTTGTAGATGACGCAGTACTTCTGCCAGGAACGAAATTTGATTAATTCACTCTGCTCGATGAGGAAATCTCAATACAAGTTTTGCACCTCACGCACTTTAATCAAAACCATTAGAGGGCTGAAGAAAAGCTCTAAAGGTCAACGTGACAGAGAAGGGGGGGCGAGAGAGAGAGTGAGAGAGAGAGCGAGAGAGAGAGAGACCGAGAGAGAGAGAGAGCGAGAGAGAGAGAGAGCGAGCGAGAGCGAGAGAGAGCGAGAGCGAGAGAGAGCAAGAGAGAGGTGGGTGGGTCTTAAGTCCAGGTGGGCAGCGTCACCACCGGTGAATATGACATTTTCAACCACTTTCAGACTGCTGAACCCAATAAGAAAGTGCTACACAAGTGGGGTTTACCGTAAATTACAATATGTTTATTTAGCCCTAAAAAAAATCCCATTGAGTTCTATCTGCAAGAGTGCAGGATACACTTTATAATTACTTAAGTACATAATTAATTGATTGAAGAAGTCAATAATGCCAGCGAGGCCAATTAAACGCCCTGCAAATGCATCATTTCAGGCTATAGTGGACCCTAATTGCGTTGCCATTATTCAACAACAATGGGTTTTTTTCCCTGAGTTGCTATAGAGGAACTCCACAAAATGGTTTAATGGTGTGAAAGTGGGCCTGGCTGTGTCTTAGGGCGCTGGGATGAGTGGTAATCCCCCCGGGAGGCGCCCGGCTGTAGACTACAGATCCTATAGAGCGCTCCGGCCGCTGACTCAGCCTTTCGCCATTCTTCCAGGGGAGCAGACTAATCTGCCGAGCACCTTCCTCTGTCAGCGGTCCAAGCATCGGCCGCTCTGCCTCCAAATGCCCCCTCCCCGTCTTTTTTTTTTTTTTTTTAAGCATCCTTCTGCCTCGTGGCGAAGCCGTTTCCAATTTCTTTTACTGGCTATTGCCGCCGAGGAGGTGGCATTTTCCGTGAGCGTTTGGGTTATCTGTCACTCCGTTAGCGGGATTACCTCAACCGCGTGGTGGAGAAACAACGTTCATGTGGCGTCGTGAGATCGACGGCTCCGCGAAGAGACGCTGGCGCGCGAAAGACGGAAGCAGGAACGGCGAACTGGCGCCGTGGCGGAAGCTCGCGCCGTCCCACTGCTTGGAGTTCTTCTCGCAGATTGCAAGGCCCAGGGGTGTTTTGGGGATCGTCGTTCCTTTTTATTACACGTAAAATCACCGCAGACACGTTTTTGTCTGCGGTGATTTTTGTCTGCGTTTTTGTCTGCGCCGTGGCGAACTGGCGCCGTGGCGGAAGCTCGCGCCGTCCCACTGCTTGGAGTTTTTCTCGCAGATTGCAAGGCCCGGGGACATTTTTTGGGATCGTCGTTCCTTTTTATTACACGTAAAATCCCCGCAGACACGTTTTTGTCTTCTGAACGTTTCTTATCGAATCTGTTTGATTCCTATTTCGCGTCGCTGAAGTGATGAGGCTCCGCTATGGCCTGCACCAATGTCTTGAGTAGCCCATTGGGTTAAATTACAGCTACGTTATCCCGGCGCAGTAAATAAGGGCTGCTTGTCTCGACATTGTTGCGATACAAGGTGTTCACCCGGCAGTGAGAATCTGCTGGAGTTTGCTCTTATTTAATTTGATCCTGACTGCCAGCCTGCAGCTGGCCAGCTAAGTGCTCTGCCATTAAGGTTCTGTTCTGTGTTTAATCCTGCTACAGTGCCGAGGCCCGTGGCTATAATGGCAGCCTGCGTGCATCCTGCTCTACAGTAAATGTTTACCATCTCGCGCGTTACCTCGAGAACAGGCAAACGGCCCCTCCGTGATCCCGGCAATTAAACTAATGGCTCCCGCCGCCCGACCTCTGAGATACCTGTGTTCTGTGTCCGCAGCTGTACAATGAGAAGAAGAGCCAGTTCGAGATCAAGAGAAACAACCCCAAGGACTTGGTGGAGAAAGTGGCGCGGGACATCTCCAAGCTGCTCGACAGCAAGAGGAAAGCCCTGATGGTAAGACGGCGACGCTCCGCGCGCCACGACACCTGTGCGCAAACAAACTCGGCGCCCGGCAGCACAGGGCGCGCCGAGACGAGGCGGAAGCGGATCTGTGGAGTGAATTTGGTGTTCAAACAAATCCGTCCGTTCATCCATCGAGATTAGGCCGTGGAGCCTGTCCAGGCTGACACCAATAAAAAAAGCAGAAACAGAGCAGTTTGCTGACAAACACACACACGCACGCACACACACACACACACACACACAGCTAATATAGACTCACTCACAGAGATGACGCAGAGCTGGATTGATCCGTTGTCTGCGGGTTCAAACCAGAAACCTTTTGCTGTGAGGTCATACTGCTGTTCACTGCGCCACTCTGTCTCCAACAAAAGCCAGCTCTGGTTTTGTTATTTGCTCTTTGTTTTGATTTGTTTGTTGTTTTAACTTGTCTGCTTCAGTCGGAGGCGACACTCTTCCTTTGATCAATTACACGTACACCTATCCGTGTGAACCTGGTACAGACATAGATGGATGCACCGACTCTCTGCTCAAGTTTCATCGGCTTGTCCAACAAAGTCATTGAAATATCGATGGATTGACTCACGAGCCAGTTGTGTTTCATTGAGCTTTTTTGGATACTGACCAGCAGTGATTCTACTGCTTGGTCCTCACAGGTGTTCCTCTTCTCTGACAGTCACCAGACCGTTCATGTTTTTTTCAGTTTGATTCCGTGGAGTCATATTACATATGATTTAGTTGTGTGTGCATATACGATAAAAAACAGAAAAACAGTGGATTGTATTTTATTGTCCTGCTGTTCTCAAAAATTGTCTTTTGGGGACAAACTGCAGTGAAAACAGTAAAGAAGCCTGTCCTCTAACAGAGGTGATGGAGCCGGATCCTCTCAGTCGGTCCTGCGATGAGTTAAAAATGAGTTTCACTCTCCCAGTGAGAGACTTCTCACCTCAGAGGTGCTGGAATGGAAAGAACTGGTAGAGCTCATTTTATTTCAAAATCTTTGGCTCAACATGGACAATTGTGATTTTAAAACTGATCACAAGAAACACAAAGTAGCTCCACACTGAAAATTATATGTTAGGAGAGTTATAAGACCATCATATCTGGAAAAAATGTTGTTTTTTTTCATTTTTTTAGGCTGATTTTTGTGCTTCTTGTCCTCTCTGCCAGTTTGGCGGTCATTTCAATCACTGTTTTGATTCTTATCATCGTTTTACACACACACACACACACACACACACACACACACACACACACACACACACACACACACACACACACACACAC
>JASSRZ010000072.1:17095256-17108416 GCA_032164315.1 Malacoctenus gilli
GTGTGTGTGTGTGTGTGTGTGTGTGTGTGTGTGTGTGTGTGTGTGTGTGTGTGTGTGTGTGTGTGTGTGCGCGCTGATGGGGGCGGGGGGATCCATACTCGTGTACGGTGGAGTGGAAACATTGATGCCAAGATTTCAGGTTGTTTTAGAGAATTTTCCCGGGCTCTGGAGCTTTTCCCCGCTCTGCGCTCCGGTGGGATGTTGTAGTTTTTCCTGGCATGACTGCGGAATATTTAATGGCTATTAGAAGTTAAATCAGAGCTGGTATGGTGACAGCACAACGGCATTTTAAGTGCCTCTAATAGTCCTCCTGTGAATGAAACGGCACAGAGACGTTAGTTCTTCATTGTAATATTTATGCAAAAGAAATTCAGGTTGATACAGAATAAACTGAGATGTACAAAGCTCATCAACTTCAACTGCTCCACTCTGGGACCTTTTGGGATTAAAAGTTGGTGCCGATAAAGACATGGATCGAATCAACTGAGGCATCAAACTGTCTCTTCGTTGAGGTCTTCTGGAGCTAATTACAGTCGAATGTTCTATACCTACAGTTTTGAGTGTTACGCCAAGCCATTGCTTCTATGTGATACTTAAAGGGGTTTTACTTTTCGGAAGAAGTTTACACATTTTGCTATTTGGCGACCTTCGATTACTTCGGCCCGCTTCCTTCCAGCATCCCACAGCGAGCAGTCATCCAATATTGTTGCGATGGTTTGCTCAGGAAACCACAAAGGTCAAATATTGCGGTAGCACAAACAGATAACGTGTCTCGGCCACGACAATGTCTGGACCAAATGTCACAACAGTGTGTCCTTTTAATTGTTTTGCAGCGAGTCCCCAAGTCCAGAGATTTGCGCAGCTTTTGGTGTCGACCGTCTCCAATCGCAGAGATGTGTGCTTACACACAAACGCGCGCTCGCTCGCACAGACACGCACATGCTCGCATGCTCGCACACTAAGTCACACATTCCCTCCCATAATCTCATCCCCCAATCCCCTGGCCCCTGTCATTCAGATCTATGAACTTCCATTAGCAACCATCTGTTACAACCTGCAGCAAAGCTATTACATTTCTCACACGCACACACACACACACAAACACATGAATGGACACACTTGCCTCACTCAACGTATGGCAGACGGATTCCTTCAAAGCCTTGGGAGAATTTGCTGAAGCAACGCCCGTTTAACCTTCAAAGCCGAAGCCACCCGTATACCCGCAAACACCTGCGATCGCGTCACCGACAGGCTGCCCACTACGGATGCATCAGAAGGTCAGCTACCCCTCCTGCCCCCCCCCCACCCCCCCCCACACACATGCGCACTGACACGCACAAACAGAGTGGGAGGTCATCACTAACGCACGCGGCGGTAGGTCACGGTGTCCTGTTGTAAAAACAGATTGTTGTATACGCGGATTACTTTATCTGTGGTATCGGGTCATTCCATCATTCCCACTGATAAAGGTCACAGCGCCGCACCCGCTGTTCCTTGGCAACATTTTACATTAGACAAAATGTCAAAACCCCGAGCTCGCTTGGTGGCAGCTTGCTGCCTCCAGCGCCCCGCGCTCGACGTCTCCAATGCACACATTTATTTTAGCGCCCGATGTACAATTTTCGGCTCCATTTGAATGCTCTGCCTTTTTCCCCCTCCCAAACAAATGTCAGCGTACGGCGGCGGCAGATTTATGTTGCCGCCGTGTTCCCGCCTCCATCAAAATCATTCATTTGAGTGACAATGTGGGTTCCAGGCAGGAAGTGGGGGGGGGCTTGATTCAGCATCTAATTATCTAACTTCTTCTCGAGAGGAGGCAAAAAAAAGAAAAAAAATAGATGCGCTGTGTTTAAGCAACTTGTTCACGTAGCAGCGGCATCTGCTTCACTCCTTCATTTCCCCGTCAGCGAGAGACAAATGAATAGAAATGACTGCTTTGTGCTTTTTATGCAGCCGTCTCTCCGAGCTGCATAAAACATATATTTTCAGTCTCCCATGTGCGATTTTTGCATCCGTGGAGACGCGGGAGAAAAAGGACGGAGACACTTGAATCAGGAATAGCAGTGCTAAAACGCAGACTTTTATTCTCCCCCCCTATTGCACGGCGCTGCTCTTGTCTGTTCGTTGTTTTCTTTTCCTGGAGGGCACAATTGAAAAAGATCATTTTTATGAAAGGAGCTTTTGAAAAAAAAAAAAAAAAAAACGCCTCAGCAATCAAATAGAAAATATATGTTATACCGCTGGGTGGTGGGCGAAAAAAAAAGAAAAAAATGAAATAAGTGCTGCACAGAAATAGTACGGCCCTGTTTGAATAGAAAATTGGAAATTTTTCAAAGACAAAATGGCACAGTATGGTCACCTGCTTCTCCTTGTCAGGCCCAGCTGTACAATAGCATAATGATTTTTTTTTTTTTTTTTCCGAGAGAATATGTCATTACGGTTCGCCGTCCTAAGCAGGTCAAAATCCACTCCACCTCCAATCCCCCCAGCCCTCCATCCCATTAGATTCCTCCACCTCTGCTACCTCCATTATCTGCCGGCTCCCTCTTATCAGCATTATCAACCGAGAGGCCGTATAGCATAAAATGGCTCCCACGAGGGGGAAGTCGGTGCGCAAACTTTGGCGGATACGAACCGCGCAGGCAGAATTAAAAAAAAAAAAAAAAAGCACGGCCTTTTTTTTTGTACTGGTTTTAATTAATCCTATCTAAACCGCCGCCTTCTCGCCTGAGTGGTTCTTTGCATTCCAGTGGATGTTGCAGGGAAATTGCACCTCGGGTTTTTGTTTTTTTTTTACAGTTTTTGTGGGTCCAATAAGGCAGATATTTATGTCCAGCCGCTCTTTCTTCCAACGCTGGCAGGCTGAGTCTTGTTTATGGGTAATAAGCGGCTATCAGCGATGAGGTAAATAATTCCTCTCCCTGGATGGCGGCCGGATATCCAAAGGCCCGCCTCTGACCTGCCTTTAATTCCAGTGTGATGGAGTGTTGGTTCTGCTTCAGCGCGCTCCTTCTCTTATTCCTTGAGGAATGGACAAGGCAAATAATGGGCTTGTGTCCTGACAAGGAGCGCTTAGGCCCTGACAGACCATTGATCGGGAGAACAAGGGCTGTTTTCACAGTATGGCGCTCTTACATAACCAGAAACATGCTCACACACACACACACACACACACACACACACATGCGGGAACACCACAGTTGTTTGAACCTCGTAACATCTTACTGGTATTTTGGGCAGAGAGAGAGAGCACATCTGTTGAGCTGCTCTGCCTCTGCAGAGCCCACCATCAAATGGAAGCCACTTCTGTTTTCTGAGTGAGAAAGTTAACCAACACTCAGAAAACACATTTAAATGCACAACTGTAAAAAAAAAACAAAAAAAAAACTCGCAGTTGTTTATTTGTGGTGAGTAGCAGCTCTCCACAATGTTTTTTTTCTTCCATTTTGCGTCTTTTTTATTTCATAAATGTCGGTACGTTTTTCCGCTTCCATGATAAATAATTTCAGTACAGACTTGCAGCATCACTGAAACATTCTGTTATCTTCGCTGCACCTCTCTCAGAGTATGAATGCATTCATATTGTTGTGGTGTCTGGCGTCAGCATGTTTCATGCACGGAACAGATGCATCGGCGGTGACCACAGATGCGTCTGTTTGCGGTGCACCAACAGCACTGTAAACGGGAAAGGTTTGAGCATTATGATGTTAAATAGAGTTGTGTTATTGCTGCCACGTTTGGATGTTACAGTTTCTTAAATGTTCAGTGGAGAATTGCAACAAAAAAAGACCATAAGTACGAAAAACAGCAGGCTGAGGAACCGGATCAGTTATTGACCGCTTATTGATTTCGTTGTCTGAATAACAAGTACAGTGGGGGAAAAAAAACGTGAATTTCACAAAACTGACAAAAGAAAAATCTGCGTGGGCAAAAGTTGGCAAAACAAAAGCGCTTGGTTAATAAAAAAAAAAAAAAACCTAATCCATGCAGGGCTTTAACATCTGAGCTCAGTCACACTCGAATGATCCAAAAGATCAACTTCGCCGGATCCCTGCAATCCTTTTCAGAGCAGCTCAGTTTTTAGCAGAGAAGTTTTCTCTGAAACAAACTTTAAACAATTACAAGTGACCCTTAAAGAAGCTCCGCGGGCCTCGCTGCCGCTCCGACTTCTGTGTGCGTTCGGCGACTCCTGGAGATGGAACGTTTTGATGCCGTTTTAGAGACAAAAACGAAAGTTTGGGAGAAAATGAGAGGGCATGCGGCTCCTATTTCTCAAAAGAGGGATGTCATTGGTTCTACCTCCGTCTGGGTTGTTGTTGACTCTTGGAGGAAAAAAAAAAAAGCCTCATCTCGGTTAATGTACACAATCCAGACCACTTGCCGACAGAATAAGGACACTCACGCAGAGAGGCCACGAGAATCAGAGGTCGGCTTGCCTTTATTTTGTTCTTCCATCAGAGCAAGCAGTTAATCTTTGCTTTGCCCCGGCTTATCTGGGTGCCTGCCACCCTCGCCCTGCCCAGGGAGAAAGGCATCACACGCTTCAGCCCCCCTCCTCCTCCTCTTCCTCCTCCTCCTCCCTCCCAGCTCAGTTCTCCTTGGCTGACTGGAGGAGGTGGCTGCAGATTGAATTATTCTCTCCGTTCCATTTCTCCCAAGTTTGCATTCATTTGCACCGCGCTGTCACATCTCTTCTGTTGTGTTTGTTTCTTAAGTGGAAGCCATTCAGAGTCTGTCTCAGCTTGTTGCATCAGCTCATATCGGTTGTGGCATTGGCCTGCAATAGTGGCTCCACAAAAAAGAAACAGGGCTTTTATTGGTGTTAGAGCACATTTGCAGAGCAAACGCCTACAGCCTCGCTTCTCTTTTACACATTCTGGGACTCTGTGTGTGTGTGTGCGTGTGTGCGTGTGTGCGTGTGTGCGTGTGTGTGTGTGTGTGTGTGTGGTTGGTGGTCATGGTTGGGGCTCTTCTGTGTGATCCCAAACCTTTGAGTTGATTTTGGAGGACTTGCGAGTCCGAGCTTGTCTCGGTCCACCTCTCAACACGCTCTGATTCGCTTCAGATGTTATGATCAAGATGATCAAGATACATATGCTTTACTTAGCTCGGGGTCTGACAGATGTCTGAGGAAACGCTGATTTAGTCCTATTTATGCAATTTTAGAGCAATCAGGAGCTCTCATCTGGTAAATTGGTGTTCACAATATTCCCACATGTGCATTTAGCCTGCACTCTTTCTTCCTGAGTGAGATGGAAATTCCATCGCACATCATAACAGGGTTATGTTGTGCGATGCGTTTTCATCTGCTGCTTTTGAGTCCGATGTAAATACGCCAATGTCAACACGCGACACGCCAGACGAGATTACAGAACGAAACAAAGTCCAGTTTTACTTCTCCTCCTCTGCACCATTTATTCAATCAAAGGGTCGCGGGAGGTGCCGGAGCCGATCCCAGCTGTCACTGGGCGGGACAGGGGACAGCCTGGACAGGTCACCAGTCCATCACAGAGGGACAGACCACCACACAGCCACAGGCTGACAATTTGGAGGGACTAAATGAACTTGTGCATCTGTCTGGACTTCGTTTGGAAACACACACACGCACATGCACACAGACACGCGCACACACACACACACACACACGCACACACACACGCAGATGCACACAGACACACACATACGCACACAGACACACACACGCACACACATACACACACAGACACACACACACACACATACGCACACAGACACACGCACACACGCACACAGACACGCACACACATACACACACACACATACGCACACAGACACACACACACAGACACACGCACACACACACAGACACACACAGACACATACACATGCAAACATACACACACACACACACGTACGCACGCACCCACACACACAAATCACCAAACAATTGATTATTTACAAATGACGACTGGTTTATTGGTTCAACACTTGTCCAAGAATTGCTTTTTTTGGTCATTGACGCACATTTCCTCTCATTGTACCCATTATAGGACGGCAGCGTACACGGCTCCAAGAATGCGTTCCGAGATCTAATTCATTCATTCCCTCATCACCCTCTGCCGCCTGCTGGAGTTGCTCGGCTGCGTGGGTGGAGGCCGATGATCCTGCACAGATCTGTATCATCCTGCATTCGCAAAGCCTCCCCTTCCCTCTCTTTTGAACAAGCCAATCAGATTTAGAGGATTTGATGTAAATCCCCCTCTGTGAAGATGCCTCCACCCAGAGGATTGTCGTACCTGGAAATATGTCACATTACAACAGATAAAGACACTTTAAACCATTCCGGGGGATTGTTAGTGAGCCTGTAAAGACTCCGCGGCTAAAATGATCATCGTCCCGATTTTACTCCACAAGAGGAGTTTTGAGCTCGCCCTGTCAAACTGCAGTTCACCTGCGTCTCCTTTGCGCGCCCCCCCCCTCCCCCTGCCTACTGTCTTGAGTTTTGACAGCCTGTCATAACTCTGTCAGCCTGTTATAGCCCGTCTTAACATAATGACCGAGCACTTTTCGTGATTGACAGGTGTTTTTTTTTCCTTACAGGCCGATGAAGTTGGGGCATGAGAGATGTGGTTTGATGGCCGGTTACCTTGTTTGCCGGGCTGACTGACAGGTGGCTCCCCCCAAACTACACAGAGTGAAAGACTGTTAGTTTGTTTATCGGCCATTGAGTTCGTCCTGTGTTTGTAAAGCTATATGGTTGCTGTCGGCTACGGCTTTGGCTTATCCGAGCCAGTGGCCAAGGGGATGGGACACTGTCTTCCTCTGCTGGATGAGTGACAGAGGAAAGGCGCAGGAATTGGAGAAGAATGGAAGATAGAAGCTCGCCTGGAGGCAGAGGAGGAGGAGGGGGGGGAGGAGGACAGCGGGGGTACAGGAGAGGGGGAGTGTTACGCTTCAGAAAGACAGTCGAGGAGAATCTCAAATATTGACCTTGGAAAACCACCTCTATGATAATAATTATCATCCTCTCCCGCTGTTTCTTTTTTTTTTTTTTTCCCCTCCCCTGTTTTTAAACACTGGACTGTTTTTACTGTTGCTCTCCTTTTTCTTTGTGCTTCCTCTCTTATTCCGCGTGTGTCCTTTGCTCCTGTAATCTGAGCGACCTCAGATAACGGCAACCTACCGCTTTTTCTTCCATTTGATACGCATTAATCCCTATCATTGATTACAAACTTACAAGCTCAGGTTCAGCTTATCACAATAAGCTTCTACCATTTTGACCCCCAACCTTCCCCGTACTGTAAGATTTATAACGCTGAACACTATACATCACGCTATCAACCCAGGGTGGTGCAGGGGCTGCTTTTTTGTCTGAGGCAGACACACCGAAAGAGAGACCACTCAGACTTCCTGCGGTGAATAAGTGACGAGGGTTTAACATCGGAGGGAAGACGGCGGTGCGGCGGCCGCCTCAGCTCCCTGCCAAGCCCTTGAGCATCGGTGTTCGCAAGTTGTCCGTGTTCATGTGTAGGGTCCCTTCAAGTACCGCTGGTTCTTCCGGCAATCCAGAATCAAGCTTGTTATCGTCTCTTAGTGTGGATGGATAGATGGAGTGCCAAATTGTCTCAGCTCTCTGGAACATTTCTGCAAATTAATAAGAACTATTTCTTATTATTGGATTGTTCTATATGATACATATTGATAGAACCTTTATTTGTGTTCTAATTAGAGCCTAAAACCATAAGTGTTTGATACATCATACTCTGTAATGCATATTTTATCATTGAATCTTTAAATTACGATACAAGTCACTTAGGAAATCGATAAATACAGGCGAAACAAACAATAGAGTTGAGTGTAATAAAACATGGTGATGATACTTAGATTGACAGCGCTTCCAGTGCTCAATAAAAGATAACATAGATGGAGATTTGACTGACAAGACCAGCTCGTCTGAACAACAATGAACCCAGGAGGCCTGTTGGAGAAATGCAGAAAGTCCAGTCGACTTGGTTCAATTTTTTTCTCCGAATATCTTGGACACAGACGTGTGGAGGACCTGCAGTGTGGCAAAAATCACTGATATTACAGTTGAGGCAGCGCTGATATGCGAAGATGTGAAGCCTGCGACATCTCATCGCCGACCAGATATGCCAGAACCCCTCCCCCTCAAACTCAGGCCCCACCCATGTTGAGATGAAAATGCAGCCGTTTCTCAATGCCCGTACTTGTCTGTACTTGCGTTCGCCCGGACTTGAGAAATGTCATCAGTCAGCGCCCAAGTCCTGTTCCAATACACAAGTTCGCATTTCGGCAAGTCCGGTTAGATACCCGGATGTCAACTCGTTACGCCCGTTTTTACCGAGGATGCATCGGATGGTGACTTGTGTGGACTCGGAAAGCCATGTATCCCAGAATACATTCCACTACAACCAGCGATGGCGGAGGAGTGAACACAAAACTGTAAGCAGTAATTAAAAAAAACGAGTAAGGTGTTTGTTTTATGTAGTTATTTTTTTTTTATTAAAATTTACAACATAAAATAAACATTTCTGGGAAAATCACCGGCGGTAGACACCGAAGTCAAGGAAGTGACGTCACGAGTACGCTGCCGTTCCAGTTGTCGAAAAAACCGTACTGCGAACTCCCGTCCTCGGGAAGTTTCCAAGTTTTCTAGTCCGAGCTTCAGAAGTTCGGGAGTCGGCACTCAGCGTACTTGGTATTGAGAAACGGCACTCATTTGTGAGGAAGAGTTTTCTGTCCACATGAAAACCTCTCACTATGCTGCACGACCGAATCGGAGAAGCGAGCACAGAGCCGGACAAAGTGGACACAGTCACCGGAGCCCGTAGGCTACTGCCCAGGTGGGATTAGCTTTCGATACGTCTGCTCAGAGCAACACAATAGTCTGAATTATCTGTATCATGTTTAGTTGTGTTCAGCTTGTAAACACGCTTTTTTTTTTTTCCAAGTGGCGAGCCACTTCACCAGTTCCCCAAACCCAAAATCATGCGTGAGTCATGCTCTGTGTTATATCTGCGTCACAGTGATCCTTTGAGTGTGTGAATTATTGCAGCAGGGTTGACTCTCTTTTCCTAAGCCTTGATTTTTCACCTGAAGTTTTCCCTCTTTCAGGCTGCGGGCTACCAATCAACTCACCGCTGAGTTGAGACCGTATCGGTTGCTAAAGTGCTGTCAGTGCCGAAATAATTTAGATGAACTCGGATGTAAGTGCGTTAAGGCAGTCATAACTTGATCCCCTTTCTCGTGCGAATGTTTTTCCCCGCGCGGCGGGTAGGACGACGCCGACACCGGAGTGCGTCTCCGTGCGTTTCTTTGACACGCTTGTCTGTCACAGTCCGGGGAACTTGACACTTCTCACATAATGTTTGCAGGTGTTTTAGTTTGTCGCCTCTCCTGCTGATACGATAATCACAGTCTATATGCCTGCTCATGACATATTTTCCAAGCATGGTTCTTTTTTTCTTTTTTTTTTTTCTCCCTTTTTGAGGTTGATGTGCTCCGTTACCATCTGAGATGACACAGCGGTGCCGGCTTCCTAAAGACAGCCGCAGCAAAGTGTGCTAAGTGAAGGCGGAGGAGTACATCTATTCATTTAAATTGGTGCTAATGGCAGACTATTTAAAAGTCAATTAATTGCTAGGGGCCAAATGCACAGTGGCAGTTAATGCTGTCACAACGCCGAGTGGTAATTGGGTGTGTTGATGGGATGTGCCCGAGCGTGCTGGTGTGTGTTCGCCCCCGTCTGAAGCTGGGCGGCCACCTGCGGTACCTCAAAAAGCTCTCGACAAAAGGATTGTCTGTTGTCCTGGCGGTTGATCGCCGCCATGCAGCAAAGCATCATGGGGCTCCGGCATAATAGCCGTGAAAGCCTTTTGTCATGGAGTTTGTGTGAAAGCCGTCATTGGCTTTTGCTTTTTTTGCTTTATTTTTAAGGAGACGCGTTCCAAATTTTCGGTTTTCCTTCTTTCGCTTTCCGCCGTCGTTTCAGAAAGGAGCCTCCGAGTCCGTTCCGGCGGTTTTTGTTTTTCCTCAGTTTGGCATCGTCTCCGATCTCTCTCACCTTTTCCTCCTCTCCCTCACTCTGTCATCCTCCCCTCTGCACGGCGGAGGTGGGGAGAGAGAGGGCGGGGGGGGGCCCGAGATCGATGTTAGGCCTGTGCACACCGAGACCGGCAGCTGGCTGAATCGGAGTGATCGATCAGGCACAGAGCATTTACTCTGCCAGACTGCTGGGCCTTTGTGGATGGAGATTATTTCTAAATTATTACAGGAGGCAGATGCTTGTCAGAAGATGCTCTCTGTCAAGGTTAGACTGCTTCACTGCTGCCCGCCTCTCCTCCTCTCGCTCCCTCCATCACACTTTTTTTTTCTTTTTTTGGGGCTTTTTCAGTTCATTGACTTCACCTGTTTTTATCTTTAGCCATTTTCATCTTTCCTGCAGGTTTTTCTTTCGAGCATGGCAAATATTCGACTCCTCTGTTACTTTCTCGGAAAAGCTTTTTTTTTTTTTCTGCATTCAAATGAGGCGTTTTTATTCACGCCCCTTCTTTAACGGATGTACATGAGGAGGGACTTTGTTGCTTCTCTTGGCGCGCATGCCGCCAATGCGTGACTCCAGCCTCCTTGTCCCTGAGAAAGGCTGCGGGTCCTCGAGTTTAATGATGGCCAAACAATATAGCGAAGCCAAAGATTGGGCAGAAGCACAAATTTGTCACTAACATCCCGAAACGGCGGCTTCGACCAAAGCAAGGGGCCGTTTCCTGCGTCTGTTCTTCATTGTAGCAAGTGTCTCATTCGGGTTTTCCTTGAAATTTGCAATAAAAATCTGTTCGACCTCAATGCAGACGGAGCTTTGAACTGCCCCCCCCCCTGCGATCTGAGACGCTTCCCCCGAGGGGGTCCTGGACCCTCGGTCGAGGGACCGCTGGTGTAGCGAATCCACCGACCTCACATTTCAGAGGACCCCCCTCCCCCCCTCAATATAGAAAACAGAAAATAACTTCTATTCTATCCAACTTCATCAATTTGTAGGATTTGTTTATGTACAGTCTGTGAAAGTGATAAATATTGCAGATGGGTCCCAGCATTTACTGGAAGGGAATAATTGAGTACAAATGGTTCTCGGTTGGCTCTTTGAAGTCCAAATGATTCTTAGCTACAAATAAATAAATAAGGAAATGATCACATAATGCCACTCGCTCCAGTGTATCAGCAGCTGGCTGAAATGAAAAGAAAAGCTCAGGGATTATTTTTTACTGACAGAAGAGGAGGCAACCAATCACCAGCAGGAGAGTTTACAATGGCAGTGAATTGGAGCTGTAATGGAGCACGCAGTGTGTCAGAAGGAGCCCCCAGGTATAATGTTACACATGCACCTCCAACAATTATTGGTGTAATTTTCTTTTTGTCGCAACTATTTTTCTTTTTTTTGCTGATTGCGTGATTGATTTTTTGCGCGTGTTAGTCGCCCCTCTCGTGAATCCGCCGCTTTGTTCGACATCCAGCAAATTATCTCGCGGCGGCTTAGGAGGAGAGACCGCGCGGAGACGAGACGTAGCAGACTGATCAAACATTTGCGTCGTTCGCCAGATGCATATTTGCATTAACATACGAGAGCGGTTTGCCGTGCCGGTTCCTCTCCACGCGGAGCAGCCGGCGTCCTTCGTTTGTTAGTCGGACAGCGTATTGACAGAAAAGCGCGACAGATTATCACATTTTATCATTTCTGCACCTGCAGCCCCGACCCGATTACAGACTCCTCTAATATTGTTTTAGTGGTAATACAATGGGCACATTTGCTTTACAAACACCCCTCACCTAAATAGACAGTAATGTAATAAATATATAGGAGCACAAATGGCCCCATAGAGTCACTCTCTCTGTGTGTACATACTATAAGACCACTGACTGGTCATTACAAAATCCCCGCTTTGTGGGCCTTTTTTTTTCCCCACATCGCTGCACAGCTCGTCGTAGGTATTTAAATGCCAGGCCACTTAGCTCCATTTCTCTCTAGTAAAAAGAGATCTCCTCTGGGAGAGATAGACACTCGGGATGCGGAGGGTTGGGGGGTGGAGGGGGGGGGGAGGGGGGAGTAGAGAAGGTGGGGGTGGGAAAGAGAATAGAGGAGCCGAGAAATGGAGGCGAGATGAAGCCTGGATGGGGAGAGAGAGGGTGATGAGAAGAGGAGAAATAACGGGGATTAATTGTTCACCCAGGAGAGGCAGATAACATCAGATGTTTAAAAGCCGCCACAACTAATCCTGTCATTTCTTGGACTCGAATAATGAAAATGGAGAAATGATATCTCACGGAGAACTGGAAACCGAGCTAATCTGTATGCCTGTAACCAGCACGTGTTTGCAATTGCTAAGTGGCCGACAGATTAGAGTGTATTTCTACTTGTGTGCGCTCACTTTACGGTTTGATGGCGGAAACATTTACTTTTCTCGCTCTCGTGTGGCCGCTTGTGGGAGATATACACCACATTAATGATGAGTTGCACTGATGATATTTTCAGTATTATTCATCCTGGACTGTGCATCAAATGAATTTATAAGAGTAGTAAAAGGACTCTGAAAGTTTCTTTTCACTTCAACATCTTAGATCTGTACAACTGTTCACCTATTATTACACACTTGATGAGAGGAAAAACTACATTTCACATGAATCGCATTGATGTGTTTGCAGTGTGTGTTTGTCAGGAAAAAAAACCAAGCACTTAATTCAAAGAATCAACCATTGATACTGGTTGGAAAATGAAGTCGATCGATTTCGCTTGAGTTGCGTGAAATAATCCCATAGTTAATGAACTAATTAGATACTTATCTGCGTAAGTGGTTGGAGCGCACTTGTGAACGCTGTACAAGCCTGCAAGTCTCAACCAATCCTGTTTTAAGATATATTTCACATGTGCACTGGTGCTGGTTAGAGGACGTAGCCGAACGATTTGGGTCGGGTTTTGATCATTAACCTAATTAATGACCTATCTAGACCCATTTTCTATTTTAACGAATGGAGCAAATCTGTGAACGCTCAACAGACAACAAGTCTTAAAGGAGCCCTATTGTGCTACTTCAGCTTTTTTCAGCTATTCACAGTGTAATAGTGTTGAATGCTCATTCAGACAAGTGAGCAGCGCCCCCTCTTTTCACATA
>JASSRZ010000072.1:17112145-17125385 GCA_032164315.1 Malacoctenus gilli
GGGAAAGGGCCATTTTTGGATCCCCCACACCCCCCCCCCCGACCCCCCCCCCCCCCCGCACTGTTGTCTGGAGGATGCAGAAAAAAAACAAGGGAAAAAAAGCCGAACACGTCTGCGACTACCCGTCAGACAATGGACAGTGAGCCCCACTGGCCAGACGCTGGCATGTAACTGAGCTGCTCCTGGCCCCATCCACACTCTGCTCTGCCTGCACGCTCACCCTGAGCCCCCTGCTGGCCTCTGCATGTAGGACTCGCGGTTGCCAGCGATGCCAGTCAAGCCTCCGGATCCGGGAGCCAGGCTCGCCGCGATGTTCTTGGCCCGACCTTGTTCGACCTCTGCGTCGTCGCAATTTGTGCAGGATGCGCGCATCGTGACCTGCGTAAACGGGTTGCTTTGCATGCGTGCATCCATGCCTGTGAGTTTGTTTGCAGTGTTTGTCCCATAGGAGGTCTAATTGAATTTACAGTGGTCGTTGCCCCCTGTGAATGATAATGTGCAGCACAATGGTCTTCGGCCTCGCTCTGTGCCGCGATGACTCTGCCACTTCGCTTCAAAGGCGCCGTGGTTTAATGAGTGAAATGCTTATTATTTTCACTGGAGTGTCAAAAACGAAACCAAAAAGCATCCCAATTACCCGTGAATTAGTTATTTAGAGAGAATGGAGATTCTTCAGCAATCAGCCACATATTAGATTAGCTCCTTTGCTCTCGTGACATTTCTTCTAACACAATGGCTTTTTCGATTATCGTCATGTTATCAACTCAAAACTGGACCGATTAGCACACAGAAGCTTATGATCAAGGTCGATTATTTTTCAGTGTTGCTCTGGAAAAGCCACCGGCAGGGAGTTTAGCTGCTGCATAAAGCTACTTGTTCCAAAGTAAATACAGCTGGGTTTTTTTTTTTTGTTTTGTTGTTTTTTCTGTCTCAGGGAATTACACAGGCGTTTCTGCACAATGCTGGCAATTTGCTGTGGAAATGTGGTGTTTCTGTGGCTTGTTGTGGAGTGTGGAAAAGCTGGCGTTTGATTTTGAAAAGCTGGTGAGTTGCCGCCGCCGCCGCCACCGCCACCGCCACTGTGGGTAGGTGACAGCTCGCATCCTCCACAGCCAGTCTCTCTGGAAACAAGCGAAGCGGAGTTGGGAGTGCGCTGCCATGAGTGGGGGAAATGCAAAAGAAAGTGTTAACATTTCAGTAGTGGTGGGGGAAGATTATGGGAGAGAAACAAAGGCAGGGATTATCTCGGCACATGCTACAATAGCACTACACACACAGCCTCTGCAAACGGGCCTGCCACAGGGTGCTTTGGATCTCAGAACAAAGACAGGGTCTCCCACCCATCCACGCAGATCCTCTGTCAGAGTTAGCTAATAAGGACTACAATACCCAGCTGCCAGTAGCGAACCAACCAGGGACCTGGAATTAAGGGTCATTATTGCGCCTCATTATGGACTTTCACATTGTTTGGTTACTCTGAAGAGAGAAGAGCCTATTCTTCCTTTTTTCTTGTTTTAAATCTCTACCCTCTTTCTTCTTCTTGGTGTCCAGATCTTGAAGTTCGATGATTTTGTCCTTCCAGCGCCACGTGAACTCATGCAACCAATAAGATCTCGTCTGAAGTTTCCGGGCACTTTTCCATTTCATCATTCGTTTCAAACGAGCTGTGCCCTCTGTGAAGTCAATTAAACTCCTGTGAAGTTGGTTTGCGACTGTGTTGTCGGAATTAATATGGCGTTCGAGGGGACAGAAAGTTTGAGGGCAGTAAACTGAGACAGATGGAGAGAAATGGAGTACAGCATATGATGGCGGGATAAAACAGCTGAGCGAAGAGGAGAGATAAAAGGATGGTGCGAGAATGAAAGATGGTGACGACGGCGGCGGGGGGGGGGGGGGGGGGGGGTGGCGGCGGCGGCAGGAGTGGCAGCGAGGGTGCGAGGCGGAGTGAGAGTGAGTTTGTCTGTGATGTTTTAAAATTCTGGAGTGGAAAGTCCCTCCATCTGTTATTGTGGGACGGTTCTGACTCAGTGATTTCTATGATTGGCCTTAATCCCGGCCGAGTGGTGAAGACAGAATGAAGAGCTTAAAGCAGACTGCTCTCACTCTGACAGGCTCCACTGGCTGCCGCCGCCGCTGCTGCTGCTGCTGTTGGCTTGCTGGTGTGATCAGTCTGCTGCCCCCTCATGGACGAGCCGCAGGATGACATTGCATTTTCCTTTCTTGACACCTTGACGAGCAGCTTTGGGGTCGAAACACGACAAAGACCTTAATGATAGCACGGATTCTTCCACAGTTGTCATGCACAGAGGTTTACATATGGGAATAGGTGTGGATGGTGTTGTGTCTTTGTAGAAAATTTTGGCTTTAATTAACCTCTTAACTATCTGCATGCTCACGCTGCACATTTTAGTGCAATTTTTGTATTTCAAATTCATGAAAGAGAAAAATTTTAAATCATTAAAATACAAGAACATGGTTTTGAAGTCATGTGACTGTGAAGATAATTCAACATATGGGGGGGAATAAAAACCCAAAACAAGAATTTGCGCTGAATTCTTGCTTTTTTGTTTGAAAGATAAGTTTGTCTGATAACTGTCATGTTTGGGACTACGTTGTTCCTCATGATGTTGCTTTTTTTTGTCTTTTCACAAAAGATTCTGCTCATCAGGACCAGCTGAAAAAAATGACAGAGGCACCTTTAAGTTTAAAGCACCACCAATCAACTCGACTCACTAATGACTGAAAAGGTTTTTCCCAGTTAGCATGCCGCCACTGATCATTATTCCTGAGCCGATGAGTCAAAGTGGATGGAGTTCCACCGATGCTGTGTCTGGATATTAAATTCTACTTTGTGGGAAGGACCCTCAAGGAAACTGTTCCACATTTGCCTTTTGGTAAAGAGCTTAGCGGCTTGCCGTGTTGATTGTCACAGTGTTCGCGGCAGCCAATCATTGTGAAATATACGAAGGGTCTTCCTCGGCGCATTAGTCGCTCGGAGAAGGTTAAGTGACCTCGGCAGAGTCATTTCACAGTCTTTTGGTCTCCAAGGTGACTCGAGCGTTCCCAGAAACCGAGCTGAGGGGGTCATTTCGAACATGTTGAGTGCCTTATTCAAAGCCGCAATCACATGTACAGTCCGTGTCGTGTTTTCTCAAGTGCCCTCTCACTCAAACACACACATCGCAGGGCTGTTTTGAAGAGTCCCTCCAGATCGCACAGACGACAGTGTGGTGTGTCGAGTGCCCTTTAAGTTAATGCTCAGTGGAAGGGGCCTAACAGGCTACAGCGAGCACGCGGGCGGCCCAGTGTCGAGTTGGCGCTCACCACAGCATGACGCCGTCCGTCCCTGGTGTGCTGTCATCCCCTTAGAAATAACATGACTTTGAGTGATTAAACTGCTTCCCTCTGGAACAGAGCAAACTGAACAGTTATGAATATTAAAGATCCTAATCGTCTCACGCTGAGCTTTGTGTTATTTTTTTTTTCCCCCGCTGTCTTCCCGCTTTGTGAGTTCACAGTCAGGGAGCGCGGCTTTTCACTGACAGGCTTCTTCGGCAGCGGCGTCGCCCTGCTGCTGCAGCCCCCGATGTGGCTGTTTGCACTATCACTCTGTCACCTGCATCATTACCGGGGGCGCGAATCACCAGCCTTTGCCTGTCTTCCCAAAATAAAAGAAACTGTTGGTAACAGCTGAATAGTAGGCGATGAGTGACTGTTTCATTGGTGCTGTAGAAGGCTTTTACTTTGAAAATGAAAACTCGGAAAAGTCTCTCCATTTCTTTTCGTTCAATTTTCTTCACGCTAAATTATTACAATTTCTGTATTCCTTTTCTTCGAGTATTAACTTTAGATGCTTGATGGTTAACCTTGATGACATTTTTATCTTTTCAACTGTGAAGGAAGGTTGTGGACTCTCTCATTTTCAGCAAACATTAGAGCAAAGCCAAACCCTCAACAACTTCCACTCATAGTCAGAAGCGGCGACCTTCAGAATAAAAGCACTGGGCAGTGTCATTGAACTGCTCCAGATTCCAGAAAGGGCCTTTTGTGGGTTTTCTTTTGAAATGTGTAGTTTTCGGAAGATTCAGGAAGATTACTATTACTACGTTCACTTTCGCTGCTCTTCTACCTGATCTACATTTAGTTTGAACTGACCGAACCAAACCTGAAAACATCCCCCTTCAGGTTTTCCTTTCAAAACGCGCCCCGGCTGCGGCATTATGGGCGCTATTTGCATCCGTGACATATTTCATTGTGTGTTTGCGTCTGGAGACCTTGTGGAGACACTTCACATGCCACTATCCATTACATAGTTGTGTTTATGGTTCTTGACCTTGCCTGAAGGCTGCATGACAAATGGCCCTCGTGTGATGCATTCCGTGTCAAGGTTACAGGAGCAATAATGTTAGAGCTTCACGCTGGTGTCGCGGACTCTCTCCTGTTGTATCTGCGCCTGTACACCGTGGTGTTATTTTCTGTGTTGTGTGGGCCCGTCCCGAGCTTATCTGTGCTCTACTGTGCTGATCTCACTATGCTCATCCAGTGCTCTAAGCTGCTTGGGCTCCAGCCACCAGCATAGATGATATATCCCTGCCCCCCTCCTTCCCACATCTCTCACACTGATTCATTGGCTGTTTGTGTTGCCCATCCATCTGGGCCAACACAGAGGAAGGAAAGACACATGAAGACACATGGCTGTTTTTTTGGAGCATGGGGACTGCATTAAGCTGCGAGAGAAGAGATAGGGTCTCAGAGAAATGGTGGCCCACCAGTGCGAGCGGCAGGAAGAATACCAGGAGAGACGGCCAGAAAAAGCACCCAGCAACTGCGGAAGGAGAAAAAAAAAGAGAGAAAGGGATGTGTCGACCACTCAAGGGGGAGAGAAATGGATTTTCTAAAGAGACAAAGTAAAGAATCTTACTGACAGATTAAATCCCGAGAAAAAGACTGAGCCGAAGAAGAAATAGGAGCAAGATCATAGATCAGAGGGAGACAGTTGAGGTGCTAAAGGGGGGGGGGACGACCAAACAACTGTTTTCAGACTCCCACTAAAAACAACTTTGTGTGATGATTCAGGATGTAACGGAACACAAGCATCATGGTTTCATTGGCCGTCGGTTTTTGAGATTTCGATACGGTTCATTTTGTTACAGTACAGGACTAAAAAGTACAATTGCTTGTGGTTCGTTGCAAACTTTTGTAAGCCTCAACACACTGAATCAGTCACTCAGCTGCTATGCTGCTTTTTCACCCAAGGGTCACGATAGGAAGGGCTGCTGGAGTCCATCAAAGTGGACGTTGGGTGAAGGCAGAGTCCACCCGAGCAGTTCACCAGTCCATCACAGGGCGCACACACACACACACACACACATATACACACACACACACACACACACACACACACACTCACACACACACACGCGCACACACACATGCACACGCACACACACATGCACACGCACGCACACGCACGCACATGCACACATTTACAGTAAAACAAATTTGAGTCACCTGTTGACCTCATGCTCATGTTTTTGGACTGTGGGAATGCTCGCACACAAACAACATACTAACTCTGCAAAAAGATGCTCCACTCTGGTTTCAACCCAAGAATCCTACTGTGAGACAAAACCACAAGCAGCCACATCACTGTGTGGCCCAAGCATCAATAATATCAACAACAGACCGATGTTAGTGTAAACATGAAAAATGACTTGGAAATTCAACAAGCTGGTGAGTTTTTCTGACAAATGAAAGACAAACTGCTTCTTTGAACGCGACTTCAATGGTGTGACGGGTTTAAAGCTGTTCTGCGTGTAATTCCTGTCATGCGCGTGGAAATTGTAGACTGTTACAGACTGATAATGATTTTAGTAAACAACACACAATATCAACAACAACAACAAATAGCATCTGTTGGGACAGAGAGTGAAATCACGCGGTTTTTCTTTTGGGGCTAACCTCGGAGCTAGACGCGGTGGGATTATTGTTTCGCTGCTTTGTTTATCCCTGTTTGAACAATGCGGCGTTGATGGTTTCACCAGCAGATTACCACTGCGGTGCCGCCCTTCAGCAAAGCTGACCCTCTCCGGCATGACAGCGGCACAATCGCTGTCTCTTGTAATGAACCCTTTGGTAATAATTTCACTCGGCTAATTATGTCCTCCCCCCCCCCCCCCCTTGTTTTAGGTGCTCGTTGTCTCATTAGGAAATGAACGGGAACTTCTTTTAAGAGTCTTGTGATTAAAATCACGGCGAAAACGTGTGAAGGCGCCGACGTCTTGTAATGATCCAGACTCTCTTCAACCACGTTGGTGATGTCACGTCGCGTAGCTACGTGCATCGAGCTGCTCCACCCGCGTTCCCCTGCGACGTCGCTCAGCCTTGGTGGATGTGCGGAGACGAGGTGGAGCCGTATTGTTTTCGGTGTCGCCGTGGGTGGGAGAGCTGCAAGGAGGTGGGCGGGACTCCTATTAGAAATGGGACAGCTTTCGACTATAATAAGCGCTTTTGTTTTGGGTGTTTTTGCTCGATAAAAAGCCTCCCATGGACGAGGACGGACTCATTCAGCGTGGCGCCACAAATGAACAAGCTCTCTCGGTGGCTCGAGTCTAAATAGGGGTTCGTAATTTGGGAGCCGAGGGACTCCGTGGCCAATCATGCCGTTCTGGGACGAAAATAAGATCGCCCCCTAGAGGCCTGGGGAAACCTAGATACCGAGGCATGGTGGGATGGGGGGGGGGGCTGTACTGGTGGGGAACAAGAGAGACTGGGAGGCTTCACAGTATTTACCACATGGATGACTTTATATGAGGGGCCAGTATATAGTCAGCTTCTTCAAGGGTAAGAACACACCCATCAGGGCAAATGATTTTGGACTGTATGTGCATATTTCTTTCTATTTTTTCACGGTAATTAAATCTATACTGCTTAATTTCGTATGTATTCATTTAGTCAAAGCATCATTTCCCACTTAATGCGCTTTTTTTTCTTCTTTGCAACCATCAACAAATTGCTGATATTTCTGTATCGACAGTCTCTCCAGCGGTTGATCTGGGTCTGAGTGATCATTGATTGAAGCCTCTGACATTGAACTGATGAGATGGAAAACCGGTTCGACCAGAGCTCGCGTGTTTACGTCTGTAGCTGTCAATCAGAAAAAAAAAAGTATCCTCGCAGAGTCATCACCTCCGCAAGCATGTGTGAACAGTACAAGGTCTCGGGTTGTACGAGTGTTTACTTGTTTAATAATTTCATCATAACAACTATGCTTTAGAAATCTCTACAATCAACCTCGATGGATGTCCAAACGGCTCTCAGATGAAGCCGGTTCAAACTGCTGCTTTTAGTTCAGCGGCCGCCGAGTTCATTTCGATCATCCTGGTTTGCAGCCGCTCTGGCTTTCAGCGGCGGCACGGCCGTCTCTCTGCGCGCTTTCCCCCCTTTGCTCCGCAAACACACCAGCTCGCACAGCACTGTCCCATTGACTTCTGACACTCACGCGGCTGTTCTTCTGTTCCCTTCGCAGAAACTGGCCAGGGAGGCGGAAGCGCTTCAGAGGGACCACGTATGGCAAGACGGTGTGACGGTAAAGTAGGACACCCGCTCCTCTTCCTCCTTCCCGAGACTCCCGGTCCATTTTTTTTCCCCCTCCTCTTCGTTTTGAGGCAAACCAGTTTTATCTTCCTGACATCTGCACTTCCCCATCAATGTTGCGATCCCCGCCCCCTCCTCCTTGATTTACCAGTGTTACTTGTAATCCTTTAATGACAATGTGATCAGCATCACAGAGACAACGTGGTTCCCGGCTTTGAAAAAAACACTTCACGCCAACACAGTCCTGACGCGTCCACGCACACAACTGAACTCGTTGCCTGTCGGGGTTTGTTATTTTTATGGTGTTGGGTGTTATCTAAGAGTTTTTCGGTGTGTTTTGTTTCACAGGGCTCAACAGCTTGAACGCTGCTTCCTCTTGCAGCTGACCTTTTAAAAAACACTCCAGATCCTCACTTGAAAGCTAAAAAAAAAGGGTAGAAACGGTTTGTGACTCCGTGTGCTTCAACGACCCTCCGATTTGCAAACACTCCGAAAAGAACCATGCGGATTGATACACACTGGCGTGTGCTGTCACACACGTATGGATATGTACGTCGACTTGCACACCCCCTGCTGTCAGATCCTCCGTCTCCAGGGAGACAAGCTCGATGTCATGGTACACTTCCCACAAATGGATTTTTAACCCCACGCCTCCTGGGGGATATTTGAGAAAAAAGGATTTAACTGATTTAAAACTAATAATTATGAGCCCCACTTTCCTGCAAAGTCCATTTTTTATTCATGGCTGCTTACACTCCGGAGCGCCACTCTTGGGGTGGCTGGCCCGCACCGCTTCACGGCCACCCTCGCACCCCGCCGGACCGGGAGGGGTGGAGGGGTGGGGGGGTGGGGGGAGCTGCGGTGCGGCCGTCCCTTCATCTCAGAACTGAGTGGGGTTGACGCCTGCCTCCTCCTCCACCCCCACCCCCTCCCCACCCCCCCCACCCCCCTCCCCGTCCGGCTCCGATGCACCTCAATCGGATGTGTAGCCATGCAGGAAGCGGAGCCTGGGTCACGGTGACCACACACATCACACCTGTTCATAAGTAGCTGCATCCAATATGGCATCAATACCTCCTCAAGTGGAAAAGCCAGCGCTCTCTTTAATCCAACCCTCCCCTTTCCCAAAACTCCTCACTCCCCCCCCGCCCCCCTGTTTCTGCTCCGTCTTCTTTTCTACTCCTCTTTTCTGTCCGGTGTCATTTCCACCCGTTTACCCTCTGGACTCCCATCACATCCATTTACCTCCCCTCTTATCTCTGTGTCTTTATCCAGGCATGAAAGCGCTCCCGCTATACCATATTGTGGCAAATACCGCAAATGAATCCTAATAGTGCTCCCTCTATTAATAATGTATCGAGCTGATTTCATTTGCCTTTGTAATTAGGCCAGGTGATGAATCTCAGCAGGGGCAACTGTGAAACTATTAAAAAATATCACAAAGAGGTGGTGCGGGGGGGGGGGGGGGGGGGGGGGGGGGGGAGTATCCGTGGAGTGGGGGGGTGGGTGGATATGCAACATTCTTGCTGGAAGATTTTTCCTGTTTGTAGATTTTGTGCATTCCTAATTTCTCTCTGGGTGAACACTCTGCTGACTGACACTCTAATTAGATTAGGGCTGCATGCTCTTTGGGCATATTAGGAGAAACGCGTCGCATCTTAAACTAGCGGGTGGAGCAGTCGGTGAAACCAAGAGAAAAGGTGTTTACGCATGTGAGACGGTGCATTTTGATACTGTGTGCGTGTGTGTGTGTGTGTGTGTGTGCGCGTGTGCATGTGTGTGTGTGTGTGTGTGTGCGTCTGCGTGCGTGTGTGTGTGTGTGTGCGTCTGCGTGCATGTGTATGTGTGTGTGTGTGTGCGTCTGCGTGCATGTGTATGCGTGTGTGTGTGTGTGTATGCGTGTGTGTGTGTGTGTTTGTGTGTGCGTGTGTCTGTGTGTGTGTGTGTGTGTGTGTGCGTGTGTCTGTGTGTGTGTGCACGCGCGTGTGTGTGTTTGTGTGTGTGTGTGTGTGTGCGTGCGTGTGTGTGTGTGGTTGCAGCATATTGTGGCTGTTTGCTTTCAGACGCGTATTTATTCGAACGTGTTTATTAACGGCAGGTTTCTCTACCTGGCCCAGCCCATCTGCTCGCCTCGGCAAAGCGGTGACATCATCGACGCTCAATGACACGCCTGCTCCTCGCAGCGGCTGCCACCGCAGCTGTTCCCGGCGCGACGGGGAGACCTGGGCGGTTCGCTCACGCTCTCGCACGGACTCAGCCAGACTCCGGCCGTCCCGACTGCTGGACATTATGGATGTCAAAATGTTGATCGTAACAACTGTTGAGATGGCCGTTCAGGGTTTTAAATCCATCCGAATGAAATGGTGTGTGAAATAGACATTAAAGTGTTGGATTGTCGCTGGTTTCTCAAGGTCAGGTGCCCGTCTCTCCATGACACGCGACTATTGTGTTGGCAACAGACTCATCCCAAGGCGACGCAGCCGTTTAAGCACCGCTTTGCAATCCTCGAAAGGGACGCAAGAGAACCAGCAACTTTACTGCCGCAATATCACGGCCCCTTCTTGGGTTTCCAAACTGCAAATGGGCAACAATTCAGCAAACGGCCTCAGAGTGTCATTCGTTTTTAATTCTTTTTATCGTCTGCTTCGATATAAGCAATCTTCAGCATGTCATATAAACACTCCGCTTCGGTCAAAGTACATTCACCCTGGTGGCGTAAATGCTTTGACGATTCATACTGCAGACGAGTTCTACTGCGGGGTTTTTTTCCTGGAAAAACAACTAAAGTTTGAAGCAGCTTTAACTACTTGTGAGACTAAAAATAGATTTTAGGCGTTGATGAACCAATCTTGTCACTGAGCTGTACTGAACCCACGCACATGCCAGCAAAATTTTTTCTGCAATATTTTCGAAAGTGCGTCTAACTATTTTTTTTTTTTGTGAGATTCAATCATTTAACAAATCGCCGCGATATTTTTAAACGCGAGCATGCGTCTAAATATATAGAATAAACGAACTTGGTCTCTGTTTCGCCTCAGCACTATCTTCAGGCTAATGACACATTCAACAATGTATTATTAGCTACATTATCATCAGCCACTCATCTCCCGCCATGTGGAGGCTGCCGCTGATGACCACTGTCACTGGCGAAGACGCGCGACACGTTGGGGCGAAAGAAAGGACGGAGATTGTCGAGATTGAAGGAAGACATGTCCTTTCATTCAGATTGTGATGTGGCAGCTGCTGTACGTTTGAAATGCATTAGTGCTAATAGCTGTGCCATTAGAAGGAAGAGAGAGAGAGATAGAAAGAGGGAGAAAGAGAGAGAGAGGGGGGGGGGGAGGCACTCTGTTGATGGGTTGCCGTGATGAAACCAGGAGAGGGGTGACAAAGAGAGCCACAGAAGGGGAGAGGGAGAGAGAGAGAGAGAGAGAGAGAGAGAGAGAGAGAGAGAGAGAGAGAGAGAAAGAGGTGTGAGTGAGAAAGCAATAGAGTGAGGGGAAGAAGGTATAAGAGACGGAGAAAACGGGAAACAGAGATGGAGCCATCTTCCAGGCCATTTACTGCAATCATCACTCTCTAATCAATCAAGCCTTTCATCATAGGACAACACAATCTCTCCCTTTCTTTCCCTTCTTCTCTCTTTGCCCCTCTATCTCCAGCTCCACTCAAGCAGCCACTCTCATACATAACACAGTGGGTTTTTTTTTTTTTTTTACGCAACCTACTTCTGAGGGAGCAACACATGTAGATTCATGTGTTCATTAGAAGCTCCTAAAGATATTATTCAGATAAAAGACTGCTGAAATGTTTTGGGGTTTTTTTTCCATTTTCAATGAGGTTTCTCATTAAGGTAAATTTGGCTCGCATGGGCAATCATTTATTTTACTTTTCTCTCCATATTTACTGTTTTCATTTGCGAATGCCCCGTTTGTTTTTTTTTATCATGTACACGAAGCCTAAAGCGCTCATTAAGTCATTTCAATAGCATTGGCTGATTCGGGTTATTTTGACGCGATTCTTTAGCTTTTATACCGTAAAAAGTGTTGATTGTATGATCGTGGGAATCAAAATCGGCCACTTTCAGCTTGTTATTCCGGCCACCTGAACCTCCCCGAAGTCACGGTGGGTCCCCTCAGAGGTGTAACATGACCTGAAGTGCTGGCAGCGAGAGTTGCGAGGGGGTTTGTTCACTTGACCAAGTTCGGCTCCTTTCATAATGCCTCTATTTGAGATAATTGGCCCTTCAGAGGAAATGAGTGAGAATCATTGTGGCGACTCTCAGCCCAGCCCTCCAAGCTACCAGCTCCATTAGCTACAGAATACATTAGTCTTATGAGGGCTGCCATGGACACATTCAAATTCAGATTCTGGTAAAATAGACCGAAATGAAGGGATACATCACTCTTCTCCTTATAATTCATTTTATGCCTGGCTTCCTTTGTTCTGTGGTTGCCTGAAATCATTGGCGAACCTGTTTTTTACCCGCCTGTATCAACTAAAACAGGGACCTGTGACTCATTTGTTGAGGCACCAGCTTTGTCGTGTTTGTTAGCAAATGATTTCCTGCTTCAATTTGAACATTTTCCTGCCCTCCTGCAGCCATTAAGCAAAATGAACCCCATCGCAGCCCTTCGCGGTACCTACAAAATTATAGTCACATGCTACACAGCCGGTCTCTCCGCCCATTAGTTGCAGCCTTTGCTATTGGTTGAGTGCCACGTTTAGCGGGTTCGTGGTGTTTTGTTCGGGAAGAAATGAGCCCTGTTCCTGGGCACTGACCATCATGTTGTTCAGGACTCGCCTGTACGGTCTCAGAAAAACAAGTACATCATTACTCCTCATCTGGCCAAAAAGCCTCGTGACTTAAAAACGGGATCCTTTAAGGTTCTCCGTTCTACTTGTCAAACAAATTTTTTCAGCCTCGCGAGTGAATTTAGTTTTTGGGAGTCGTTTTGTTTACCTTTTCCAATATAAAATTTTCTTTCTAATCTTTACACGTGACCATTAATTCAGTTTCAGTTAATTTCATTGAAATTGGCGAGAACGTGCTTTTCGATATCGCATATTTATTTTTGCTTCACCAAAAGTCTTGATTTTGCAATTGAAGCATATTTATTCAGAAAGGACAGATGGATGTGGTGGTTGTCGTCTATGGTCATAAAACTGGAAAATATTTCGAGGAAACTATTTTTTGGAGTGTCATGACTACTTGTATGCAGCCAGATATTTGATTCCTGTTAAAATTAAATAAATTTGCCTCTAAATTCAGAGTACTGTGCACAGAAGATACTTTGTATATAAACTGATGATAAATATTCTCATTCTGTGGAGTATTCTACTTTGAGCTTCTGTGTTTATAATTTTCTTGATTTTTCAGGCTGAAATTCTAAAGATGAAAAACAAAAAGCAAACTTAAATTTCAATGTATGTTTCACAATAAATTTGTTTCCTCAAATCAGTTATAAGCCCTTTTTTTGTTTGATTCTATACTAAGTTCTCAAGATGTCCCTCCAAATAGATTCAATGCACATAGCTGCCTTGAAAACCAGTCATTAGCCCAAAGAGGCACATTAGTGACGACCGTACCCCAGAGGACAGAAATTGGCTCCGACTGTGGCCTCATTTTTGACAGCACCCCCCC
>JASSRZ010000072.1:17125485-17139168 GCA_032164315.1 Malacoctenus gilli
CCCCCCCCCCCCCCGTCCCCCCCCCCCCCCCCGTCTGGGAAAATGAAGGGCGGATATCGTTTTCTGACAGAAATTGATTTTGCCAACCGTCGTGTGTGACACCACAACAACCAAGAAACTCAACAGTGTCTTCAGAGTGGAAGCCTGAAGGGCGGAGGCTGGAATATCACTCTGCGGACCCCCTTTTTTTAAATGCACACTGCTTATTTCAATCATTGATAAGCGTGGCCACATTGTGTAATCACAAATAAACTGCATCTATTTTCATTGTGGATGCCCTGCCACCCCCCCGACCCCCCCCCCCAACCCCCACCCCACTTCCTCATAGCTTCGCTGAAACTGAGCGCTCGCAGCCTGCCGAGCACGTAATGGAACTCATAAACAGTGTTATCGCCGAATCCTGAGCCATGGAGCGGACTTCCATCTGCTGGAAGGGAAAGAAAGGCAGGGAGGGAGGGAGGGAGGGAGGGAGGGAGGGAGGGATGGAGGGGTGTGGGGAAAAAAATTCCTACACAGCTTACAATTTAGCTTCATTTGAAAGAGAGTCTCTGCGCCGTCAAATGCATCCGATGGCGCGGCCGCCTGTGCAGCACTGGCCTGAGCTTCACTTGGACTCGAGGTGCGTTGTCCGTCTCTGACGGATGGACGACAAACATGGACACGTTGTGCTGTCTTTGCTGGGTGTGCGCTGAAGGGTTTTTTTGGCCGTCTCGTTTACAGTCTCGTTCCATTATTCACATCCACGTTTACCGGTGATTCCGACAACCTCAGACGAGTCCTTTATTTTAGTTGCCTTCAGCCCGCCGCTGGCAGCTTTGATCAGACTTCAGGTCGCCGTGGTGACCCATTAGTTTGGCTCTTTCAGAGCCTTGATTGCAGACTGCAGTAATTTGTTTAAGTGGCGCTCGCCAAGGTATAAAAGTCTTTCTCACTTTTCTTTTCCCTTCTCTTTGACCCTCTCCCGTAATGTCAGTGCTGCTCGAAGAGAAACCTCTTGATGAGAAATCATGCTGTTCCGCACTTGAGTCGGGGGACATTGCAGCGTCTGTGATGGCTCGAAGTGGAAGCAGTAATAAAGTAAAACAACAGTTGATGACAAACAATGAGGCGGAGAGAAACGAAGAGGGAGAAAAAGTTCAGGTCGGTGGGCCTTTTTTGCAAGGATGAATTCCACCAAATGTGATGCGGCGTGCTTGCCAGGAGGGAAGGTTGAGAAAGTGGACCCCATGTCTAAATCCCCCCTGATCGATCGTGCTGCCTCACAGGAGATGGGAATCAATAGTCAGAGAAATCCAGCGAGCCACGCTGCAGACCTTGATTTTCCCATTTCAACACATGGCCAACACCCATGAAATGTTATTTTAAAGGGTAAACCTGCAGCCTCGCAGTCCTTCTGGGGAAAGCAGGCATCGAAAAGAAGGAACACGAAACTGAAGGAACACGAAACTGAAGGAAACACTCGAAACTCAAGTTTCAGGTGACTTTTCCTCATGTTTAACTCAAACCTTCCCCTTCCTGAGGGATATTCTCCCATTTTTGGAGGACTGGTGCAAGCAAAGCTGGGCCTTCCCGAATCTGGATTTGCTCATGACACCCCATTTGATTCAAGTAGTAAATGACAGGGATTAAATGTTTGTTACTGTTTTGAATTCTTAATTAATGATGGTTGTATTTTGGCCCTTTCGTGAAACCGATATAAGCCCTCAAGTTTTTGCTCCTTTGCATCCATTACAACGTCACAACGTACCTGCACTGCACCCCAGTCTACATGCACACTTGTCCAATTATTAAATCACACCTATTCTACCTGTATAAAGCGCTTGTCATACATGTAGTGAGTGCATTTCATCGTGCTTCGCAAGGGGCTGACAGTCAACTGTTTTATTTTGTGCCCTCAACATACTAATTGGACGCCGTTTCTTTTGTTGTTTAATTTTACACCTGCTGTTCAGGCCGTCACTCCTCAGAAACACTTATCACCCTCCCGAATTTTTTTTTTTTTTTGAACATTTTCTCCCCTTTTGTTACTGAGAAAGTGGTGCTCAGAAAGACAGAAAATAGCTCCACGGCCTCAATAATAACAGTCCTTCACTGGATCTGACACACGATGCGTCAGTCTATAAAACAAAAGGCTTATATTTTAATGCCAATAAGTAAACTCTTTCAAAAATGCAATTGCCTGACAAAAATAGTTGTTTTGGATTACAAGAATAATTTCAGTCTAAAATCAAAAATTGACTATCCTTCAGGCTTTGGCCCTTTAATCGTCTAAAAAAAAGTATTTTAATTGTCTGGGCTTTTAGCATTGCATTGAAAGATAGACGGATAGATTTGTTGCTATTTTCAGACACTTTTGACATATTTCAGCAGCTTCGGCCCTAATCGGTCTTTTTCAGTGTCATTTAAAAGCGCTCTCTGCAAAATGATTGCGTTCTTTACATTTTTTTTGAATTTCTCTCATTTTTCCCAGAGAATTCTTTTTTTTTTTTTTTCGGTGAAGTTTAGAGCCGACCAGGATGTTCCCGCGGCGCATTGTGTCTGAGCCGCCCTGGTTATCGTCCCGCGAGCGCGGCCCAGCCTGCGTCCGACGCATCTGATGGGGAAAGCCTGGTCGGGTTTGCAGCGTTTGCTCGGTGTATTCTGTCCCTTCTGTCCTTGGAGCCTGTGTGCGGATGTCTTAAGGCAGGGCTCCCATTGTCATTTGAATGTTCAAATCATTGTGAGGGACAGCAAGGCATCTGATGGAAATGATTGCGGGGTCGGAAATAACAGGTTTCCCTTGGCCGGTGCTGATTGTTGATTGGGCACCCTCAGTCGGCCTGTAAAGAGGGGGTGGTGACTTTGCAGGACTCCATGGACTCGCTGGGCTGAAATGGCCGGAATACGGGCGAATGAAAAGCCGCCACATCCTCCCCTCCTAGAAAAAAAAACGGGGAAACTGGAAGCAGTTTTGCAAAGATAAGTGGGGCGCCGGTGTCACACCCAGCTGCAACGGGATTGGACAGGGAGGTCCGGACGGAGCAGCGGATCGCACGCGATTGGTCAGCGCACCTGCGGAGGCCATAAAGTGGCACATGTGGATAATTGCACTTGCTTTATCGAATCCCTCTGGAATCCCACGATAGTGTTGATATTGCCATGGCCTGTTTATCTTATTTGTCTTTATTTGGTGTTACAGCACCTTTTTTTTGCCCCTGCTTCTGCTGTAATCATCAGATTGGGGGGGCTTGTTTGGGAGGTGCTGGCATGCGTGTGTCATGTTGGATAGGCTTTTTATCTGGCACTGTGTCCGTGCAGGGTGGTGATGCTATCAGCATTAAAACCTGCTCCTCAATGGAGCCCTGTCAGCCAACAATGGGGAGCAGCATTACCCAGAGTGCAGCAGGACAAAGCTTTCCCTCCTTATCGCGGGATTGGAATATTCACAGACTGATTTAACTGCTTTTACCAAGGGGAAGTGTCAGCCTCTGAAAGAAAGAGACAGCGCAGCAGAGATGAGGAGAGAGAGAGAGAGTGAGAGAGAGAGAGAGAGAGAGAGAGTGAGAGTGAGAGAGAGAGGAGAAAAATAGGATTCTGTGACCTGCAGGATGTTTACAAAGAGAGACTTAAAGAGCAGAAATTGCAGATTCATAGGCGAAATTGGGGGCATGGACTGTAACCGAAGCATGTGTAACCCCACTTTTCAAATATTGTCTTCTTAATTTCACAATACGCAAGAACACCCTCTTACCGCCTCTTTGGTTGCTGCCCATCTTTGTGAGGCTGTTAAGTGCAGTGAGGAGGAGAAGGGAGAAGAGGAGGAGGAGGAGGACGAGGCATGGCGCTGTGTCTGAAGACGAGCAAGACATTGATGGGATGTGCATGGAGAATGTCATTCACTTTGCTGAATTTGCTCTGCGTATTGGAGCTTTATTCTGAGGGCACATTTGTTTATTGGCATACAAATGAACATCTGCATGGAGCTAGGCTTGGACGCCATGGTCTCAGCAGCTCCCTAATCGCCTGAAAGCCTGGAGATGCAGAGCATGCCAATGAGCGCGCGGGTGGAGGGGTAGCAGCCGCGCCCAAGGCCTCCATCATGCGCCGCTTTATCGGAGTTTCACTTCAGCTCCATCGCTCTCGCCGCGTCTTCCTCTCTTTCTTCCAGGCCAACGGTTTAATTTCCAGCTTCCTGGTTGACTCCTCCTTGACTTGGCATTCTAAACAGGTGCTTCGGTAACAGTCCCTGGCGCAGACAGCAGCCATGCTGTCCAGGAAAAGGACACTTCACGCAACAAGTCAGTGAAGTAATAGCACAAGAATAGCTCTACAGGGAAGAGGTGCTCGGGAAAAATCAAACTAAATGTACAAAAAAAAAAAAAGAGCCAAAGGGGTTGAAAACCAACACTCAGCAATAGTCGTTCTATTCTGTCCTCAAGCCCCTTGATTGGCGGTTTGATTCCCTGCTCCGCCCTTACACGCATCACAGGGTTTTGAATCAATACGCTGAACGTGTATCGGCTGTATTTTGCTTGCACAGCACGTCATTTTGAAAAAGTCACTTTTGCCGCCATATTCAGTCCAGGCGGCCCTCCTTCGCTGCCTTTAAACTGGTAAAAAAGTGTCTGTACACAGTTATCCCACATTTCTGTGGGAAAAGTGCAGTAAACCTGCACCCAGTGGAAGCACATGAAGAGGCAGAAGTCAGACGTCGGACCATCGGAGAACAAGTTTTATATTTTATTCACAGCCGACCTCAGTAACTCACAATCAAAGTGGCTAAAAGGCCTTTTAGATCCCTGACATTTTTATTTTTTTTACCTGTCGTGAATTATTTATTAAACCGTTCTCCAAACTTGCGAGCCAACAAGTGAAAGGAATTGAGCTCAACTGCTCAGTTTCGGATGATGTAATATGATTTTTTTGTTTCTTTTCACCCCAAATGCCCTCGTATATACGTTCACTCCTCCACAAATCAAATGTCAGTCACTTTTTTTTTACTTAACATCTTTTTTTTGCAACGCATCTCCATGTGGCCTGAGTAGACTGGAGAGTCTCCCCAGCTCATGTTGTAGGCGGCTTATCTGAGTTCAGATGTCTTTAGTTTTGTGCCGTTTGACACCTGCAGAGGGGCTGTGGGGAGAAAGAGGAGATGGGTAGAGACAGGAGGGGGAGAGATTGGAGCGCAGGCGATAAGAGGCGTGAGTGAGACCGTATAGCTCTATAACAGCTTTGCTGTGATCTTTACCGAGTCCTTTTCTGCAGCTAAATCAGATTGTTTAGGTTGCCTTTCTATATTCTGGCTGTATTTTCACACTAAGTGGTGTGTGTGCGTGCGTGTGTGTGTGCGTGCGTGCGTGCGTGTGTGTGTGTGTGTTTGTGTGTGTGTCTGCCTTATAGGCTTATGTGCGTGGGTTAATGAAGAGCAGTAAATGAAATCCTTCATTGTGTTTGATATATTGTCAGCTTCCATTAGGGAAACTGGTGCTACGAATGATTGCTCGACTATCAGGGCCAGGAGAGCGGTGCACTGTGCATGTGCCTGCGTGTGCGAGTGTGTTTGTGTGTGTGTGTGTGTGTGTGTGTGTGTGTGTGCGTGTGCGTGTGTCACTATTCCATGCTTGTGTGCACACCCCGGGGCACGGCAGAGACACAGAGTGTGTTCTGTAATTATAAAATCATTAGCAGGTGTCCAGAGGAGATACGAATATGACTGTAATCTGTCCCCACCCATGATGGAGCTCTTGTCTCCGGCTCAAATGTCAACCCGTCTCAGCCGGCGCGTTGAGAGAGCGCACGGATTCCAAATTCAAAAGGTTTACCCCCAACGACCACACTCAGTCACAACACGCGCCGACACACGGCACGTCTTTTGTAAGTACCAGACATTTTTCAACCGGCATTGTTGCGCCGCTACTGGATAAATCAACTGTCGAGCTTTTTTTTTCCTCCGTATGTTATGAAATTCACCGGCTTTAAAGGGTCCCGCTCTCACTTGTTGTGGGGAGGGACGTTTGAGGTTAGAGAGCTACAACCAAGGAAGGGACTTTGAATTATCAAGCCGGCGACAGAAAAAACCACGCTGGCAGATGAACAATCTCACAGCGAGTCAAACTGACAGACAAACAAAAGATAGGCAGGCCTGGATCTGGTCAGACATAAAAATGAACAGACGACGTCGCCCTGGCGAGGAGACAAAGTCACATTGTAATCCGGAGCAGAGGGGGCGGTTTCTATAGCAACAGTCGGCATCGAACCTACACGCCGCTGCTTTCGCCGGAATCTGAAATTGGCGCGAGGAGGCCGGCACTGAGGAAGGAGAGATTGGGGGAGATGAAGATAAGACGGGACGGAGGGGATGAGGAGGAGAGATGGGGCAGGGAGGAGAGGAAACGGATTGAGATAAGGGTGAAGGAGGGTGAGAGGGAGGGGTGGGGGGGGTGGGGAAGGTTGGGGGGGGGTGAGCCAGGGAAGATTGATGCAAGGGAGGGGCCGGAGATCGTCACCTGACCTCGGTGTTTGTCTCCTGTTTGGAATTTGTTGGTCCACTCAGCATGATAGATTTAATTTACTGATAGCACTTTGTGTCAGTGGGAATTTTTTTTCTCAGACTCGCTCGTTTTTTTGTTTTTTTTCTTTCCTCCAGTCGCGCAGAGGTTCAGGCGCGCGTCGGCGCCTGCTCCGTAGGACTCTCCGTTTGCGCGTTCACTCGTTCGAATGTGTTCACGCTGTAAAAAAAAACAAAAAAAAACGAGCGTCTGTGAGTGTGAGATCATGCATTATAGATGTGTATGTGTGAACCGGCGGGGTGCACAGGGCGACGGGGGGGAGGGGGGGGGGGATCAGTGTGGAATAATTGCTGGCTCCGTGTTGTATCAGATGTGTGTTTAACCCGGACCCCGGGCCCACAGAGACCTGTGACCAGCCGCGGCAGATGGCCGCGCTACCCCGGTGACTGCTCGCGGGGTCATGGTGGCCTCCGACTCGCCGGGATGAGGCCGCCTCCTCTGCGCGTCGGCGGCCGCGCGACTCTTTTGCATTCGCGGTTGGAATCCGCGGGGTTGAAGGTGCTCTGGAGTAATTAAGTCTTTAATATAAAAAAAAGAAAAGAAAAGGTACAACCTAAAATTAGACATAAAATAATTAGAAAGGCCCTGTGGCACAGAGAGCTTTTGCCAGATGAAGATGAATATGATTTTTCTTGGACATGTCAAGTCATCGTTGTGTTTGTTGACACTGTTTGAGGTCCGTTTCGTGTGTTATTTTAATGACCAGCAAACTAATGAGCAAGTAAGCGGATTACTCTAGTTTGTAAACAACTTAAATCGTTTGTTTCATTTTTTTTCACTGTACCAATCTCTTTATTTTGAGAACTTTTTGGAGACATATGAATAACTTCTTACGATGAGTTTAGCATATTTAGAAAAGAAATCTCCTTTAATTCTTCATGTCACTTGAAAGAAAATATACCACAACAATTTCTCACAGGTTCAATAAATTTGATTATTAGGATGTAAATGTGCAGAGAAGATTTCAAAGCCAGATTAAATCAACTCAACAGCTGAATTGTGTGTTTTTTAACAGCTTTTACTTTGAAAGTCAGGCTCTTATTCCTGAATTCAATCAGGAAGTCGGCCACGCTGCTGCAGGCAACAATGTAAACAGGGTGGCGGTCAGCGGGGATTGAACAATAAGGCACAAATGGCGGCTCTATAAATGTTAATGTGATCAGAGAGAGCTCAGGAAGGATTGCAGGCCTACATCGCCGCACACCGTTCGATCGTCGCCGGTCCCATTATCGACCTGCGAGGAGAAGCTTCAACACCGCTGATTGAACTCACTTGTTTGTCTCTCAGCATTTATGCATCTGTTGATCTAAAGGTTGCGCGTGTGATGTCATGTCTGCCGCCACTGATATTATCATAGATTGCGTGTGAAGATGGATGAACAGTTGGACGTTTCCTCCCACTGTACAAATGTGAAACCTATATTTCATAGTCTGAGAGCTGTGATCGAAAACATGCATTTATCGCTGTCATCGGGGGCTGCGCCAGCAACCCAGTCGTCACTTTGCAGCCTGTTTTATTTTGAAAAATGTCTCATTCGAATAAAGTAGTGAAAAAAAAATTCAAACAATTTTCACAGACAAATTTTTTTTTGCCTTTATTTAACTGATGCATTAATTTGGCTCGTGTCTCATTAAGGAGGAGCTCCGATTTTTTCACCTGTTACTTGGCTCTCCACCAGGGGGCGCTTTGACGTTATTGGGCATCATTCCAGAGGAATCTTTCTTCAATCTTTTGAAAATCGTGAAAAGCTGGGATCGTTTTGCGTGTCTTAAGTTCCGCATGGCGCGTCACACACGCACACGCAAGGCTCAGATAATTGATTTCAAAGGTCAAATGCAAAATGACTTTGTGTCACCGCGAAGAAGGGAGTCGCGCTGAAGTTTGTCTTCAGTCGCGGGCGGGATCCATTTTCTGGAGTGCGCCACTTGTTTAGATGCTGGACGGTTTCCCCTGGGTGCCAGGGACCCGCCGTTTATTTACTGCAAGCAGTCCTGAATAATGAGTTGTAATGCCGCAGTAGTGAGAGTAAACTCTTCAGAAGCGAGGGGACCAGTCTGAGCAGGACTGGGCTTCTGATCAATCCTGCTGGCAGACACAACAACACTGTTGCTCTGCCATCGTCTCTCTCTCTCTCTCTCTCTCTCTCTCTCTCTCTCTCTCTCTCCCTCCCTCTCTCCTTCTTCTCTATCTACCGCTTTCCCTCTCTATTTCGCTCTCCCTCTGCAGAGGCGTGGGCTATTTTTAGCCCTGGCAGATCTCTCCCCACTGCACCCAACACCAACACCACCACCCCCACCCCCACCCCCCATCTCTGTCCTCTCAGTTCATCCCTTCATATCAACCCGACCTGAGTCTCCATTCCTAACCTCCAACTTAACCCAGTGTTACTCCCTGAACGACCTGCTCTGATCCTTCTACTCAGCTCCTTTTTCCTCCCACCCACCCACCCCCCCCCCTCTTGGCCTCTGACAGAGCTGGAAGAAGGAGGCAGAGGGGGAGTGCTGGTAAGTTGAGGAGATGTGGCAGAGGGAGGGGAAGAAGGGGGGGGGGAGTAGATCCTCCTGCTCTCTCTCTCTCTCTCTCTCTCTCGCTCTCTCTGTCTCGTCCGCTTTCATCTCCCAAAGACACGAGCTGCGTCCAGACTGCTCCACCCTTTGTCTGGTGTCAGCTTACGTTTTGATCAGACCGTTTGTCTTTTGCGAGTTGTTCGGCCTGCTGCCGATGAGCGACGCGCTGATCAGCAGCAGTGCGGGCCCGTCAGGACCCCCTGGACGGGCCGGCGCCTTTTATGCTGAAGAGAGCCCAGAAAGACAAGAAGGGGGCTGACAGAGAAAGGCAGGAAGGGACATTTAGGCAGTAAAGGGGGGGGGGGCGATTTAGAAGTGAGAGGGTGAGCCTTACTACACCTGTACTCACCCCCCCCCCCTCTCTCTCTCGCTCTCGCTCTCTCTGTCAGCCATACCCCCTCATCAGACCATGACCGCACCTCTTCCAGTGAGGGCTAGGCGGCCACTGTGCCGCCCTTGAGAGCACGTCCTCGGCCAGCCTCCTCATGGTAATGAGGCAGGCCACCCGGACGATGGCTGCCCGCCCTCACGCCTGCCTCGGCGGGAGATAAGGGCGCCAGTTCGCGGGAAAAGAGAGGACGACGGAGAGGCGAACCCCCCCACCCCCCACCCCCACGCGTGTGCGGCGCTGGGTGAAGGGCATAAAGCCTCAAACTCCAACTGGTTGCCGGGAAAAACGGCAGCGACTAATTACAGCAAAATGCTGTAACACAGTGGCATAAATTTACATCCTTTTCCTCCCCGCGTCCTCTGTTCTCCTCCTCCTTGCGAGGGGCTGTTTGCCGAGACTGAACACACAGCCAGCCGAGGTTGATAAGACTCCCAGAGAGAGTAATATGTTGAGTTTATTCTGCTTTCGCTGCAAAAAAAAAAAAAAAACCCTCTCGCCCGTGTTACGTCGGAGCTCGTACCACGGCGCCGCGAAACAGACGAGAGAGATAGAGGTTTTTTCCGACGCCGTCTCGGAGCGCTCGACCGTTCTGAACGTGCGCCACGCGCGTCGCATCTGATGGAGGAGAGGCATCGCCCCCGAAAGCATTCACACCCCCCCCCCCCAGTATCGCCGCAGCTGTCCTCTCGCCTTCTCATGACACTCATTCCACATCACACTACTCCTCCTGTGTTCTGTGATGCTGATTATATTCTCATGCTGAACAGTGTGATTGAATATAACCATGACTCTCTTCTTCCTCTGACTTCCCACCAGGTCGGGGCTGATATAGGCTCTGCTATATCTTCTCTCATCGCCTCTCCTCTTTTACTGTTTCTTTTCTGCACAGGAGAATGCCATTTCATACTACGATTCCAAAGCGGATTCAGACTATGTGAGTACAGTACAAACTGCTCCCTCCTCCCCCCACCCTCCTCCTCCTCCTCCTCCTCCTCCGTCTGCCTGCCTTCAAAACCCGCCCTCAAATTCCCACCCGCTCCTTTTTTTCCCTACTCTTGCCACCGTTTTTCCTGCAACCCCGCCACCCCCCTCCAACCCGACCCCCCCTTGTCCCTCCCCCTTCGGCCCCCTCTCGATGTTGATGCCCTCCCTCGCTCCCCCCCCACCACCCCGCCCCCGGGCAACGGCCCCTGGGCTGTCTCTGTGCGTTAGTGGGGTGACACTGCGGCGTGGTGAGTTGGCGTGACAGAGCAGGGGCAGGCCGACGTGCATGTGACAGTGATTGCAGACGTCCTCCCTCCCCCCCCCCGTGGTCTAATTTTCGAGAGTTTTTCCTTTTGCCGCAACTGTTTCGATTTCAGATTTGGAACTGGGAGGCATCAGACCCTCTTTGTCCATGCGGACACGCAGCGAGTTCACACGGGCAGCGTGGCGTTTCTCTCCTGAACGCCGTTCGTGCGACAGGGAAAAAAAAACGAACGGCATTCAAAAGAAAAGGCCACAACACGTTTTCCTCCGCCTTTGTTCTCGCCCCGTTCCCGCAGCTCCACGCCGGGACGGGGACGAACTCCGAGGAGTCCTCGTCCCGCTGATTGATTAAGTTTCCAGGAGGTAAAGCGAGGCTCCCCCCGTTAGATCGCCAAACCACGGAGAGAAGAAGAAGAAAAAAAAAAAAAAAGATGGGAAGAGAGTGAGAAAAGAGGAGGCAGAGGAGCAATAAATCACGGTGTGATTTTCTCTTTGTGCACGCCACTCGTGTGATTAATGACACGGCGCTTTAGGGCCTGTCAGCACATCTAATTGGAGAACATCGGTCATCATTAACATGGCACGCCGAGGCCGAGCCGGTGACACACCCGCTGACCCCCCCCACTTCACCAAACCCCACAACCGGCCTAAAATGACGGCGGAAGTCAAGCAGAGGTCATTCCTCTGCCAGGCCTCAACAGGAGCCCACTCGTACTCCACCCCCCCCCCCATCTGAATCTCAATTCCTCTCTGATGGCTCTTTCCGGCTAAGCTTGGCTGCTCGAGTCAAACTGTATTATTACCTGATATCGAAATTGCTTTGAAGGAAGGCAGCAGATTGGCAGCCTCTCTTCCCTCTTTTACGCGATACCCTGTTAATTTCCCCTCTTGTCACTGTAGCCCTCATATAGAAAACTATAACGTGACTGTTTATTTCAAAAGGTGCCCGCGAACGTCTGACGTTCCTTCAAAGAGGAGCATTTTTTTTTTGGCAATCTGAGATTTTCGACTGTCCATCAGCGTCTGTCTTACGTCTCACTCGCCGACCAGTTGAACTCTCTTTCTCTCTGCCCAAGTCCTGTTGATCACTGGTGAAAAACTATAAATACAAACCTGGCAGCCCACACCTGCCCATCAAATCCACTGCAGCAGACAGCGGAGGAAGCCTCCTGGATCGAAATGCAAATGTTTCCCGCTCCGTGCGATTCTTTAGGCACCGTCGGTGGACAGAATGCTGTCAGTCACGTTTCAAGACGGTGATTTACCTGGAGGGCAAATCTAAAACAAGCAAAACACATAATTTCATGTTTGCTTATTATAATGTTAAGTCAGGGAAAGAAAGGCAAAGACTCATCCTATTTTTTTTTTTTTTTTGCGATTGCATTTAAATGCAAATTAAATTACATCTTTAATGTATTGAAGTGCTGTTTATCAATTGTAATGCCGCTTTCTGTGAAGTAATTGCTTCGAGGATTGATTTGCTGTGTTTCTTTTCAAGAGAAAACACACTCGTGCACACACACACGTGCGCGCGCACGCACGCACGCCCTCACACTCACGCACATGCAGAGGGTCGTAAGTCACATGTTTCAGGTTAGGCCCCGGCTGGCTGAAGGTGGGAACGGAAGAAGCTTCGAAATGTCATCTATGGCCTCTTCAGCCCTTAATTAAACCTTGAGAACGCGGGGAGATAAAATTAACAAATTGGGTAATGAATCGAGGAAAACAGGTGGTGGATGGTTGAAGAAAATGAACCAATCAGTCTTTCCTGTGTGGATTTATTCAGCTCCTAATTAGACACTGCCTTGGTTAATTATGATTGGGCTCTTCTGAAGACAGGGGGGGTGGGGGGGGGGGAGAAAAAAAATCGTGCTCTGTGCCCGACATTGACAGAATTAGTGTCACACTGGGTGATAAACAAACACCTCAACCTCGCAGTTATCGCTGTCGAAAAGCCAGCAGCTTTAACCTAATCAGCCCCACTAATATTGGACAGTTAACCTGCAAAACATCAAACTTCCTGTAATTTGCCGTGTTTCAGGTGATCATTTTTAGCTCTCGATTATTTTTTTTTTTTATACCGATATTTCTTGATGTCTCCAAATTTTCACTTTTTGTTGACGCTTTCCGATACACTCACATGTTATATGTCTTCAAAGGGGGGCATCCTTGCTGAGTTCACCCTCAGTCTTCTTCTTCTTCTGTGCCTTTTTTTTTTTTCCACCAAATTTTTTGCGATTAAAACAAAAAGCAGATTATACCATCCGGGTCAGGCTCGAACTGCGATCACCTGCCACTTTTCATTTTAAATGAACAGTGAGCGTCTAAAGATGAAAGTATTTCAAACTTCTTCTTTTTTTTTTTATTAGCCCCGTACCGAAAGATTGCATCTGGAGTCCGGGGCCTCCCGAAGACGTCGACGACTTTTCTTCTTTGAGGCGAAAATGAATTAGGAGAAATCATCTCTAAGCTCCCCGTATTTAAAAACCCATCTCGTAAAAAAAAAAAAGGGAGGCATCCGTCTAAGCCTCTCACCTTCCCTCCCTCTTTCTGTCTGCTGTTCTCCTGCTGCCGAAACCAGACGGCAGCACCGCTGCTGTTTCAGGTTGTCTCTTTTTTTTTTTTTTTTCAGAATCCAGGAAATATTTGCTGATTTTTTTTATTCACTCGGATTGACTGCGGGGTTTCCTGTTTTGTGAACGTTCCAACAAAAATTCTCTTACCTTTTTTTTTGGGCATCACTGGTAAAGACTTTAAACAAACGGTTTGGTAACAAGTGTTCGAATATAAGTCATGTTAATGGAAATTCAAAGTGGAGATGCACCAGAAGGAGGAGGCCGGAGACCCGCCAGGTCGAAGCAGAGAGAGTTTATTGAACAAGTAACAGCGCTGTGAGAAGGCATGTGCATACGGGCGCATACACTAGCAT
>JASSRZ010000072.1:17196267-17209184 GCA_032164315.1 Malacoctenus gilli
ACTGAATCTGTCGGCTGTTGACAAAAAAAAAAGGGGGGGGGGGATGGGAGAGAAAAAAGAGAAGAAGAAAGAAAGAAGCTTTACACGGAGCCGTCAAACTGACTGGCTGGGCTTAACGTATTCCCCGGTGTGCTGCGGTGCCGCCTGACTGTCACCGTACGGAGTTGCTGTACCGTTCCTCTACCGAGCCGCGTTTAGAGCTACACTATCAGTATACAGCGACTTAACTGGCCATAGAGCGTTTTTAGGGCCACTTGACTGCTATAGTTCTGCCTGAATCGTGTGTTTGTGTGCGTGCGGACGGATGTGTGTGTGTGTGTGTGTGTGTGTTTGTTTTTTGCGTCGAGAAACCCTCAAAGGGGAATGTCTTTTAAACCCTGAGTGGTGCAGAGTGTGTGTGGGGAGACCACAGTCGTGCGAGCAGAGCTGTTTCTGTTGGATTCTTTCTTTTTTGTGTGTGTGTGTGTGTGTGTTGCAACGGTAAAAAAAATACAGTGTTGTCATGGAGAAAAAAAGGGAGATTTTATTCGAAAAACATAACAAAACAAAACAAAAAGACCCACGTTCCACCTGTAACAGTCTGCTTGAATAATCACACAGTCATGTGCAAAAGCTCAGTGCCCCAGAAGGACATTTAGTGTTTGTTTGAGGGGGGTGTTTCGGACATACTCGGACCACTGAACATTTGATCCTCTCTGATGCAACACCAGTGATTTATCAACGATGGCATTAAAAGATACGTAAATACAGTATCGATTCTGAAGGAGATGAAAGGCATCGGCCACTTATCAATTCATCCAACAGGAGGACTAAAACAATTTCAAATTCCTTCAGAGACGAATTAAAAGTCAATCATCGTTTCCACAAGACTGAGTGAAAGTACTCTCACAATCATCTGGGAAAAAGTACAGTTTGATATCAAACCAAAAAGGTGAGGCCATGAGCGTGATAAAGATTTAGTTACAACTTCGTTCTTTATGACCAACGCTGCTCCAGGCCGCATTTCTCTTGATGAAACTGCCTGTTTGTCCTCTTATTCTCTTCTTTGTCCGTCAATGTGGCGTTTGGATCTCTAATCACACATTCTGAGTGAAACTAGAATACAGGACGTTTATCGTTCACACCAAGCAGGACGAACCGGTGATTCTTGGAGTTTGTGCCCTAACTTTGAATTAAAAAAAAAAAATTAGTAAAAGTAAAAGAAATTAGTAAAAGAAAACAATACGTTGAGCTTTGTTTAGCGCCTGCGAAATAATTCTATTTTAAAATGTGAGCTTTATAGGCTGAGTAAGTATCCTCCGCTCACACAGAGGTCTGCTTTAGACTGTGTGCAAAAAGTCTGCAGATGAGTGCTGATCCCGCCTCCTGTTTGCTTTGCACTTGATTGTTGAGCAAAGTTTCAGGGAGGACCAACTGTTTGGAGCATCATGTTGGTTTGTTTGTTGGTTTGTTTATTACGGCGCATTCCTCGGGATGCGCACTTTTGCACGTGGCTGTCGTCGGAACCAGAGATCGAATGTGTCCTTCTATTGAGTGTTTCCTTTTTTTTCCCCCTCTGTTTTTAAATGCAACACAGTGGAGAAAGCCTCTCTAAATGCCTTAGTGTTACACAATACAGAGCTCTGATCCCCCCCCCCCATGCCCCCTCTCCTTCCCTCACACACACACACACATACAAAGAGATCCTGAAATCTTTGCCCTCCCCCTGGGTTGTACTCGGTGTTATGCAGTAAGTATAGTGAGCTCTGACTTTGTGTTTTTTTACGTCTTGGAATGATTAGTTATCGATCGTTGCCTGTTTGATTAAATGCTTGAAAGCAGGGAGGGAGTCGTCCCCCGCCCCCTCCCCCCCTTCGCCGCCGGACTGTCGATGTTCTCACAACCCACCCCCCCCAAAAAAAAAGAAAAAAGGACTCACTGTATCGCTCAGGTGGGAGGAGGAATTCACACGACAAATTGAACCTTAACTACACACTCTGTACAGTTGTTGGTACTATTTGATGTGACAAGTCATGCTGGCACAGTAACTGCAGATCGGCCCTGGATTGAAAATCTGAGCGCCAAAACAAACAAAAAAACAAAACACAAGAACACACTGACTGTTGAGCAGGACGAAATTGCGAGGCGAGCGTAACCAAATCCGTTCCTCGTCCGATGCTGAATGCAGTTCCACTTTTCTGGCATTCCTTTGTCTCCGTCCCGTGCCATGAATTCTGTCTGTATTACCTTAAATTTCCACCGTCTGTAAATGAACGCTACACGTGCCTGTGGAAATGTACCCCCTGCTACTTCCTCTCTTTTCTTGGCTCACACACACACACACACACACACACACACACACACACACACACACACACACACACACACACACATTACACACATACACAAGCTGAATATGTCCACCCACACTTTCGTGCACCTGCACCGATGCATCGCGTGCGCACACACATGTAATGATACTGATTCACGCCCAGCTGGGAGATGTCAAACACCGGGCAGAAATAAGCCAAGGACGTCACTTCCCAGGTGTGTTGTTTTGGGGTTTTATTTTGCTTTTATTTCGTTTATTTTTGGACGTTTCGTGGGCTCTTTATTTATTTTTGGTGAGCGGGCAAGATGTCAGAGGAAAGCTCAGGGAGTGGGTCTCCACAGAGCAGCGCGGGCCTGGTTTCGAACCGAAGGTCACGGAGGAATCGTGGCGTGGCGTGGGTGCGCGCGTCCCCCGACGGGAGGGGCGGGGGGGGGGGGGGTCTTCCCGGAGGGACGCGCGCACGTCTGGTTTTCTGTGGTTTGACAAATTTTACTTTTGCCAAAAAAAATAAAAGGGAGAGAAAAAAAAAGTAAAAAAAATTAAAAATTAAAAATAAAAAAAACAGAGAGAAAAATTTGGACCAGCTTAGGGGGACGAGAAGGAGGAGTCAGCTTTAAGATGCCCCCTCCCCCCCCGAAAAACGAGTCCCCCCCGGAAAGCGCCCTCCTCCCGACCACCACCCCCCCCCCTCCCCCTCGCTGCATCTGTGTCGGTGCGTCTCTGTGGGAAAGACACGTGTGTATGTGATTCTGTAGTCTGTAGTCTGGTGCTATGTGACCATGTTTGACACGTGTGTGAAAAAAAAAAAATAACAGCAACATTTAGAGAAGAAGAAAAAAAATGAGTAAAATCAGTCGAATTTTAAGTGAAGTTGAAAAAAAAATATATAGGAAAACAGCACTGTCGATAAGTTTGAGATCTGACGTCGAAATGTTTTTGATTTTATTTTTGATTTTTTTTTATTTTCTCGTGCGTGCGTGTGTGAGTGTGAATGTTGGTGTGTGTGGAAGATTTAGCTCCTTCTTTTCTGGGCACTGGTCCATGTCGCTCCATTCTTTTGTACAGATGAAGCTACAAAAAAAGAAAAAAAGAAGAAAGAAGAAAAAAACAGAAGAAGAGGGCAAAATTTGTAAAATATTGTGTCTGTGACTCCTTGTAAAATATTTTCAAATTGTTTATTACAGAGAATCAGTTATTAAATAATGTTCATATTTTTCACTTCATTTCATTGGTGTGGTCTTTTGTCTTCCCTGCGATTCATTTTCTCTGTGCGATCGCATCAAAACGTAGAAAAAAATGTAACTTTATTTAAACAACCCTTAGCACTGTAACTCGACAGTTAATCCGATGTCACGTCAGGCCAAAGTTGTGGATAAAATCATCACTTAATTGTAATTGAATCAATAGAAGTTGTGTTTGATTGCTGACTGACTGGACTGAACAGAACCAGTGGAAACTAGGAGCACACTCGTGTAGAGCGCATACCTCCGCCAAGAAGCCTGTTCTCTTCCTGTTCCGCAGACCTCTTTAAAGGGGCCGCGCACTCTTTAAACGCCACAAAAATTGCAGGTTTTTTTCCCCATATTTTTTATCACTAATTACAAACTTGTCGCCTCTTCCTTCTACCATCCTGCAAGTTTCATCCAAAATCTGTGGAGACTCTTTTGAGTTCATTTACGGACAAAAAAAAACAAACTGGGGTGAAAGTTGAACCGTCTCGGTGGACGTAGTAATGGTGCTGCTCAGACCAACATTCTTGATGTCCTGTTTGGGACATTCTGAGGAAAATGTAAGTATGAATGACTCGTAACGAACCAGGTGACTCATGAAAATAAAACACTGTTTTGATTTAAAAAAGTGTTTTATTTAGACAGAAAATACGCGTCAAGTATGTAATTCTGCTCAAATCAAAATCTTCATCATTGTTTGTGTATGAATTATCTTTTTTAATGGAAAAAAAAAGAACTTTCATTTAGATCGATCACAAGATCGGCAATAAATTCAAAATCCTGCCAATGGGAACTTTTACAGAAAAAGTGTCAGTTTGCAAACAGCAGCCGTGCAGTCGAGCCAGCCCTGAGCTCGGCCGTCTCATCCATCATTTTCAGAGGTGTTGCGCTCGGAAGAATCAAAGGCAGAGTTGATGTGAAGTCGTCATTAGAGGAGATTTGATGCTGCAGACGTCAGTGGATATCAGGAGTGAGCAGTGTGCAGAGAAGCGGTGGCCTAAATCCCTCCTGAATGACTCATGTGTTTATTTGTGCGGCGACTCTGAGTCATTTGTGTGCTGCAGCGAGGAGCTTCACAGCGCATTAAGGAAGTCTGTGAGAGCTTTGTGCCAGGCGTCTGGGTCGTCAAGGTAACAGGCGTGACCCGCTCCCTTCATCACCGCGATGCTGCGATTGGCCAGATTGCTCAGGTTGCGGAGCGACAGCTCGCCGAGCTGAGCGTCCTGGTCGCCATACACGATCAGCGACGGGACCTGGACACAAAGAGCACATGCGAGCGATGACAAAGGGGAAGCTTCAGATGAATCACTTTCACAGCACTTCACATTTCTTCTCGGATTCGCACCCCGGTTTTGTTTGTTAGTTTTTGTTTTTTTTTACATTCCGAGCCGTAGCTAAAGGGATTTGGTCGATGTCCTACATTTTACCTCAAGTTGGGGAAAAAAAAAAAACACAAAACTGGTCGCGGGAAAAGATAAAGAGAGCAGCATTTTGTTCTTATTTGGTGTGACTGGCTTGTGCGTCCAGATGTCAGCTGGGAAAAAAAAAAATACAAGGAACAGAAAAAAATGGATGCGACCGTTGCCAAGCTGAGCTGAAAAAGAGCTTTTTATCATCTGTACAAACCAAGAAGAGAAAAAAATCACCTCGAATACTCAGATTACTGTAATTAGCTGGTCTTTTGGAGTTCTTCTTCCGCTACGAGGATATTTCTGCCTTTAAATTGTAGTCGGTTTAAAGGTATAAGCTCCTCTACTGAAATCCCACTGCACTCTTGAATACGTCTGAATCTATCTTCCAACCTCTTTCAATCGGCAGTTTTACAACCAAAGAGGGTTTTTTTCTTTTTTTGTTTGATGAAGGAAAAAGTTTTGTTTCTTTTTGGCCTCCAAGAAACTTTTCTGCACCTCATTGTGTCTGTCTGAGAAACGTCGTTTGCGAAGCAGCCAGGCCCAAACTCCAGAATACCAACAGGAAGTCCCAACATCTTCTAGTACGATCATTTAGCTCCCCACAGCCGACGGTCCAGTTTTATTGTGCTTCGACTCAGCTGTGAGGTGGAACTTCAACAAGCGATTTTTTGAAATTGGTCCGATCTCACCTTCTTCACCCTCTCCCTCTTCATTTTATCTTTTTTTTAAATTTAGTCTCTACTTTCTCTTCATAACCCGTCTGCAGTCCCACTTTCAGTACCTTCGTTGTCCACCAGGGGGGCAAAATCCACACCGGGAATTACTGGTTTTAAACGGTTTGTGTCCCATGATGTTGCGTTTGGACTCATGATGTCTGTTTGACGGAGTCACAGTTCAGTAGATCTCCAGAAAAGCTCTTTGTGCTTTTCCTTGAAACAGAGTGAAACTCATAAGAAATAATAAAAAAAAATGCTAGATAACAATTAGTAGATGTGCAAAATTGTGTTAAACTTGGCAGCAAATTTCTATCTTTTTATAGATCTGATGCTTTGATTCTTTCAAATAGGTTTGGTAGTTGGTGGAGGGCGAGAAGGAAAATGATCGAAGCGTCTCGTATATGATTTCTTTGACTCCAAATAACTTTGAGAATAAATAAGACGAAGACTCGTTTCTTCATTCAAAGATTGTTTAGCAATGTGGGGTTTTTTTTCCATGAATTTGGGATACTTGTGAGCGACAGATGGTGAAAACGAGAAGTCTGAGAGATTTCCTGACTTTCAATGCGTCAGCAGTTTTTAATGAGCATAGCGCTCGGCTCTGTGTCTGACATTTCCCTCCCAGCATTTGCAAACACTTGAGGCCGTGATTAGCCAGCTGCGTTCAGGTGAGGAGCATCATTTTTTTTTTTTTTTTCCTTTTCCTTCACTTCATACGAGTCGACAGTCGAGAGCAACATTTATCAACGACTCCTGAAGATCAGGCAGGAAATGTCTCGGTATCATTTTTTTTAGTGTTGGCGAAGAAGAACGAGGATAATAACATATTTGCTCTCATCGCATCAAGGAAACAGCGAGGCGCAGTTTAGCAGGCAGCGGCTGAAACACCAATTGAACTCCGAATAAAAATGATAAAACGAATAAAGAACATCAGACAAAAGCCTCTCTGACATTCAGAAGAGCAACAAACGCATTAACAGCTCTGAACTTTTGCCAAAATCAGGAACAAGCTGCAAAAAACAGGACTTGTTTTCTTACATTACTCAAGTGAAATTGTACTTCTGTCTTTTTTTTCCCCCATTGGTTCTGTTTTTGTACTTTCAGCTGACGTCACTTTTTAACACGTTGACGTCAACGGAAGGCTACTTTCGTCACCAAAACATATTTTGCAACTTTATCATTGTGCTGAACGGCTAAATCCTTCGTGGGAACAATCCACCATCATTTATGAGTGAAAGTCAACAAAAAGCCCAATAAACCTCATTATGAACTCCTCTCACAATGGAATTCAAAGGTGAAAAAGTACAGACTCAATTGGAAAATCATCCTTGTTTATAAGAAGCACCAAAAAAACCAACATCTTTGGTTTGCTAACCACATTTTCAAGCCTAAAAAAAGCATAGCCAAAGTGAATAGTATAAAATACCAAAAACTATGTTTGGATAGCAAGAAATGTTTAAAAAATTATAAAAGTTATTGTGGCCTGAAGCGTTGTTTGACCTCTTTTTGGGATTCAAATGGAGCCGACTGATGTGACTCATACAGAACAAAAGGCGTGTAAAACGAGCACCAGTGAGGAGGAGAGCGAACGGATGACAGGGAAAAGGTTCTTCTCTCCCTCATTGTCTCTTCAATAAGAGCTTTACGGCTTCACTTTGAATCGTTCACTTGTTTCTGTGAACTTTTCAGAAAAACCCAGGAGCTGCAAAAATCCATCTTCCCCGTCGCTAATGCAGCTTCGCACGCTTTGCCGTCGAAGAAAATGTAGGGGTTTTTTTTTTTTCTTGAAAAGTTCCGCGGAAGGTTGGAGGCCCGGCGGCGTCTGCGGAAAGTGAAAAGTCGAAGCCTCTTCGGGAAAAAGGAGCGAAGGAACCTGCTGGAAAATAGGACGGCATTCGCGGCGGATCGAGTCCCCCTTTCGACTTTGAAGAAGAAGAAGAAGAAGAAGAAGAAGAAGAAGAAGAAGAAGAAGAAGAAGAAGAAGAAGAAAGAAGCAAGAAGAAGAAGAAAGAAGCAAGAAGAAGAAGAAGAAGCAAGAAGAAGGATAAGCAAGAAGAAGAAGAAGAAGGATAAGCAAGAAGAAGAAGAAGAAGAAGAAGGATAAGCAAGAAGAAGAAGAAGAAGAAGGATAAGCAAGAAGAAGAAGAAAAAGAAGGATAAGCAAGAAGAAGAAGAAGAAGAAAGATAAGCAACAAGAAGAAGAAAGATAAGCAACAAGAAGAAGAAGAAGACGAAGGTGCAAGGCGAGGAGCCGGCTCGCGCGCCGACCGTACCTTCACACTCTGGTACTGCTCCGCCGTGAATTTGTCGGTGCAGATGGGGGCGACGGGGACGTAGGCCCGGATCAGCGCCTGGTGCTGGTGCAGGAACGGCAGCGAGTACATGCCGCTGAGCGACGGGCTGATCACCACCACCGGGCTCAGCTGCAGACGCTCGCACGCCTCCTTCAGGAAGCCCGCCGGCGCCAGTTCGCCCACCGCCGCCGGCGCTTTCGCCGCCTTGGAGCGACCGAGGCCTGCGGACGGACAGCGGGGAGGGGCAGAGAGAGTGACGAAGCGAGGGAGAGGAGGAGGAGGAAGGAGGAAGAGGAAGATTGTTTGTTTGGACGCGCGACTGGATGAACCTGTTTGCGGACCCTGGGGGCAAAAACTGTCCTCTGGGATGCCGCTGCCTTCAAGTTCCCCTCACCGTGTGCATTAACGCGACTGTCTGTAAATAGAACAGCCGCACTGACACATAATGAGGCTCCAGGCGTGATTAACATCAGTTTTTTTCTGCGTTCGTTAGACACTTGATTGGAACTCGATGTTTTCAAAGTCTGACAAGAGACGCCGAGAAAACATAACAGCGCCCATACAAACATGGTGTTTGTGGAGGTGTCTGATCTGATGTTTCATGGGGGGAAAACGTGAGACTTTAAAAGCCCCGCGGGGAGAAACTTCTGCATCTTCCGGGAGTCCGAACGAGTCAAAATAAACCAACGTATATTTAAAAGCAGGTTGGTTTCGGCCAACCCTGTCAAAGGTAGAGAACTACCAGTGTACAGATGCGTCATCACCATGGCAACTGCATGCAGATAATTCCTGCATTTAAACAATAATAACAGCTTTCGATCAGTGTTTCCTCACAGCAAGAAAAAAACAGGCTTTGATGAGAGTTCGGCGCATTTACGGGGGAGAAACTTGTGTGGAATCGTCCCTGAGGACAGAATAAAATTCTTGTCACCCACATTCAAAGAGGATGGTGCCTTTGTGTGTCTATAAGTAAACAGACCATCAGCCTCAAAAACATAAGCAGAAGGAAAAACAAGATGTCATTTTTACGTTGCTGTGAAAGTAAAAAAAAGTAAGTGGGAGCAGTTCCAGTGAGTTATTTAAGAAAAATACTTAAATGATTAATTATCGACTGAAAGGAGGACAAAAAAAAGTCTAATTCATGTCCTCGATGTTGTTTTCTTCAATTTTAAACTGAAAAGTCACTTTTTACTGTCTTTAGATTTTCAGTTTTACTCAAGTAAAGACTTTTATTGTGAATTTCATCCCGCTACTTCTTTAACATGAGTGAAGCATCTCAGAATGCACGTAATTAATGTTTTCATTCCACTCTGGCTGTAAAAGAAATCATTCATCTGCAGACCGAAGGTGTGACGCCACTCGGTTCAATCACCGACGCGACGGAATCTCCAAACATGGAGGCGCGAAGGCCGCCCGGACGCTCGTCAGCATGCTGCCTGAGCCGCCTCGCCGCCGGTCGCTCCCGGGAGGTCCCGCTCCCACTCGCCGGCTCACCTGGCAGGTCGATGGCGACGGCGCGGCAGCCCGCTCGGGCCAGGGTCTCCAGGGTGCCGATGCTGAGCCAGTTTTCCGACGAGAAACGGATGCCGTGCAGGAGCAGCACCGACAGCTTGGCGCCTCCGGCGGCGGGCTCGCTCTGCCTGTAGAACAGAGGCTCGCCGCAGCCCTCCAGCGCCACGCTCCCCTCAGACATCTTCACGTCCGACATCCTGAACCGGAACGAGCGGAAATCAAACCTGAAAAACATGCGGAAATTGATGGAAGTAACTGCAAGAACCTTCATTTTCAAGCAAAAAAAAAGAGGGATAAACGCAGCTGAAATGCAACCTTAAACATCTGAATTGGAGACTTTTTTGGAAAAAGCAGTAAAAAACTCAAGAAAGAATCCAAGAATATAACAAACACTTTTTTGCAAAAGTGAGCAACTCAAAGTGATTCATAGTGTCGGTAATAAAAAAAAAGAAAAAAAAAAAGCCTTGTAAGCAAAACGGACGTGATCCCTTTAAAGATGTCGACACAGTCGGTGAGGAGGACCGTTCAATGTTTGGTCAGAGAGCGGATGGTGGACGGTGGTCTGTCATCCAGCTGCACACAGCAGGAGCACGAAAATGTAAGTACGTCTTCAGAGAAATGTGACCAGATGACCGATGAGAACTAATCTGTATCAGGTCAAAACGACATGGACAGTATTCGGCTACTCTGTGAATATCACTGGATTCTTGTTGCTAAACAAGCAGCCGGAAGGAGGCGTCACTGATGTTTTGTTTTCATGAGCTCATCACAGGTTGAGTGACTTTCTTCCTCCATCAGCAGAGTGCAGCAGGTCCAACAACATCTGTAGAAACTCGTCTGTACTAGAGATTTACAAATACTTACAATACTGTATTTAAGTACCACCTCAGAGGTAACTGTACTTTTTTTTTTTTTACTCTAACTTTGAGCTTTTTAATTCATGTATTTAAAGATTGAGACCAGGTGGGTTTTAAATCACAAGACATGCCGGGAACCAGCAACAATTATTTATAGAGTAATAGGTTAATATTCATGCATTTCATTTTATTTCTTTGAGCAATGTGTGTTGTCATCAGATATTTTTCAATGGCGACTTCAATCAAACACTTCTTGTCGGCAATGTAAGAATAAAAACCATAGACTTGTAAACATAAATATAAACACTTCAGACTCCTTTTTGGTGATACTCTTTGGAGTCCTTTTCCTTCAGTACTGTGACTATATGAGTACTTTTACCTGCTGCCAGCCTGAGCACAAGTTCAACAATGAAACACTTGTTGTTGCAGACCAGCCCTGTTGTAAAACATTTCCACACCTTTAACTTTGTGTTCCTGCGTTTATTAACAGTAAACGCAAAAGGGCGTCGAAGTGGAGGAACACTTTGGTGAAACACTGAGATGTGTTTACTTATTCCTGTAATGTATAAATGCATAAATGGCAGTTATTCGTCTTTTTTCAGAGATAAATAAAGCTGAAATCTGCAACTAAAACCTCGCAGGTTTCTGGCACAGTTCCAACCACAGGCTGCAAAAAAAAGAGAGAGTTGAACAAATAAAGTTTTAAAATACATTTTTGCTGCTTCAAATCATTGTAATGCAACTTCCTCCGCAGTTTCTACCACTTCCCTGTTTAACCGTGTGGTCCTAAAAAAAAAAAAAAGCGAATTTGCAGAAGCAGCGAGTTTGCGGACGAGTTGGAGCAAAGTCCAGAGCGGATCCCTTTTTGTTAATTTGGGGGAATCGAGGTCGCTCTCTGTTGGCTTTTCCTAAAATCTCGTGGTGGCAGGGAGAATGGCCTTGCACCTCCTCTTCCTCCTCCTCCTCCTCCTCCCCCCTCTTACCTGCCCGCTGAGCTCACTGACACCCCGTCAGACACCGCAGGGTCGCCTCAGGTTAGACCCAAAACCGGGACTCCGCGTCCAAACCCGGAAGACAAGGGGACGGCCTGGGAGGAGGAAAAAAACCAAAACCGTCTGCAGAAAATTAGTCTACTGACGTCTAGCGTTGGTGGAGAGTATTGCTTTTGTTGTGAGACGGGGTGGGGTGGGGTGGGGGGGGGGGGGTGGAGAAAAGTAACAAGCGGGTTGCGTTACTTTTTTTTTTCTGTGGGATATCAGGTTTTATTTGTGTTGACCTGCGCTGTCGGCGCGGATATCCGAGCGCCAAAGTGCATGAAGCGGGAGCGATGTGCCACTCGCCATTAATGATTGATGCGCGCATTGATTGCTTGTGTTTTTGGGGGACTGGGAGCGCTGTTGGATCCAGGGTTCATGTGTTCATGTGGGTGTAGCTGCTGCGTTTCTCGGGAATTTGGTGCTTTCTGTGTTTTCAACTAACTGCGGCTTTTTTTTTTTGGGGGGTGTGGGGGGGATGTTGGTTATTTTCAGCTTTTCAAGTCGAACAGTGAACTGAGGACCAACAACAGAAGCCCCTCTGACGCCCACCAAGTGTTATCAACCCCTCATTTGCCTCCACATGATGAAACTGCTGCTGCGTAGTTTTCTCCTGACACTCGGAGTGGCCAGTGGTAAGGAACATTTATATTGTTATTGTTGTTTATAACTGTCTTTTATCAGCACAAGTGGCCTCAAGAAGAAAGTTAGTAGAAAAATAAGTAACAAAAAAAAGGGAAATAATCTAAGTATTCAATGACTGTTTAGAGAGTCAGTGGCTTAAATCTCAGTTTTTCATTTTGAATCTTGCTTGTTTTCTTACTTTGAAGCCGGCTAGATATCTGTTTTGTCTGTAAAAACATATAACTCAGATCATAGGATGGTACAGTTTGAGGTAAGGATGTATTATTGTTTAATAAATCTGGTATTTTCCAAACTATCTCTATCTTAAGTGTCTCCAAATGTCGATTTTTCCAAGATTAACTTTTTACCAAACGAGGCAAAGTTACAGGAGTTACAGGAGGAACTTGATTGTTATCAAGTTGACAAAATGTGAAGAATAAGCCAGTTCAGGTTCATTTCATGGTTAAAAACAGGAATATTTCTACTTGTCTGTCTTTGATTGTAACTGAATCATTTGAGAACTTTAGCTACAGACTAAAGAAGTTTTGATTTCGGCAAAAACAATTTAAAAAGTTGATCTTCGAGCATTTCGAGACTTTATTTTTCAAGACTGTCAACAAAGATGAGCTGCCTCGCACCAGATCCTCAAATATTTGTACTTTTAAAGAGGTAAATGTACTTATGGGTCTGTTTCCAGATAATATTAGATCACTTTCTCGCTCTACTGTCACAAGCCCGGCGGAGGGTCCAAAGGTTACATGTGTCCACGCGTGTGCCCAAATATTGCAGCCGGTGCCACAGCGTGCCGGCACTTCAGTGAAAAACCGTCACCAAAGCGCTTTTGCAGTCCTCACAGTCGTGTGTGTGTGTGTGTGTGTGTGTGTGTGTGTGTGTGTGTGTGTGTGTGTGTGTGTGTGTGTGTGTGTGT
>JASSRZ010000072.1:17233695-17269111 GCA_032164315.1 Malacoctenus gilli
CACACACACACACACACACACACACACACACACACACACACACACACACACACACACACACACACACACAGATGACATGATGACTGTTTTCCCAGTGTCACAAATCCATTTGCAGAGTTGTTTTTTTTGGTTATTTTAATACAACTAGATTGACGTGTGCTGTTAATTACTGGAACACAAGGAGTGCCAGAAGCCACAGAGAAAAATTAGTTCAAATGCAGACAATCAGTGCTATTAAAAACAACAGTAAGATGTATCATGCAGGTGATCCCATCAACTTGAAAGGGGCTCTAAGTCTTTAATCGCACTTCATCGATAAATAACATTTGATCAGCATCCCATGGACTACTTCATATATTATTATCGTGGGAATGAGATGAAAAATAAGATGGAATTTACACCCGTTAGAAATGTCTTGGATAAAACATCATCACTTGAAAAATGTTCCCATCTTTTGTCAGCTATTTGTTCTGCAATTTCCCAAAAAAATCGGAAGTATTCATTGAAGTTTCTCGTGGCTTCTGGAATATTTTGAGCGTTTGCTTGAAGCAGAATGAAAGGAAGAAGGTAAAGGGTAAGCTGGGTGCAGATTGAAGGAAATGACTTTTTGAATGGTTTATTTAGTACAACTCATAATAAGTTTGATCAATCTAGGCCGACTCACTGTTGCTCGGCGACATGACAGAGAACAAGGTGTGAAGGGGGAAAAGGGGAGTTTAAGAAAAAGTGGTTGAGAAGACACACACACACGTGATACCTTACCACATTTGTCTTATACCATTATGCCAAAACTGTTGTCAAAACTTCAGAGAAATCAAAAAGAAACGAGGATTGATTATTACAGTCAAATACTAGAAAAGCAAGAACAATTGTGACACACTTTCCCAAAGTAGTATTTGTATCATCTAAAAATAAACCAAAAAAAGCTTCCATTACAAAACACAAAGTGGGATCAAACGCTGACACTTTGATACAAGTCTATTTTTGTTACTCTTCAAGCTTTTAGATGTCCCTCTCTTTTCTATCGAAGTCCGTGTGAGGACAAACGAGTTTATTTCACAGGGAAAGGCAGAACCCTAAGCGCAGGGTGGGGACCTACCTTGGCATTGGGACCGCTGAGGCTTCCCTCGCGGCCGTGATCCAGCAGTTCCTGTTCCAGCAGGTCGTCTTGTTCCTCCGCAGGGTCAAAGTTGTACATGGGCATCAGCTGGTGTCTCAGCTTCTCCAGCCTGTGTGAGGCAAAAAAAAAAAAAAAATTCAAGGCAAGGATGAGATGGTGGATAAGAACCCGGGGGATTCCTGGCGGGGAGTCGAGGAGGGGATCTGCTTGGTTTTTTATGAGGTTGTCAAGCAGAATGTGGCCAGAAAAACGTATGTGATGATTTGGGAATTTTTCCAAGCATCAAAATCAAGTGAGACGCTGCCTCGGAGTAATTGCCAGCCAGCCAATAAACCAGTCTTCTAGTAAGATTAGAAAAATGTTATGCATATAAACTTACCGCTTCCTTTTTCTGACATACAGCATCTGAAACAAAGAAAAATAGTCAAGTTTACAAGAACAACCAGGAAAAAACAGTGTTTTTTCAAACATTAATCCGTGCAGTGAGGTTATGTCTTCGAAATAATTTGTTGGTCTGTTTAAGTTGATTATTAACAAGGCAAATCAATAAGTTTTCAACAGATTCGGATGAAATTTGTAAGTCATTTTTATGCTGCCTTATTAGAGTGTGTGGCCCTTCAAGAGGGTCCAGCGTGTTGAAGCAAGAAAGATCAACAGCCGTCTTGGCGCAGGTTGTAGTCGCGGTGCCTTACTATTGCGACTGCCAGGCCGATAACAGTGATGATGCCAATAGGGACGAGCAACATCCCCATCCCCGACTCTTCAATCAGCACCTCTGGGAACGTGGTGGCGTTGAAGCTCGTCTCGTTTGTCGTTATCGTAACAGTCATGAGTGTCCTGGAGGTGACATTGTCTCTGGCTCCGGGGCTGGTGGAGAGGAAAGGAACTGTGGCAGCTGTCGCAGCCGTGGAGAGGAAACCGGCGGTTGTTTTGGCTGCGTCCACAGCCATGGTCAGGTGCTCGGTGTTTCAACTGATGGACGCCTGTTTGCGATCTGGGAGTGGACGCTGACACGCTGCTCAGGCTCTAGAGCGTCCCATGGCCGACGCAGGGGTCGTCCCTCCGGCGTGGGGGCTGCTGAGGCAGTGGGGGCTGCTGAGGCAGTGGGGCTGCTTTGGCCATGACATCTGTAGACGGATTTTAAAAAAAAAAGGAATAAAACTGATGTGACTGTTTGCTGGCTTTTAACTGTGGCAGTTATCCATCTTTTCAGCCAACTCGTGAGCAGGGAACGAAACGCAAAAGACCTTTCGGAATGGGGCGCGAACTCGACTCAGGAAATTCGGGATTCAAACTGGGAAACTTCTCAGGGAGAGCCAGAAGTGCCAATCACTTCACCCCTTGTACAACGTCCCGCAGCTCTGAAGTGTTTTTCGATTCCTCGAACAGGATAATTCGTCGTTTGTCTGAAAGCAAGCTTCAGTGTTGCAGTGATTTCCCTCAGTCTTGTAAATAATCGAAACCAAACAACAAAATATATATTGTTGAGACCCTCAAATTCTTCTTCTTCTCATTCAAACGGTTCCTGATTGTGTCCCGCAGAGTTGTGGTGGGTGTCGTGAGCAGGATGTGGGCAGTCGATGTTCAGGAAGAACTGGGTGAAGCCAAACTTGGTGAAACGGTGAGGAATAACAGCCACTGCAAGGAAATGTGTTGGCAGCGCGTTGAAACGTCAAAATCTACTTCCACCCACCCACATACACACACACACACCCACCCACGCTCACACATTGCCACGCGCGCACGCACGCACACACGCTGCTTCCATAAATACCCTCTGCATCCAAGTCTCAGTACACGTGCCTCCCACCCACACACAGTACTACACACATCCCAGGAGAGCGAGGAGCGATTTCTCCTCGAGATTTACATACACGGGGAGGTTTAGGGGCACCGGCATGTTTTCCATTTTGTTGCACAGTGACACAGAAAGGCAGTGAGAACAGACATACGATCCATTCCTCCCTCCTCATCCACTCTGCTTGTGTCCTTAATGAGGAACATGTGCAACTGAAGCCAACCAATGAAAAACAAAGAGCAGATTCAGTCACTGCTGCTGTCTCGTCAATGGTCCCCCTGCACTGCACAAAGACAGAGCATTTCTACCTCTCTGTTAGGATTATGTAATTGCATTATTACTGTGTAGTACCGGGCACAGGGTATTTTTAGTTAAGACGTACTGTATCTCAGTTGTGTTATACAAACAGCTGAGCGACTAATCCTGCCTAACATGACGAGGTCTTACTCAAGTGTCCCCGCAGGGTAAACATGCGTACGTACCTCAACATACATCACGCATGTTCAGGAGTAAACTGCGGCAGGCTGAGGGCTAACTAAAGGCAGGGAAAAAATTCACTGGAATAAGCAACATTTGCCCCAGTGTCTGCCCCTCCTCCTCCTCCTCCTCCTCTTCTGCTTCCCCTTTTAGCAATGCAGGTATTGCTCAGGCTGTTTACATTCACAAAACAGCCATTTCCTCTGATGGTGGACTCCACGCAAAAAAGTAACCCCTTCCTGACAGCCCCCCAGAGAGTCCCCTCCAGGTCTTCGATTGCCTCCCAGGATCTACTCCCACCGTCTTGCCCTTTCTTGTATTTCACACAACAGAGGCTGCTCTGGGGATGCTGCAAACAGAGATCAGTGCTGGGAGCTCCCTCCCCCTCCACCCAGCAATTGGTCTAATGGCTCCAAGATGATAAATGCGGTTGGCTCTCCCAGCTGTCTATTTGGCTTTGCAGGGATGAGAATGGGATTTAATGGCCCCGAACACCAGATGCTGTCAGACCCATGTGAATGACTACATCCGGGTGGCAGGTCTAGAGACTTTAACCCATTGATGCCTTGCGTTTTTACCCTCAGGAACCGCAATTGACCCACAAATGCACGATGAGACATAAAGGGGAAAAAAACCTCAACAGACTGATCATGAGGAAGGGTTATCAAAGATGTTTATTTTGAAAATGTGTCCCTTTCTCTACAAAGCATTCCCATTTCTTTCTCCAGTTTCCATATTAGGTTAGCAACAGAAGCAGAAAATCAACAGTTGACACGAGAACATTTTTGCTCCCGGAGTCTTCAGCTCATTTTGAACATGTTTCCAGTCCTCATCGCCACAAATTCTGAAAGGGAAAAATTACAAGAAAATGTCTCGCGCTTTATGTGCCAAACCCATAAATATCCGTCTTTGCCAGGAAAAGTCAAATTCATTTTAGTCCAGCGGCCACATAAACCTGAATTCAAACTCAAGAGGGCCAGAACAGTAAAACGATAGCATAATGACTTTTTCCTCACAGTGTAGCTTTAAGGCTAATGCTGTTAGCAATAAGATACACACCCTTATCAGTGATTTCTCACTTGCTGGCAATGCTGTTGCTTGCTGTGCAGTTCTTTTTCCCAATGTTGTGTTTTATCTGCCACACATGATGAGATCTGTTCAACTGAATGAACAACATTTGCTATAATTCAGAAATTGCAATTAATGTTTTGGGTTGGGGGTTTTGTGAGGATTTGTGATCAATCGTTTACGATGTTGACATGAGGGAGAGCTTAACTTGTTTGGCGATCAACAAAAACATTTGAAATGTAGATCTTTAATTTGTCTTGATCCAAGTGTTACTTTAATGTGTTCAACGAACACAGCTCTCAGATCAGTGTGTTGGTTCTTGGTGTAATCACACACCCAAAATACTTCCACAGTTTACTCAGCTTGTTAAAAAAGTCAGAGCTCAAAATGATGCTTTTAAAATAGCTGGTTCAGGTAAAGGGATGCTTAAGCGATTTTAAGAGGGGGAAAGGCGAAAAAAAAAACACACTACATGCACAAGTGAAAACTGCTTACTATGTGTTTGTTGCATGAAATGTCAGCAATAGTTACAGCATTTTGGTTTTTTTTAGAACAAGCACAAACAACGCAGACAATTGTGGATGATAAAACTATATCTAATTTAACAAAAAAGCAAAGCAATATACGTCTTCATTTAAACTAATCACCACCTTTGGTTGTACTCTTGGGTTTGTTTGGGGTTCTTTTTTGCAGATTTGATCAACTGAAGACAGACATTTAGGAAAGAGTGTGTTCCAATATGGTTGTTGTAAACACTGGGTCACACTTTGAGAAACACTGCCACCTAGCGAGCAATAGAAAAATCTACAGGCACACTGCAATATTAGGTAACATTGAGTGTTGTTCTCCAGCATTTGGGAGAATGATATTTTATGAGAGCTGCAGATCGGCCCGCTTTGCTACAACAGAGCTATATAATGGTGTAACAGCATCCTAGACTCCATAAGATTCATATAAATTGTTTTGAGATTGTTCCATCTCTAAGATAATCAGCAGCAAAAATATGGTAACCAAAACTGACATTCTTAAACCATCAGTCATTTAGCTGCTGTGACGGATCAGACAATGAATAACAACCTTAATCCACCGTTTGAAATGGTTACTTTTTTCAGAGAGATGGTAAAACTTACAGACATCAAAACCTCCAACCTCACTGCAAAGGATTATTTCGATGAACTTCCAGGTGTTACCCTTCTCTGTTAGCGAACCCAACCTACAAAATCACGCTGCTAAATAAACTAAGTCAGACCAACAGCTTTTGTATACAATATAAGAAAAGACCACGTGGCTGAGCTCTCTGTTGGCAACAATAATTCTAATCAAACTCATTAGTTTCTCCCATTTCTGTGTCTTCACGTCTCCTTCTCCCCTCCTCATCAAACATCCCCAACACTCCTTTTTTACAACGTGATCTGTTCTCACGTTTAACTTGTCGGCCTGGAAGAAAGCGCAACAGTTGAGTGTCATGATAGCAATCGCTGAAATTGATTTCTCAGGCAAAAAGGCACTCGCCATTTTGATGCAGACAACAGGTCTGTGAGAGCACTGTGTGCAATTACAACACTTATTGTGGACTGAGAGGATGTCTTAGCCTGAGCATTACTCTGCTTCTAATGGTTGTTCTCCAGAGAGAAGAAGAGAGTGAAGACCTTTTATGGCCCTAGGTGGATGGACTAAATAACCATCCATAAGGATTATGTGGATACTGAGCTCAATCAACCAATGGTAGACAACACAGGCACAATGGCAAAGATAATTCAATGAACCTACTTTCTCCATAAACTGGGTTAAAAATTAGTGGTACGTTTTTTTGCGGATGGATCGTCAGAATACAGTAATGGTGACTGCAATTAGCTCGCAGTGGGCCGCTGGCAAGTGTTCTGCAGCCCTCGGTGAGACTTTTGTGAACACAGAGTTAAATAACGAGGCAATTAACAACAATAAGTTATTTTTTAACATTGCAATGGGAGCCTTGAGATTTTTACAGTTGTTAACTGACTGAAAGAGGAATGAATATCAGTCAACAACAGGGCTCTGTGTCGTTGCAAAAGATCCAATGAAGAAACACTCGATTGAGTATGAAAAAAACCCTATAGGTTATCTGGAAGTACTGTGTGTGTGTGTGTGTGTGTGTGTGTGTGTGTGTGTGTGTGTGTGTGTGTGTGTGTGTGTGTGTGTGTGTGTGTAGAAAGAGAGAAAATTTACTTGGAACAGAATTCAGCAAGTCCACTCAATTCCAGATTCATTCATTTCAATGAATCAGTCAGACTACAGTCTTTCGTGCTACATTGACAGAAGTGTATCAACTTCCAGTGGCAAAACTACTATGAAGTAATTGTATTGACGAAGAAGAATTCCGGTCAAACAAAGTAATGTGGAAACATGATTTTCTTCCTGTTTTCTACATCCTGTAACCAAATTCATTAGGCTCGCCTGATCAAATACAATGACCAAAATGATACTGGGGAATTTTAAAATTTTGAGTCGTCAGCAATAAGTCACAAAAACATTGACATGACACAATGCTGGCAAAAATGTTACAAAATCATGAGTCAGAAATCAAAGTGGAAAACTCGTCATGAAAGTGATGTGAAACTTTATTTTCTCAAAGATGCACATTTAGTGTAAAATATTCCCTAATTTTACAGTTTTGTGCCTTGATATTTGTGCCTTGGCATGAATGAGGGGCTTTGGTCCCACTGTGTAAGACTGCTTTACTGGAAGAAATACCACGAATACCACAATGACCTTTGTTTCTATGTCAGTGGTTGAATGTTTTCGAGGGTTAAAAGGCGGTTCCAATTCCCTTCATCTGGCCATTTTTACATTCTCTTGAATCACAACAAGGTCACGCTGGCCTGACACAGTTACGGGGTTAGTTGACTGATGACTCTGCCACCTTACACAGAGAGACCTTTGGCCAAGCTAAACTTGTTGGACTCCTCCAAACCAACATGCCTTCAAAAACTGGATGAGTAAACCAGGTGAACCATGAGTGCCACAGGAAAGACTGCAAGACTGCACACAGAAATGCCCCATCATCCTCCAGGTCCAAGTCAGTTACATTCTTGCCGCTAACACAACAGTGCAAACCAAAGAATGGACTTGAGATTTAAGAGGAGTTTCCCCACACACAAAAAGATACAAGAGCCAGACAAAAATCATCCTCAGATATCTCTACCTTGGTCACACGAAGTCTATCATTTATAGCTACTTACTGACTTCACAAATGTTTGTGGGCTGTTACCAGATGGCAGGGTAACCTCAGGAAAGCAGCGGGTACAGAGGGGGAGCATGTAAACACTGCACTCCAAAGGCCAAGAGCCTGAACCAAAAACCTTCTCAGTCTGAGGGACAGTGGTGACCACTACAGAGTGCAGCCACACTACACATTTATTTTACCTAGTTTAACACTGTAAATCAATCATTTATTTGGAAAAAATGAAGGGAGAAAAGCCTAATCTATCACAATTACATTTCTTACTCATCGAGACATATGATTTTGTTGACTCTGTTTGGAGCCAGGTTGAAATCATGAATACCACTTCCTGCTTCTGAAGCCAAGCTCTGGCTCATCGACTCAGCCTTTTTGGTTGTGTTTTCGGGAAGACAAAAAAAACCGAACATTGTGTTCTCTCTGAGGTTCGTTCTGGGAGGAAACACAGCAGTAGAAAACGATACTTTGCTCGAAGACACTGATAACAGTCGCATCTTTAGTTGTGTGGGGGGGAAAAAAAGTCCAAAAGAAGGTTCTCTTCCCAGCGCTGCTGCAGCGTGGGGTTTCCCAGCGCTGACTGCAGGGTTACCGCGCCCATCTCGTCGTTCGATGGCCGGACTCGAGTCTTATCACAGACAGGGCAGATGGTAAAGCTCGGCAGAAGGGAGTCATTCGACAGCGTCGTTGGATGAGGTGTAGTGAATTTACAGATCAGGCTTTTATTGTGCGTCTGTCCGGGCAGTGTCTCCAGCACAGGGCTTTAGTGGGTGTGATCCCCCCCCCTCCCCTCTCCGGTTGGTTGACTGAGGTTGTCAAGCTCCCTAGCCGTAGCCTGCGTACGAGAAGGGCTGCTCCTCGGAAAACTACGCTAGCTGGCTGAGCTAGTTAGTGAGCTAGCGCTGTGGTCGGTGTTCGTTGATGCGTGGATCGGAGGGATACGCCGTCTTGTCGTCCAGTCAATGCCAAAACGCAAAAACAGGCGCAAAGTAATCCAGGTAAGGTGAAATTGAAGCTACGGTCACGTCGCCTGTCCGCAATTTACTGCAGCCGTGAATTCCTTTAGCTGGTGAATTGTGGCGGAATTGAAGTGCCCGGGGGTGGGGTAGCAAAAGCTAGTTGCTTAGCTGTTAGTTAGCAGCGGTGAGCTAACGTTAAGTTGGCTATTTTTCCGCAAGCGGATACAAGTAGCTAATTCGTGGGACTGTTTGCAGTGGCAGACCCTGGCTCGGATAAGCACGTCGCTGTTAAGCTTTATCGCCATATCACACGGATTCAGTCAACCGAGCTCGGTGAACTACGATTAATATGTCAGTGAAAGCTTATGGCTGCCGCCGAAGTAACGTGAATGTTGGCCAGCCTGACTTACTGTCAGTGATGGCCCAGCGGAGGTGCTTCTCGGCCTAAAATGCAGAGCTTAAATGCCTCTGAACTTCGCTGCTACAAAATAACGTAGACACGCGAAAGAACATAAAAAAAACAACAGCCTGAATTATCCACAGTTGAAATTTGAGGTGTTAACATATAAATGTGTTGCTGTCAGTTGATGATGACACACTGGGTTGGGCAGGAACATTAAACGTCCCGTAAACAAATTAACAGCTAATATTGGCTGCCTGTTGGCATTAGAAGACCTGGTAACGCTGGTATAGTTGATGCACACTATTTATATGCACAGGAACACTTTAGAAAACGGAGTTATTGTTGCAGCGTTAACACCCTTTTTTCACAAGCCGAACAAATAAGTTAGCATATCACTGCCTCCTTGCAACACAACGTCCGGGGCGATGCAACGCCTGAACTTAGATCAAAAACCTTGTCGGTAGTTATGCGTGTACAGTCCATCTATTTGGCGTTTTGTGCAGCGATGACTCCGAAATGATCATTCACGTGAGGATAAATTGTCAGCCCCTGCTCCTGCATTCGTTGCTTACTGAAGTGAAACAGGCCATCGCCGCCCGACCTTGCAGTTTTTACAGGCTGGAGTCCACCATAGGCGTAGAAAACCCAGGAAGACGCCGACACGTTTTAATCAAATCAACCGGGCACGGTTTGGTCTAACGAGATTGTTAGTATGCAAGTAAGTGGATTTCTAGGGGCCAATCATCAAGCCAGTGTGAAGGCTTACACAGTGTTGGCTTAAAAGCTAACTAGATAGCACTCGGTATAATTGCGGAAGAGCAGCGGAGTCTTCCCTAAAGTGGTTGTGGTTACGTTATTTTGCATTAGACGGTACTTGTCTTTTCAATCCGGTGTTAGGAAACCCACCTCGTCTTACGTTACTTTGCCTTTGCTCACACAGCCGACTTTGTCGACACAGAAGCGAAATGATTATTTGGAAAGTGATCGAGCACAGTGCTTTATTGAAGAGCAGCTCTGCCCTGCCTGCAGGCCTACACTGTCAAGCCTGCTAGCAGGCTAACTAGCGGACAGCAGTCTGCAAGATGGCGTTTAGCTGCATCTTCCCAGATTGCCATCAGTGCAAGTCATAATATCATTACATTTCGCCGTGCACATTAAATGGGTGAAGTTTTGATCAAACTTTTTTAGGGAACGATAGCAGGATTTTCAGCATTTTATGTCATGCAGGAGCTTCCTCTTGTATGTTTGATGTCTGTCCACTAAGCCTCTAAACAAATATGACTAACGGTGTCTGACAATGTTCTGTGACAAGGATTCAAATCCAATGCAAAACAAAAGACCAAGCTCTGACTGTTGAAGGCAAATCACAGGACTGCACACTGTGGCTAGGTAAACTATCAGTACAATGCTTACAGTGGATAGCAAACCTCTGCTTAGAAGTCATCTACAAAAATTACTGGAACAATATGTATATAGTTTTCTACTTTTTTTAATGTTTCAATTTCACTCATTAACCCCATTCTCAAAATAATGTACATTCCAACTGCCTGCCTGTTTTTTCTATTTTTTATTATGCCAATTGATTTCTGGAATTGGCATTTTGAAGTAGTTTATTTAGGCAAGCGACACAAATTGTGAAGTATTTAGTGATACTGTACAGCAGAAAAAAAGAGGGCTGTGAATTCAATGGCAGCTGAAATCCAGGCACTTTCTTAAACTAAGTGCCTGGATTTGTTGTTTGTAAAAGAATTAATATTAATCTCATCCTTTTTATGATTGGGAAAACATATTTCTAATGCCTGGATTGGGTTTTACCAGCTGTTTATGTTAGTGAACATGGATGGGATTAGAGCCTCATTGACTGAGGATTTTAGCTTTTAGGATTATGGAGTTGCTCAGTGATATTGCTGGTTATGGCTCTTTCTATGATCCAGCTTTAGACCTGTGAAACATTGCATTATCATCGTTTAACAGTACAGATAAGCCGGCTTGTCCTGTTGAAAGCAGATGTTTACGCACCTACTGCAAGATAAATGTTTTGTAACTGGATAAAGAAGGCGACAACCTAACAAGTAGCAGACACTAACCGCCCTTAAGAGACCTGAGAACAGTTAGTGAGTTTCAACTCCAGGCTGTTTGCCACTGCTCATTGTTTATCATGCAGTCAGCTGACCCTGATCAGGCGCTTGGAAAGGAGAAGTGATGAGGGAGAGGAACTCCTTAACTGTAAGCATCCACAGAGGTCAACAGGAAACATTTTCTTCTGAATGTGGATTATTTAAAACTTAAGAATTATAATTTATCTACCAGCCATTCCCCAATCAAATGTCCCTCCATGATTTTCACACTTCGGAATGAAAGAAATGCTGAAATGTAGTTCATCAAGTTGAGAATGATGAACATACTTTAACCTATTAGGAAGTAGTTCATGAGGTAGTGTTGGAAACAGACCAGTTATGACTCGAAAGCCATAAAACAATAATGCCAATCATAACTCAAATGGAGAAATTAGAAGTTCTTTTGATCTTTTAAAGAGGCAGAAGGGTTTTTTTCCAGTAAGAGTTAAATGTGTGTCAGTGAGCTCATTCAGTGAAAATATGTACCACTAACTGACACAATTGCAACATTTACAAACTTGGAACTTGAAAAAAATCGGAAGCTTGCAAGAACTTTGTACAACTAATTCAACTTTATTTTGAAGAATGAAGATTAAATTCCCTTTTTCATTGATGTTTTAGAGGTTTTCAAGGTGAATGGCATTCAGCTGTCACTAGGTGATGCTGTGTAATAACTACATTCCATGACATGTATATTATAAGATTATTGACTCTAAGAGGATAACCTGTGTAAGAAAGGTCAACCAATCAGAGGACCTAAAAGATAGAGTGGTCAGGTAGAAAAGATTTTAGTTCTTGTCCCGCAACCTACAGCTACATAGAGTTACAGACTGAAATCCATCAGGTAAGCTGACTGCACAGGCAAGGTTAGTCACGCTCAAGGGTGTCTCGATTCCTAAAAACTTACTTAAATGTGTTATGAAATCTTTTTTTTTTTTTAGGTGCTCAGCTTACTAGACAAATGATATTCTTTCATTTTTTGATTCTGCTTTTAATCAGGTGTTCTTTTTAAAAGTTAAATTCTTGTTTGCTTGGTTGTTTGTTTTTTTATATTTTTCAATGGCCACAAAACATTTGGAATTGCATTGCCCTTTATTTACAAAGAACTTCCAATATCTTGTGTTGACTACAGTCATAGGGGTGTGGAAACAAGTTAAATCCAGAAAAGTTTTATTGTGTTTTTGAGCTTTGGTTTGAGTAGACAAAAGTTTTTTTTTTGGTTTGTGAACAAGCTATCTCTTCAAATCTGAACACATGCTTTTCAATTTTATTGGATAAATAGTTTCATAATGAGATCATTGACTGTCTCCTAGATGGAGTTCACTTCTGACTGCATTATATATACAACCACTCACTTATTTGTTAGTCACTTTTCCACCACAGCTTTCCAGCAAGAAAGAGGTACTTTTCTATTGATTTAAATGGGAGCATTATTATTACCATAGTTGCAGAAGTGCTTAGCAAATCGTTTTACATGTAAACTTGAAAAGAACATCTCTTGTATTTATTATTGTTCAATGTTTAAGTTACTGTTTAAGTTTGTTTAGAATAATTCTCTGTCCAAGTAGTTCTGTCGTCTTTTTTATTGTCTTAATTAATTTTCATGTAACTTTTGTGAAAATGTCTTTTACAGAAATAGATTATTGTATTATAAAGTAATTGCTTTGAGAATGGATGATGGATTGGGTTGATGAATAGGACTCGTGCTACGAAAGTGTTTTTGTGTTTGGGCATGTGTATGAAATCATGACTTGAGTTTTTGAATTTCTTTTACATAAACTTCAGGTGTGCCTGAAGACTCCGTATTAATATAAGTGGCTTATTGATAACTTGGCTAAATTTCTGAGTATCCCTGGGATTGAGGTCAACGGGATAATGACTGCTTTTCGGATCACTGGAAAGTCAGGCCTTAACAGGATTTGTCTGGCAATCTGAATTGAGTGTCAGGATTATGTTAGTGACATTGAGGTAGGAAAGAAAGGTTGAACCGTGAACTGTATATGGCATTATTTCTGTGAATGATTGAAACACCTCTTATCTTTTCCAGATCAACAAGTGCCCCAGTAGTTGGAGAAAGGTAACTGAAAAAGCAGAATAAAATGAGTGAACTGGACCAGTTACGCCAAGAGGCAGAGCAGCTCAAGAATCAGATCAGAGTAAGTGGCAATATGTGTCTCTCAAGTATTCAACCAGCCATTTGCTTATATTATAATGAATTAAATCTTGTCAACAAAGACGAATGTAATCGGAAAGTCCTCTTTTCTTTTTATAGGATGCCAGGAAAGCATGTGCAGATGCCACACTATCACAGGTAGGTGATGACAATCTGCAATCTTCTGTCTTTTTGGTTAAGCTTGGCATAAAGAACTAACCGAAATGCTTGATGTTGTGCAGATCACAGCTAATATTGACCCGGTTGGACGAATCCAGATGCGTACAAGACGAACGCTGCGGGGTCATTTGGCTAAAATCTACGCCATGCATTGGGGAACAGATTCCAGGTAAACTGAAGTTATGGAAAAAGAAGTTATTTGTTCAACTTTTTTGCAAATGAAACTAGATTTGAGGTCGATGCTTTGGCAAAGATATTGCTTTGAAGCAGTTGAACAAGAATCTATCAGTTGCTTTGCCACAGGTTTTTATGTTTGTTTGTAGATAATATTAGATGTGCTTAAAGTACAATTAATGTGAGTATTTGTGTTACTGTTCTGCTCTTGTAGGCTTTTGGTCAGTGCCTCTCAAGATGGCAAACTCATTATTTGGGATAGCTATACCACAAATAAGGTAAGTTTTGTCATTTGGATTAAACTTGGAGCAACGGTTCAGTCTGCTGAGAATATTCTGTTTAAAAAGCAATACAGGCTTTCAAAAAGGGAAAAAAAAACATCAAGCAATGATGTTCATACCAGCTTTGTTTTTTTAAATTGACCTGCCTGCAGGCAGAGTTAGATACCAGTGAATAAACGAGGTGGAGCTGTTGATATTTTGCATCAGTAACAGTTTGTGGGTCTTTGTTAACCTCTTAAATTTGGCAACGCGCTACGAGAGTTTGTGTTCTAAATGTATCCCAGTTCAATTTACTCAGTCATAACTCGATATGGGAAAAAAACGAATTTGGTCTTTGCTGCTTTATTGTAAGAAATTTAAAAGAGCTTCTCAGATGTCCACACATAGAGGGAGGGAGAGAGAGAAAAAGAGGTTTGTGCAGAGTCCGCTTAGTCAAGCAAAGACCCCAAACAGAAATCTTGAAATAGAAACTCCTGCACTATTAGATGTACAATGTTGAAGACCCTTCTGTAGCGTTACAAGTTTAGGTTGATAGCACGGAGAACAAATCCAGCTGGGATTTAAAAGATTAAAGGGTCACTCCTCTACTGTGTGGTCAGACCGCCTGAGAAGATTGTCGGGTAGATTGAGGTCAGATTTGTGTATGGGATACTTTAATACATATAGGCGATCACAAATAGAAACACTGGTAGTTTAATCCTCTGACAAGTACAGATGCTACATAAAGACACGAGTCCTACATATCGGCAAATTAATGATTTATATATACTGTTATATTTCCATCTCAATGAAAATAAAGGCGATACAGGACACTGGCTGTCTTAGCAGTACATTCTGTGCTCTGTTCTCAATTCACTTGCTTTTCTTACTTGGGACATAAATATTTAATTTGTTGACCTGGTGAGGATGATGGAGACGGGTTTCTTTTTTTTTAATTCTTTTTTTGCTTCGGCAGATAAAGTCACAGTTGTGAGATGTTTTGCAAAGGGTGGTTGACTCGTGATCTTCAGATCTGCAAAATTTCTTAGGGTCGACATCTTTTTCTGTCGACAAACAATGACACAACTTGTCAAAACACATGTGTGCAGACCCTTCACTCAGAGGCCGTTTGAAAGCAGACAAATATATCAGATTGTTGACCACTTGTGCCTGGTGTGCCTGGAGAATGGCAAAACTATCTTCAAGGCCCTCCACAAAAGTTCTCTGGTTTCGGTCAGAGCTTGAGCCGGCCAAATATGCCTCAGAGTTACTCCAGCGTTGTGTTTGCTGTATGATTTGGTTCACTGTTGGTGATGAAAGTGGACCATCATCACAGCCTCAGATCACTGCACTCTGTAGCAGGTTTTCTGAAGGAGAAAAAAAAACCCTCTCAATTTGGCTGCATTCATCCTTTTCTGTCATCACCCCTGATTAGTCTCTCTCTTCCCTGCTGCAGAGAGACATAGCGTGACTTTTCCACAACTCCACCTCACTGCTAGAGTAGTTTGAGCTCGACATGGTGCTTTGAGAAGTGCCAAAGAATTAAAACAATTTTTGGAAGAAATCTCTTGTTTTTGTTGTTTTTGACATATGCAAATTGTTTTATTGACATGAAAGCGAATAAATGCATTTGTCCTTGTGTCATCTTGTGTTACAGGTTCATGCCATTCCTCTTCGATCTTCCTGGGTCATGACTTGCGCATATGCACCTTCAGGAAACTATGTGGCCTGTGGTGGCTTAGACAACATCTGCTCCATTTACAACCTGAAAACACGTGAGGGGAATGTACGTGTGAGCCGTGAGCTCGCTGGACATACAGGTATATATATTTCCCTCCATCCATCACACGTTTTTTTAAGCAGTACATTCAAAGTCGCACATAGTACGTTCGTTGAATTTCTGCTTTGATTGTTTAATAAGATATTGAATGAAAGCTTTATATCGTGTAAAAACTGAACACAATTGATGCATGCAGAGAAATTTGATACACCAGAAAAAGCAAAAATACATTAAATCTCAGGGACAATTTTATTTGTCATAATTGACATCATGCATGGAAACCACAAAGGTGTACTGCTTGTCATCTGACTTTTTTGATTATATCTGTCTTGCTCCTTTTTATAATGATTAACTTTCCTGTGCATTGTCCGATATCAGGATACCTTTCCTGTTGTCGTTTTCTTGATGACAACCAGATTGTTACAAGCTCTGGAGACACCACTTGGTAAGTAAAAGATTTATTGGGGTTTTTACGAGCCGGTGATTTCATCAAAGTTTCGAACTGGCAAAAGCACCTCTCTAAATCTTTCCCATTAATTTCACAGTGCACTTTGGGACATTGAGACTGGCCAGCAGACGACCACATTTGCTGGACACACAGGCGATGTCATGAGCCTGTCGCTGGCCCCGGACTCGCGGTTATTTGTCTCTGGTGCTTGTGATGCTTCTGCTAAACTCTGGGATGTTCGAGAGGGCATGTGCAGACAGACATTCACTGGCCACGAGTCTGATATTAATGCCATTTGTGTAAGTTCTTCACTAATTTGGTGCTCTGATCACACCAAAATGTATTTTACCAAATTCCTTAATGTACGTTTGTTTTCCCTTTTCGCAGTTCTTCCCTAATGGCAATGCCTTCGCCACGGGCTCTGATGATGCCACCTGCAGGCTGTTTGACCTGCGTGCTGATCAGGAATTAATGATCTACTCTCATGACAACATCATATGTGGCATCACCTCTGTTGCATTCTCAAAGAGTGGCCGCCTTCTCCTGGCAGGATACGATGACTTCAACTGTAACGTGTGGGACACACTAAAAGCCGACCGTGCTGGTTAGTAACCGAGGCATTCTGTCCGGCAGCAGGCTCACGTTGTCCCACGTGCTCCGACTCGCCAGAGTTAAAATTTACACACCGTGTTATCACTCGACTTGTTTGCCTGTGGTTTTGTGTCAGGTTTTCAGACTGACTTATCGTTGTGTGTCTTTCGTAGGTGTATTGGCTGGGCATGACAACCGCGTTAGCTGCCTGGGAGTTACTGATGACGGCATGGCCGTGGCAACAGGATCCTGGGACAGTTTTCTGAAGATCTGGAATTGAAGCCTGAAGGTTATTATCATTAATTTAATTACTGTTAATATTTGATACATTTGTCTTCAAGGCCGATTGGCAAACTCGTGAAGAGTCCCAATGTTTGTCCAAATTACTATTAACACAGGCAGGCTCGATTCATCCCTGTGACAGTGTGTGATTAGAGGTCTCCATTGCATTTTTACCCAGTTGATCAAAAATAAAGTGAAAATCTGGATGGGATTGGATGAATTACCTTGTAAATGTCCTATCCCCCTTGTTTCCTAGATGTTCTTTTAACTCCAAAGTTGACTGGAAGACCATTACAACTTGAGAATGTTCACAGCATCTTCTTCAACACTGTTTAAACTGACTTGGACACCACAAAAAAACGAAGGGAAACCAATGCCTTTCCTACACAAAGAAGAGCACAATTGTTTATCACCTAGTTAAGAAAGGATCTCCTGTGGTATCAAATCAGAAACTTGTGCATTCCTTCTTGGACCATTTTATGTTACCTTGAAAGAGAAAACAACACTATCATCCCATGCAAATGTGTGCGTCTTGAAAGCAAATGTTGGAGTGTAATTGTACAAATTATTTAACTTTTTTTTTTTTTTTAAGATTTCTATTCTGATGGTTTGTTATTCTTGATGGCTTTCTTTTTTTTGTCATATTTCTTTAGTGGTTTTAGATATGTTTGAATTACAGCTTGTCTTTCTAATCCAGGTAAATCATATAAGTCAGATGAGAAAAACACGCAGAAGTAAAAGCTTGGAACATATTACACGAGCAGCTTTCAAAATGTCCATGATGTATTTATATACTAGCTGTTTTTGTTTCATCACAGCCTTTTGCACATGAAGCTTTGCCTCTCAACTAATACTATGTTAACTAACCAAGCACATGCTATAAGTTATGAATGCTCATTCCAGTACAAAAGGAGTTATTATGAGTCAATTATCCAGTTAACCCCCTTTATTCTTGTTCATGCCTTTTGACTTTTGATGGGAAGGGGCGGGGTAGCGTGATAGGTGCTGAGATAACCAAGGCATGGCTCAATTTTACTATATGGAAGGGGGTTTGTGTTTCGTATCCACTTTCAGTGAAACACCTCACCTGACTAAATAGACACTTCCTTTGCTTGGGACTGCAGTTGCAACTCTGTGAATGAAAATGTACAAATCAATGTCTGAAAATAATGGTCTGATGTTTTAAGTTAAGACATTTAATTTTGTCTGCCATGAGTTAATTTAGATGTGCATGCTGTAGACTTGCTTTCAATGGTGCAAAAAACCTAGAGTTTCTTTTGTTTCCGAAAAGGAGAGTAACCTATTGATTGAACTTAATAGAGGCCAATTTTTTTGGCTCAAACTCTGCATACATCATGTACTAATACTGGTAACGCTATGCACCAGAGTGAGCAAGAATGGAGAGACTTAATATTGACTGCATACATAGTGTAAATTATGCTTACCAGTTCTATTGATGCCAATTTTTGTAATAATTATAACAATCATTGTGAGAATTCCTATCCTTGACGAGTCCTTTTCTCTCCTCCGAATCTTCACACTCAATGGAACAAAATTGTCCTCACATACTGTCCATACTAAAACTTTTGTACATTTATTTTCTTGGTCTTAAATTTGAAAATCTGAGCATCTGAATGACAACATTTCACTGTATACAGAAGCACTTTTGTTAAAGTTGTGACATATTTTCACTTTTCTTTTTTTCTGCAATGATGTACAATAAATGTGATGTATTCGTGTGTGGCCACAAGTGAAAATGCAATTCAACTGAGATGGATTCCCTTTTCTCTTTCCATTAATATTATAGAGCTCTGCACCCTTATGTACCTTTTCACTTTTTGTATTTCATTTCAGTCTGTTGGTGTTCCACGGTGAGCTGGATGCAAGATAGATACTGTACTAAATTGTACTGTTATTGATTGAAAAATGTAATAAAAAGCTGTTTGAGATCTCCGATTGTTGCTCTGAATCCAAAAACCTTGGGTGGCTGATCATAGTTTCTATGTAGCCTTGACTTTCTCCTGCTGATGTGTCTCAGAGGTGCATCAGTTGTGTGCTATGTAGTGAAAACCAAACTCTGAGGCTGTCACTTAAAGGCAACAGCTGCCAATGGTGATAGCAACACCATAAAGGACCATCAATTGACATGAAGTAAGCAATAATCTTTGACATCATTTAGTTTTATAATTTGGGAAAAAAATGTTACCAATGTGTTCCAAAAATAAATCAGATATTTTATTGGAGTGATTTTATGTAAATGTAAGAATCTTTAACTTAACTAAAACTTTCAATTCGTCATGCATTAACTGCAACAATTTATCAGTGGAGTTATTTGTTTAGGTTTGGCGATGTCTTTTTCAAAGTGATTTTAACCGTTTACAGAGAATAATTGGATTTTTTGGTTCTTGGAAAAAACCTCATCTGTTCAACAAGTTGTTTCTTAGTTGCAGAAAATATTTTAACATAGCTTTTGTTTTTAATTTATTTACAATGTAGAGTAGTGACAGTCACAATAGTAAAAAATAAAAAATGGGCAATTTACCCCACTTTTTTTAAACGTCACAGATTTTCCCTTTTTTAAGTTAACAAAACAAGTGTCAAAAGTCCACATTGTGGAATAGGATGCAGACAGTAGGAAATAGACCAAAACGGTAGAGTAATTTACCGATAAGTAAATCGTCATTGGAGAAAATGACTAAATCAATAATAATAATAAAAGAACAATCTTGAACTATTACATGTAATTCAATACATGAGATGTACAATAGTAGATATCCGTTCTGAACTGAGAAAGTTTGTTCGGCTCGGACAAACCGCCATCTTCCGTCTCCAACCACGACTTTTTTGTCTCCAACCACAAACTGAGCAGCAACAAACGGGAGCCGCCGTCATGCGCGTGATAAACGTCAAAGCAATCCACTGTTTTACGGGGGGTGGGGGGTGGAGTGTGTGGAAAACACTCGTCAATGCTATAATTTACTTATGAGAAGAAATACTTTACAGACAAAAATATACATAAATATAATTGTTTCGGTGTTTCAATTTGATTACAGGCATGGTGTTTATTACTGATTATTGTATTGACACGTTAGTGACCCGTTTCACCCCCTCTTGAATGAAACCGTCCGCTCTGCTGATGACGTAAGCACCGCGCTGCTTAGATAATGCTATTCCGCTAGGCCTTTCATGGCGCTTTGAGTGTTTAGCCTCGTGGAAAAATACTGTGCAAGCTGTGTTTTTCGCCGTTTCATGACGGACACACTGTGCGCTTCGCTGGGGATTTTCTACTGCCTGCTCAGGCTGCAGGAATCACTTTGCCGAAGTCACGCGGTGGGAGCCATTGGCGGGGGATCTTGCGCAGTTTTCGCGGTTGTCGTCCCGTGTTGACGACACACTTCGCCGTCCTGACGAACAAAGGAACAGTGAGGCCGACGTACGCTCATTTGCGCAGTCCGAGAGAATATTATTTGCGAATTGAATTAAATCAAACATTTGTTAGTCCGGCTTTAAATTAGTCGGGTTGGTTTCTATTGCTGTACTTTAAACGCACACGCTTTGTCTAACAAATTGCCAGGACTCATTGAGTCTCGTTAGCGTCACCGGCTAAGGTTAGCTGCGGACAACTAGCGAGCTAGCCGAAAACTTCAGCGCTGTTTTGGTCAGGTCAGTTCTGTTTTGGAGACGAAAATGGCCGAAGTGTACATTCGAGTGGCAGAGGAGGAGAATGAAGAGCCTATGGAGATTCCGTCCGAGGACGACGGCACCGTTTTGCTTTCCACGGTGGCTGCTCAGTTCCCGGGCGCCTGCGGCCTGCGCTTCAGGAGCCCCGTGTCCCAGTGCATGCGAGGAGTGCGACTGGTGGAGGGCGTCCTGCACGCTCCAGAAAACGGATGGGGCAACGTGGTGTACGTGGTGAACTATCCTAAAGGTGAGATGGGAGTGCGTAGCGAGTACCCAACGCGCAAACAAAGGGACTTAATCCAAACAGGTGGTCGTATGTAATGTTATTTATAATTCATGATGGAGCCTCAACATGCTGAAAATAGAGGGTGACATGTGTTGCGAGTCCACGCCCACAGCGAAAGTCTGCGAAGAAGTCAGTACGTAGTTGAACGCGGAAGGAAGGATGGAAAGCTACTTCACACTACTGAACGTACATTTATCTATTGTTTTGAGCTTTATTGTACAACATTGTCGGTGTGTACACAGTTTGACTGTACTTAATACTTTGAAAGCTCATAAAGTGGGACTGGACTACCTTTTTCTTGATTAAACTTGCCAAATCATAAACGGGTTCCATCTGAACCTTCAACACTTTTACTGTACATTTGTTAAACAGCAAAATGATTGTTGTTGTAGCTACACAGACTTGCTAAGTTTCTAAATGAATTTAAAGGTTGACAATAATTGGAATTCAGGCTGAGGGTTTTATAAAAGGCATTTGGTAACTGAGTTCAATTGCCAATATTATCCTTTTTTGTTTGCAAAATTGTAGGCTGACTTGAGCTATGCATTTTATCCACTCTGTTGAACCAAAATACTACTGCTTCCGTCAGTCTGTCTTAACATCTTGATGTTGTAACACCACCAATATGTCTTACTGAAGTTTCCCTTTTTAACCAGGATGACTTTTGTTTTGAATTTGAAAAAATCACCACGAGTTGTGTTGATCTTTCAGACAACAAGAGGAAAATGGATGAAATTGACGCATCATCTGCGGTGAAGATGAAGAGAGGGGACATGAAGACATCGGACCTGATTGTCCTCGGTCTTCCTTGGAAAACAACTGAACAGGACCTGAAAGATTATTTTAGCACCTTTGGAGAAGTCATCATGGTTCAGGTATTGTCGCCGAACAGAATCTTGTAAACCAAACATTTCCGTTAGATTCCATATGTCGTGACAACCGGTGTCGTGGTGTTCTCTCAGGTAAAACGAGATGCCAAGACGGGCAACTCTAAAGGGTTTGGCTTTGTGAGGTTCACAGAGTACGAGGCTCAGGAAAAAGTGATCTCTCAGCGCCATATGATTGATGGCAGATGGTGTGACTGCAAGCTCCCTAACTCGAAGGTGAATATGGTAATGTCCATGTGATGTATATCCTCACACATACCTGGGGGTGGGTGGGTGCATGACCGTAAACCCTCTAACCTGTTGCTTCTCGCTTGTTTACAGCAGGGACCTGACGAGCCTCTGAGAAGCCGCAAAGTGTTTGTAGGTCGTTGCACAGAAGACATGACCACAGATGACCTCCGACAGTTCTTCATGCAGTATGGAGAAGTCACAGATGTTTTCATCCCCAAGCCTTTCCGTGCTTTTGCCTTTGTCACGTTTGCAGACGATCAGGTATCACGCTGAATGCAGAGACCGTTCTTTGTGTCGTTGGCGCCGCGCACGCGGAGAGAGTTTGATTCATATCTTTATTCTTTTCCTTCACTCGCAGGTCGCCCAGTCCCTCTGTGGAGAGGACCTTATAATTAAAGGGGTCAGCGTTCACATCTCAAATGCCGAGCCCAAACACGGCAATAGGCAGTTTGACCGTACAACACGGTTTGGGAATGGCTTCGGGGCTCAAGCGTTTGGCAGCAGCCGTAGTGGGTTGGGGAGCAGCACCAACAGTAGTCTGGCAAATTTTGGGTCCTTCAGTCTGAACCCTGCCATGATGGCTGCCGCTCAGGCTGCGCTGCAAAGTAGTTGGGGGATGATGGGCATGCTGGCAAGCCAGCAGCAGACGTCCACCTCGGGCAGCACCTCCAGTGGAACGAGCTCCAGTAGGGACCAGAGTCAGTCTTTCAGCACAGGCAACAGCAATTACGGGACCAGCTCGGCCAGTCTGGGCTGGGGAACAGGGTCAAACTCGACAACCAGTGGTAGTGGGTTTAGCTCAGGGTTTGGGTCCAGCATGGAGTCCAAGTCATCTGGGTGGGGTATGTAAGTTAAGTGTTTGTCTGGTAAGTATTGTGAGAAAGCTGAGTCTTTTTTTGAAGTTTATTTCTGGTGTTGATGCGTATCTGAAAACTTAACACTTTTGTGCAAGACGTTTTGTACATTTGGAAAAATGCTAAAGATTTAATTTAGAAAGTGTTGGAGGTGAATTGTTTACCAGGATGTCTGACTAAAGTGCTATTTTTGATGTCTCATTTGTTTGTATCCATTTCAACTGGATTCTCTAATGCATGTATTGTGAAACGTGATAACCATTTTGAAAATGCATGAATGTCTGTGGTTCACCATTATCCGGCTTTGTCATCGACCTAAAAGGCAATCGTGCATTGGGAAGAATCTGGTTGAAACCTAAATGTTTTAAGTGCAACTTTATTTGCAGTCAAGTTCTGTGGAAAAGCCTTCATTGAAATCTCTTCTGCAGTTGACCTCTCTTCCATTTTCCCGTGAGGAAGCTCCTCTTTGGCAGCATTCTTGGGGTGATATCGGTATCATTCTCCCTCTTCCCACCTGTAAATGCTATGCCATCAAACAACGGCTTCACTCCGCATGTTCTAAGAGACGGTGGGTGTTTTCACTTTTATCCACTTTTAAATGGAAAGAACTGCGCAACTGACATTTTAAGAACTGATGAGTGCGATTGAGGATGGCTTGTGGCGAAGAGTGAAGCGATGAGTGAGCGAACGGAGACGCGCGTGAAACGGACTGGTTGTGCGATGAAAGAGCCCAATTCTGACTGCTTTCTGAGTGTGTGAGTGGAAGCTGCAGATGCTACGAGCACCTCCCTAACATGGACATTCTTTAATTAGTACTTCAAGATCTCTCCTTTTTTTTTTTTTTTTTTTTACACACCTTTGCAAGTTTTTTCCCTTATTCCTAAGTATGTCTGTCAAGTGCAGAAATATCGAAATGTAGTGGAATGTTGTGATGAATCTTTGTATTGCTTATAATCTCTGATTTGAATGCTGTATGGTGTGTGCTTTCTTGTTATTGAACTGATCTGTAAGTGTGTACTTGATGTGGATGACACCTGCTGAAGACTCTGGGGGACGCGAGTGATGGTGTGAGAACGTGGAGTGGTGTGTCCAATGTTTCCCAGTAGCTCTCGTTGTTTGTGAGGTGCTTTAAAAACATGTCAAATGAAGGGAGTTCTCTAATAAAGTTCATTTGAATAGATGCTTAGTTGATACTACTTGAGTCAGTTTGTCCCATCAAAAACGTCTAATTCGATTCACATATTTAGGGACCTTGGGCTCTGCTGGTCGAGGTCTCCGTTTGAACCCTGACTGAAGTCTGTTCTCAAGGATGAAGATGGGAGTACCAACACTTTCAGTGTGTGGCCTTCTCAGACATGACACGGGGTAGTACCTATCTTTCTGCTGCTGCTTCTCATGGCTTGTTGAGTGAACTATCTCCCTTTTTGTTTTGATTTACAGCTCTTTTCCGATTAGCAGGTGGGTTTGTGTTTGTGAACTTCAGAGAATGGAGCTCAGCACTCTCTTCCAAACCTTTATTTGTCTCCCTTTTGGATTTGGTCCTTGAGCAGTGGATATGGAGTTTCCTGACCATCCTAAGTCTCCAATGTCAAAAATGAAATCCATTTTATTGTGAAATTTGACAGGTAACTTCTACAGCATTAGTCACTCAGATACAAGTTGATGGAAACATGCAGTCTATATGCAGTAATCTCATTTTGATGGCGCTTTGGTGGAAAAAAATAACTTTGACTTGAGAGATTTTGAACTTATGACCTGGTGCCAAATGCAGTTTGACATTTGCATTAGCAGGTTGGAGGACACAGCAGCTGTATTGTAACTAATTCTCATGTTGTCTTGAACTTTTCCCATTAAAGAACTGAGAATTTTGATGACATCTTTTTTGTCCGAGTCTTCATGTGTGAAATCCGACACCAGCGGGTCGCCTGTTCTGTCAGTCTCTGCTTTCCCCCTCCAAGACTTTGCTCTTCTTCTTCCCAGTGCTCTTCTTCCTCAACTCCTTCTGCTCCTGAGTGACTCCATCGCTTACTTTTTTTATGTGGTTGTACTGGAACACAGAATGAATCAACAGTTGTTTGCATTCATGACTCACGTTGATTACTAAACAACTAGGTGACTCACCAGTGCTGAGCTGCGGCGGCCTAAAAGTTTGACATCTTCAGTCGACACTGTGCTTCTTTTAGCGTGTCTGGAATCAAAATTGAGAAGAATTAAATAACTGAAACATGTTGGCAGGTTTAAATTGACCAGAAATGATGTAAGGTTAGTTCAGTTAGAAAAAGTGTAGTTACCTTGCAAAGGCCTCCAGATCAATGGCGAATAACTCTGAAAGAAAAGGTGGAAATTAACAGTTTGTCAGTAAAACTGCAATATATACATGCGTATATGTTCAGAATCTGATTTCTTTGATCCACAGTTTACTAAAACTTAATGCGATTACGGTTCCACAAGTTTTCTGCGCTTACAAATGTAAAACAAAAGATTTAAGGTTATTGCTACGATGTAAAAAGAATATCTCCAAGAAGTAAACAGTAGTTGGAAAACATTGACCAAAAAAAAGGAAAGAAATAAAATTTCATGCAAGTGTTGATGAATGAGATAGAAAAGCTACACTGTAAATGATGAACTGTCCCCTACAGCTGGGCTCAGTCCTTCAGAGGTGATGTGATGCCAGATGGAAGGAAAAGGGTGTCTTGTTTCAGGGAGCAATGTAGCATCATATTGGTAATTTTTTGTGGAAGCGGTTTAACTTCTGTTCACTTACCCTGTCTTTTTTCGGTTGAAACTGACAAATGAACTAATGATGGTTTCACCCTTTGTAAAGCAAAATGAGTGGAAACACAGTTATAAATGCCATTGTTGTCCTGAATGTCTTTTGTTCTTATCAATAAAGACTATTGTGCTCAGTTATACTTTGTTTCCATGATTTCACATGTGGTGTATAAATAGAACGGATCTCAGTCAAGATTCAAGCTCAGGAACACAGTTTGGCAGCAGCCCTGTATGTGCCTGCACTAACACCTCAAGGTGCTGCCACACGGGCAATATTCAGCTCCAGTTCATTGCGATCCAATGAATGAAACATACCTGCAAAGGACAAAAAAAAGTATAACCTGGCTCCTTACTGCTGCAAAACAGCACAAGTACCAAACTATGAAGCTGAGTGTAAAACATGAACACTGGAGGGTGCATAAACATAAAGGCAACCTGACAGTTCCAAAAATTGAAATAAAGTTATTTTTAAGCCTCTCTTCAAACAAGCAACTATTTGGTGTTTTTGCCACTGTGAAATTAGACAAGGTTTCATGTGGCCCCTGAACTGAGATGATTATTTCACATTGTGCAGAGTGCAGCTTTATTATCAGGCTTCCTTCAGAGGCATCTCTGGTTCGATTGGACTCAGGCGTGTTGGAGCAGGGAGACATAAAACCCGGAGGAGGCGCTGAATGTGCAGCAGCACCGCTGCGACACTCACCACACTGTCTGAAGGCCGTCTCTGTTAACGCAACGACGACCTGGCGACTGAAGTCCCGTTTGTGGCTCGCTGCTATTTCCTGACACATCAGACCCACCGTGTGATGCAGCTCCGCCTTCAGCCTCTGAAGAAGCACAATGAATCGCAACAATAACACGTCGACGGGGCTCCTACTTCCTTGGTTATACACAGCGCCGCTACAAGTAAAAGTGCGAACTGACGTCAATAATCTACCAGGAGGCTCGAAAATCAACTCACCTGGCGTGTTTCGTCTGTTGTAGCTGTCATCTCTTTTTTGATCGATTGGGCAAAAATGTGACTGAATTAAATGCTGCAGATTGATGGATTGAAAACGTTCAAACAGACGATACGCGAGATAGGAAGAAGAAAAAATGTTTTTCAGTTGTTTTCGCTAAAAAGTTACCAATCAACAGTCTCGTGAGGTGAAAATTCGCGGTAAATTCTATCAACAAACCAAAGCGCTCCTCCTTCTTCTTCCTCTTGGCTTTCCTCGTTCGGTCTCTCCCTGGTGGCGCACGGCTGCCCCCCTCTGGTCAGACCTGGAAGTAACACAGCTGGACGTCTCGATCTCCGTGAGGGGTTAAGGAGGATCAAGAGGCTGCAGAAGAAATCGCGTCCAGCTGTGTTTTCCTCTTTAAACTTTATGCCACATTTCTTTTATCATCCTCAAGTAGTTTGATGTTTTTACGTTTTCGCGTTAGATTTATTCATTAGAGGTGACAAACGCTGAACAAGCACAGGTTTGTACCATAACAACGAGCCCTGATGATTTATAGCATCATCAAGCGGTCTTGAGGACTTACTACAATTTCTACTTCCAGAAAATATTTCCTGTTAACTGCTCTGAATTTGACCCCGATTGCTTCATACAAACTGTACTTTTTGCTTTCCCTATTGTACACGTGTGGGGCTTCATCTGAGGAAAATATCAGAGATGGTTGCCATGCCCGCAAGATCAAAAATTGAAGTGTTTTGTAAAACTTTTTGAAACTACAAGATAATAAAAAAAAACAAAAAAACAAAACAAACAGTTGCTTCAAATGTATTTAATGCAGTGAATGTGGTTTGAAGTTTTGGAAAACTTTTTTCTTTTTCAAGCAGGACAGCAAAAATGAAGCTGCTGAGATCAACGAAACGTCGTCCATGACCTCGGAGTGATGGATAAAACTTAAGAAGCCTTTTTGAAAACTTGCTTGCAGACCTGATCTCCACAAGTGAGCTCCTGAGGAGACAAAACAGAAGAAAACAGAGGCAACGGTGACGTCAGCTGGTTGAGGGATTCGGACGGGATGTCGTGTTTGGTTTCAGAGAATTACAGTCGGAAATAGGTACGAATGCACAAAATTCAAGAACTTTCACCCAAAGTAAAATCTCTTCAGTCTTACCACGAACAGCTGATCTCCCTGAAGCCAGTGAGACCAGCCACGGTTTTTCTTCTCTCCTTTCTGAACACACACCAGTTTACCATCCTGCCAGCTCACAGTGCTCTGATCAAAAACAGAAACAATTGAAATAATGAAATAATAATTATCTCGACACGACGACACAAACAATAACAGTAATAGTTTAAGGGACGTCATTATCACCTGGCATGTGCGGTTGTCCAGTCCTTTCGTCACCTCTTGGAATTCCTCCCCAACTTTGAACGAACTTTCATAATTTCTGAACGTCGAGAACGTCTGGATTGCGAAAGAGTCCCCGTCTTGCTTAATCACTTTCTGAGGCTTCAACACCGAGGCGATCTTACGTGTTGCAAAGTCGATGCCTGCACGCGAAGAAGAAGAAGAAAAAAAAAAGGGAAGACCGGCAGCGTGAAGTTCACACCAACTTTGCATCACAGTGTCGAACGCAGCCTGATGAGAAAAGAAACACTTGGGACTGGATGGAAGAGAAGATCTACAATCTGAAGGTCAGTGGCAGGTTGACACAAGTGTTAATAAGGGTTATCGAGTTTAGGAAGGAACAAATGGAGGAGGAAAAAAAATCACCCTGAACCAATAAAAAAAAGTCTTAACTGGATTTATATAGCCCAACTTAACTAAACCTAACCTGACATCCTTATGAATTTAACTTAAACCAACTCAGCGAGGCTTCACTTGACTGATTTTCATCAAATGTCCTTACACTTGATATAACTAACCCAAAGTGAACTTAACCAAACTTAAGTAAACTAAATTTATCCTGATTCAAAGTAAATTCACTTTACTTTATAAAGCTTAAAAACCCAAGTCAGGTTACTAAACTTCACTGAACTGCACCTAACCTAACCAAACTTCACCAAAGTTTATGGAGCTTAAATAAACGTGACGTTGACTCACCTTAACTCACCATAAATCACTCGCATACGCTTTCACACGCTCAGTTAGATTTGGTTGACGTAGCCAGCAACACTCACCAAGCGCGACCATGTATCCCTCGAAATTGTCATTGCTGACCATGTTCCAGGTCCCGTTGAAGTCCATCCTTCTGGCCGGTCAGTTTTGCTTTGCTAGAATGAGGAGCGAGCGGGTTTGCGGGATGTGTTATATTGTGTCTGTGTGGGTCAGAGGTGAGGCGACATTTGCTACACTCACCTTGGACACATACAAGTGGAGTCATGGAGGGCGGAGCAGACGTTGTTTTTTCTGTTTTAACATAATATGAGGAAGCAGTCGGGTTCCTGAACAATCAAAGCGCCAACGGAAGTCATCTTCTTTTCGAAACAAAGATTGCAAAAGTTCACACGTGCTTCACTGGGGTGAAGTTCAGGTATTGTGGTCGACGTGTTGGGATTTCCTGGACAAGCTTCTCTTCTTAAACCAAAAGATGCGGGCTGTGAAGTCAACTCAGGTGAAAAGGTCCCAGAAATACTCTCATTGATACTCAACAATATTCATATTCAGAGTGTTTTTGTACTTTCACTTCAATAAAATAGAACTGTGTGTTAGGAGGATGAAATCAGAAAAGCAAAGTTGTCGAAATCCATGTGGTTTAAAGAATAAAAAGCGATTTACTTGTGTGTTTTCAGTCTAATCTCTGATCCCTAAACGCCGTTCTGGCTGTGAAGTCCCTTTTGAGCACATAAAAAAGTCGGCCTCTTGTGTAACTCGACGTCTCGGTGCAGTTGTGAGGCTGCAGGAAGGCGACGTGCGGCCGGAGAGTCTCTGAGCGTGGACAGTGTGAAACAGTATCCGTCCTCATGTTAGCAACCACCGGCAGAACGCGTGCTGCCATCTGTACACGCTTGCCCCCCTCCCCCGTGTGTGTGTGTGTGTGTGTGTGTGTGTGAGTGTGTGTAACGCATCCATGTTTCTGTACATGCTGGTTTTAATGGCATACCACAGCAGCCGATGGATACCAAGGAGTCAGAGGTTACGATTGTGAGTACAGTTGTAGATCAGTGAGATGTTGGAAAGCGTTTGCCGGTGACCTTTGCTTGCTTTTGTCTCCAACAGTCAGATAGTGAACGCAGTCTTCGCAGCAGTCGTTCTGGGCCCCCAGTTGTACGTCATCGGAAGGTAAGGAAGATGACTCCCATCGTGGCATCAGGCCACCTAGATGAGGGGTTACGAGCAGTGTTGGGGGTAACGAGTTACTTTCGTAACGCCTTACTATAATATATTACATCAGGCAGCAACGGTGTCATATTATGCATTGCAAATCATATTTTGGTAATATTATTACTTTTACCGAGTCAGGTAATGCGTTACAATCTGAGCCGTTGGTTTAAAAAAAAAAAAAAGGGTGCACGCACGCACGCACGCACACATGCACGCACGCACACACACAGACACACTGACAACAGCGGTAAATAAAGAGTAGAAGAAGACATCAGTTTTAAAATCAGGAAAGGAAGATGGTTTTAAATCAACAGAAGAACACGGCAAGTAAAGTAACTACAAAGTAATCAGTAACTTATTACTTTACACAAATGGTAATATTGTAAAGAAACGTTTTCATTTCAAATGAAAGTAACTTGTAATGTTAAATATATTACATTTTGGGAGTAACTTCCCCAACACTGGTTACGAGTGTAATAGTGTGTGAGAGACAATGACGGTCTGTTTCGATTGAAGGCCGACGTCCTCCCGCTACTGCAGGCAGCCTCTGCTGAACAATCTGTCGGCCTCCATCGCTCTGTCCCTCGTGGCCTCAGGTGGGTCCCGTCGCACCGGGCACGCTCAGAAACAAGACCCACGAGCAGCCCCGCTCTCTACGGAGCGACACTATCCGTGACGTCCGCTGCCGTCCACAGGTTTCTCGGTGGTGTTCACGCTCACGGATCCAGTCCCTCAGGGTCTATGGGCCGCCCACCACGCGTTCGGCCTGCTGTCGTGCGGACACGGGCTGTGCACGGCCATCCTGACGCTGACCGCGGCCGCATGTGTAAGCGAGACACGGAAAAATAAACAAAAGGACGACGAATGAATCAGTGAATGTGGAAATGGATTGAAGGTGGCTGGATAGATGGATGAACGAATGGCTGGAGGATTATTTCTGTCTGTGTTTGCAGGCCAAAACCACCCCGGAGCTGTACTACATGTCTGTGGCGCTGACAGTCGCTTCCTGCTTCAGTACAGGTGAAAAAAAAACCCTCTTTCGGCCAGCGTGCCATTCGGACGCGAATTCTTCGTTTCAAAGCGCCAGCACCTGCTTGTGTCTGTTCAGGATTGTTCATGGTGAGAGGAGGCCTCCGGCTAACCAGACGGCGCCCCGTGCTGGACCCACGCACAAACAATGAGTGATCCGGCGGGCCCAGCTGCTGCGCCGCGACATGCGATCCCGCTCGTATAACTAATTCATGAGGTTTTTCATGCCGCCAGCGGTCAGTAACTTGACACTGTGAGGAGGAAGAGAGCGGGCAGGTGACCTAATCCAGCTCACATTTTAGCGCTCCATCGAGAAACGCAGATGTCTCGAGCGTTTGAAGCGCTTTTATTGAACCCACGGCGGCAGAGTACATTTGTTTCATGCCACTGTGAAAGAAATACGTCGTACTTAAGGACACTTATTGCTGTAAATGTTTCACAGAGAGAGATATTTTTGTCAGCAAATGTAGTGATTTGATTCAGAATATAGGTGGCTTTAAAAAAATGCTCAGAGTGATTGTTTATGTTGCTCTTATGAGGTTTATGAAAGCTTTTTCGGAGTCATGTGTTTACACTGGATTGGCTTTTGCAATCATGCACAAGTTAAAACAGAAATCTGTGCTGTGTAAATGTTCTATTGTAAGAATACTTTAAAGGAGCTTTATTATGCTATTTTGACTTTTTTCAGCTATTCACAGTGTAATAGTGTTGAAAGCTCCTTCAGACAAGTGAGCAGCACCCCCTCTTTTCACATAAGCTCATGTTTGAGATATCTAGCGTGCCTCTCCATTCAGTTTCGATGGTGATAGAAACGGTCTGTTTCAGGGAGTTTTTTTCACATCACTTTTTCACTGACGTCACAAGGGGGGAGGGGCTCAGTGATTGGACAGCTTCTCTAACTGCCAGCAGTTAACCAATCAGACGTGTCCTGCATCTTGTAGGGGTGGGGCTTAATGCGGAAGAGCCTCATTCTGCTTGTTTCTAAAGGGGGGGTCGATTAGGGCTGAAGGAGACGATCCAGATATAATGAAATAAGGTGTTTGAGAAAAAGAGCTTGATCAATTTCTGTCATTGTGGACTTGCATACAAAGACAAAAGCATCCAAAATGTGCAAAATAGGGCCACTTTAAAGGGATGTGGAGGCGCCACTGCTTCCATCCTGGTGCTAAAACACACAGTTTGATGACACAGAAAAGTCGATTCAGTCATGAAACTCAGCGGAATTCTGACTTTTATTCAGAGTTTTCGATAGAAACAAACAAAATGTTTCAGGCTTCATTGAAATAAATGGATCCAGCAGGAAGGTGTACAAAATGACCCCACCGGCGACAACTGTCGAGTATCTTCAGGTCACGTTCGTCAGGAATGCGTTTCGTTTGGGTCGAGCGACAAGTCACTTACATCCCTGAGAGATCGGTGTTAAAATAAAAGCTTTTCTTTCGTTTATAAACAAGTTCCAGCATTCACAGGTTGTTGGTTTTTTTTGGCATCATGACAAACGGTCAATAACTGGAGCCAGTCAACAGTCGCTCTGCAGTTTGAGAGTTCCGAGTGTTTCGTGGAAACACGGAAATATATGCGTTGGTTTCACACACACACGCACGCACGCACACACACTGAACTAACTGAGTAGTTGTCAGGATTATCGCTGCTTCAAAACCTCCCTCTGAGGGCTGACGTTTTGGTAAGCTGCCATCAGCTGAGGTTGTGCCTGACTCGTTACTGGCAGCTGCCAAAAACTGGGGTAAAATGTAGATATGCGACAGTGAACCAAAGTATTTTATGGAAAATTTCAAATCAACATCATCTTTTACTGGCTTTCACCATCAAACATGTCCGTCTCTAAGCGACGGACGTCCGCGTCTCAGATCGTGTTCGGTTCGTCACTCGTTTCACACTCCAAGGAACTACAAGCGAAGCCTGTATGTGTGTTGAACACACACCCACCCATGAAAAAAAGAAAGTTTTCATCTTCAGTAAATCACTTTGTAATACTGTCGTTCAGAAGACTTACAAAATCCCTCTTCATTGGCAAGGCATTAATTGTTGGCTTGATCTCACCCCTAAAAACAGAAAGAAAAAAATCAATCATGTTTACAAAGATTTTTTTGATGCACCAGTTTCCTCAAAGCACGTGAATCTCACAAGATAATAGAAACGCAGTCACTCGGTTTTTTTTTCAAAAATATGGCTGTAAAGTCCAATAAACATCGACTAAAAAGAAAAAAAAATCAGAAGTTCTGCCACATAAAGATGCAGCAGTCATGTTGGTTGCTTCATAAAGTTTCTAATTAATAGAATGAGTTAGTTCTTCCTCCAAGAAGTTGGTCCGTTGAGGCCGGACAGTGCGTCTCCTCTATCCTATAAGAGCATCGTAGTCGATGTACCATATAAGGGCACCATTAGCAGGCTTCACCCCGGTCACGGGTAGCTTTTGGGGATTGTCCTTCACTCGGCTCAGCTGGGTGACCAGCTCGTGCTTTCCTTTGCCCATCACCAGGAGGGCCACCCTGCGGGCCCGGTTGATGGCGGAGAAAGTGAGGCTCATGCGCTGGTGGGGCTTGATGGGGCTCTCGGTGAGGGCCACCAGGCTCTGGGCCAGCTCGCCGACTTTGGCTCCGGGGAACAGCGAGGCCGTGTGGCCGTCGTAGCCCACCCCCAGCAGGACGAAGTGGAGGCTGGAGCCGTTCACCAGCTGGCCGAGCTCCTTCTCGTACAGCAGCGCTCCCAGGTCCTCCTCCACGCACAGACGCTGGTTGAGCTGCACCGGCATGGGGTGGATGTTGTAGTAGGGAATCCTGACGTGCTGCAGCAGATGCTCGTGCAGACTGTGGAAGTTGGACTCCGGCTCGGTGGGCGGCACGCAGCGCTCGTCCACCATCCACACGTGGGTGTCCCTCCAGGGGAAGGAGAAGTGGTGCAGGGCCAGCCGGTGGAACAGGGCCAGCGGGGTGGAGCCGCCCGAGACGGCCAGGTGGAAGACGCCGTCCTCGCGCACGGCCGCCTCCGCCGCTTCCTGCAGGTCCGCGGCGAGCTGCTCCACGAGCTCCTCGGCCCAGGCGGACACCATGTCGGCGCTGCGGAACTTGCCCTGCACCACCTGGAAGCCGTCCGCGGACGTTGGACCCGTCTGCTCGGGGCTGATCAAGACCACCTGGCTGTTGTAGCCCAGCTCGTTGCCTTTCAGGCGGACGTCCAGCATGTCTCCGTTCTCCGCGCCGCCGGGGTAGACGCGCGGAAAGGTGCTGGCTAGGCTTGCGAGCAGCGATGACCAGACGCTCCAGGAGGCCAACAGGTTCTCAGTACTGATGAAACTGTTCTTGCGTCCCGCAAAGATGTGAGAGATCAGTTCTGTGTAGGCTTCTCTTTGCTCCACCGGAGTCTGAACGTAATAGTCCGCGACGGGCAAACCCAAAACAGTGACGTCGGTATGCTCCGTCACTTCCTTCCACTCGGCGTCCTTCAGAGCCGGCTTGAATAAATTCTTGGTGACCAGGATCGCCGGATACTGGAGGCTGCCGTGGCCGAAGTAGAAAACGACCTGCTTGGGTTTGCAGTGGACGCTGTTGTGGTTCTGGAGACAAAACATGTCGTTCTTGAAAAGGACGCGCGCGTAGCCCACCCGCTCGTCCAGCATCTTCCCTGAGATCAGTAGAATCGGGACGCCCTCATACTGAGCGTCGTCGACGTGCGCCAGGACGGCTGAAAGACAGAGACGACGGCACGGGTCAGCAGATCGGCGGCAATACTCTCAAAACGCTGGAAGGAAAATATGCAGCTGTTTCTTCCTTGAAATTTTGACTTTTGTCGCTCATTTTTATCCTTATTTGCATTTATTTTTTGATTCCGTCTGATAAAAATGAAACGTTAGACAAAACTGAAAATAATTATTAAAGTGGCCCTATTATACACATTTTGGATGTCTTGGTCTTCGTATGCAAGTCCACAATGACAGAAATTCATCGAGCTCTTTTTCTCAAACACCTTATTTCATTATGTGTCAATCGTCTCCTTCAGCCCTAATAGACCCCCGTTTAGAAACAAGCAGAATGAGGCACTTCCGCATTATGCCCCACCCCTACAAGATGCAGGACGCCTCTGATTGGTTAACTACTGGTAGCAGTTGTCAGGAGTGCGCCCATACGCCCAGTGTAGAGAAGATGTCCAATCACTCAGCCCCTCCCCGCTTGTGACGTCAGTGAAAAACTGATGTGAAAAAAACCTCCCTGAAACAGACCGTTTCTACCACCATTGAAACTGACTGGAGAGGCACGGTAGACATCTCAAACATGGGTTTATGTGAAAAGAGGGGGGCTGCTCACTTGTCTGAATGAGATTTCAACACTATTACACTGTGAATAGCTGAAAAAAGTCAAAATAGCATAATAGG
>JASSRZ010000072.1:17284058-17323963 GCA_032164315.1 Malacoctenus gilli
ACAAATGTAACTATGAAATGCACATGAGCTTGACAGGACAAGGGTTCCAATTTTGTTACAATAAACATATCTTGAAGGATTGCTGGAACTTTTAAATTAGACTATCAGCAAAACAACAAAATCTTCGGGACAGTCGGACTTAACTACTTGAAATTTACTTAATATGACAACTGGCGACAGAAAAATATATACATAAAAATAATGGGACCTAACCCAGTTTTTGAAAAACAATGTAGTTAGGTAATTACTGGTATTGACTACCTATTAAGTATATGTCAAATAAATTTCAACTCGTAATAAATTGATCAATATTTCATTAACATGTGAAAAGTGTTGTTTATTCGACTGGAAGCAGTTAAATCAAGCGATAATGGGGAATCAATAGAATTACAAACGTCTACATCTTGGTCAATGAACAGGTGCTTGGCTCCGCCCCCTGCTTGCCATATATGGAGCACTTCCACATTCCAGCGCGCGCGGGGCGGGGTGATGACGCCACCTGTTTCTCAATGGGCTGCGGATTCACGCTCACTCGGCCGGCGGAGCGAAGCATTTGGAGTGAGACGGAGGAGAGCGCGCACACCGCCGGACACGCCGACGCGACTTTTTTTTTTTTCTAAAAAGTTGGTTGGAAACATGGAGCTGCGTGGCGTCTACCTCTTCCTGTTCGTATTTATTGCCCGGGTAGTCGTCAGCCTCCAGTCCGAAGAACGTAAGTAATTCTCCCCTTTATCCTCTTAAAACGCGACGTTGGGAAAGTGAAATAAAAGTGTCGTCCAGTTGTACCGCACCTCATGAGTCAGGAGGTTGGAATTTGCCTGCCATCTTTAAGTTTCCCTGTCTGCGTTTAAAACATTTCGTTTAAAAAAAAAAAAAAGCTTTGTACTATTTACTATATTTTGTTTTGTTTCAGTAAGATGAACTCATCCAAGATTGTGTCACTTGAAACGTTCTGCGTATTAAGAAAAGTAAATTGCTATATAGAATCAGAAATGATTAATTGCATGGAGTCTATAAAAGCCTTATTATAAGTAAATTTCCCATCTTCATGGTTCAGTGTTGTGGCTCAATAGTGGTCCGCCTCGGGGCTGAAGGGGGCACCTGTTTGATGCGTTTCATTGCACTTGCGGTGTAGATTCATGTATTTCTCTCGTCATGGCAATTTAGGGGGCCCACGCCTTTCTCAGACATTAATGGTCCTGTATTATGGACTTAGAGGACACGGTCAGTGAAACCCTGAATCAGGCCGACATGCTTGATTAAAATGTCAAAGAGTGGCATGTGCCCCCCATAAAGCTGTTGGCCCCCTGAGATTAAAGCAGATAACTCACCTGTACAGTCCTAATCCAAACTATTTCCTCTTATTTAACAGTGTAATAACCATAAACATCTCACTTTCATGTGCTAGAAGACAATAGAATAGCTGGAAATTAAGATTGTTGGTTTGTTACAGTTCAAAAATCCAACTTTTTGGTTATTTGATCTCGTGGTTAATTACATAAAGTTCTACCAGCTGATGTTTTCAGTGCCACACGTTGTTGTGTCTCTTCTCACTGTGTCATTTCTTTTTTGTGTATTCCACAGAAGTATTACTGGATATGAGGGCTTCAGGATCAGAGCTGGGCTGGTTGACGTTGCCATACGAGAACGGAGTGAGTATTTATACCCCAACAGGCATTTTGAAGACTTCAGATCAGTGGCCCACGGCTGCCTCTCCTTGTTTAGGAGTAACCGAGTACAAAAACTTTTGTGTGCGGAGAGTTTGAGTCCTCCGCGGTGACAATGAGAGCGGAGCCTCCGTCTGCTCCTTCAGTCGCCTGAAAAGGCTCGCTGGGAGAGATGGAATGAGCGGCAGCTGGATGAGGTTTGGCCGCAGCCAGCCGGACTTGTGCTAACGTTACCCTTTCATAAAGAACTTGTGAATGCCATTAAAATGCCAAGGTTCACCGAACTTTGAAATTTACAGTACCAGAGTGCATTTAAAAGAAAAAAAAAAAATCACAGCGGGATGGTTTCGCTCCACTGGCTGAACAATGCCTCGAACTCTTCCGATGTTTTTCTTTGACTTCTCTCTGAATTTAGAGATTAGAGTAGCCTCACAATAAGCATGATGGGAAGACACGGGTAAAAGATGAAGAAAAAAAAAAAAGAGGGGGGAAGTGCAGAAGTGCAGAACCATCCCTCCCCGTCCCTATCTATAGTTCAGTGGCTTTCCTCTAAAAAAAGCAACAGGACATGGCGGCTTCAAGCGTGTGGGCCACATTTCTTGTGTGAATGTTCTCAGAGATCTGAGGATTGGAGGCGCGGATTGGATTCCCACTCGTCTCTCCGACGCCGCTTTGTTCTCGCCCGACTTTCACGCACTTATCCAAATATTTTAAGACGTGAAAGGAAAACTATCTGCAGCATGCTTTCTTGGCTTCGGCGGGCAAACTTAAACAGTTTCCTAAATCCAGTCGAACCGGCCTGCGTAAACAGTGGGAGTTGGTTTGTGATTACAGGTAATTGCTCACGGTTTGTGTTTTAATTTGGCCAAAGTGTAAAAGGGATCTGATAGAAATGACAATCATTAGTTGGTCTTTTTAGGGTTTTGGGAATAAGCCTCCTATTTAGATGCTGGCTGAACACCCAGTGTTTGTCGGTCTCACTGTCAAAGAGCTGGAAGCATTTATTTATTCAGTCAAACCCTCCTGAACTGCTCACACATGAGGTGTTAAGTTTAACTGTTAAAGCCAGCCTTTTAATCTTCCACTCGTCATTGCTTTCCCCCTCTTAAAAAGCCCCCCCCCCTTAATTACCGCCTCTTTTTGCTGCCGTGCCCTCAGCAGCGCTGTGCCTGTAAAGCTCATCCACCGCTGTGAACGCCAGTCGGTCCTCGGCCGTAGCGTTTCGCCTGGATTTATGTCTTACACACATGCAGACTTGTGTGTCAGTGGGGAACCACACACGTCGTGAGAACCGCACATGTCCAGGCCAATAATCTTAATGTGTGGAAAAAGCTTCAGTGCACTTCTGCACTTTATGGGCCTGAAAGAAGAAGTGTCCCTTTAATGAAAAGCAGCTCTTGGCGTGGACCGAGCCTTTGAACGCGCCACTTATTCCACTGAGTTGTTTTGTCTAAAAGGTCTTTTCTCCTTTTTTTTGTTGGTGCGGCTTGCGAACGGTGGCATTCAGCTGATCCCTTCTGTGTCTTTCTCTGCTCCCGCAGTGGGAGATCGCCCAGACGGTGGTGAACGGCTCCCTTTTCTACACCTACAGCGTTTGCAGCATCGACACGACTGAGCAGGACAACTGGGTGCGGACCACGTTCATCCAGAGGCGCCCGGGAACGACCCGCGTCTCCGTGGAGCTCCAGTTTGTGGTGCGGGACTGCAAGACGTTCGGGAGCACCCCCGTCGCCTGCAAGGAGACCTTCAACCTGTACATGTCGGAAGCGGACGCCGACGTGGGCACCAACTTCCGGAAGGGGCAGTTCCGCAAGGTGGCCACCATCGCCCCCGACGAAGTCACCAGCGGCCGCGTGCTGAAGGTCAACACCGAGACCCGGGCGGTGGGGCCCCTGTCGAGGAAGGGCTTCTACCTGGCCTTCCAGGACGTGGGCGCGTGCGTGGCGCTGCTGTCGGTCAGGGTCTTCTACAAGACGTGCCCGTCCACGGTGCGGAGCCTGGCGGCCTTCCCGGAGACGGTCGCCGACGCCTTGAGGGAGGTGGAGGGAGCCTGCGTGGAGAACGCCGTCAGCCAGGCCACCCCTCGCATCTACTGCACGGCTGAGGGCGACTGGGTGGTTCCCGTGGGCCAGTGCCAGTGTCTCGCCGGCTACGAAACCACCGGGGACTCCTGCCAAGGTAAGCGGAGCCAGCCGTGCGCCACGCACTCAACTGAGGCGTGTTTGTATTGCTTTGTGAGTTGTAGCATACGAAACACCTCCAACCGCTAATTTGTCATGGTGTTCGAAACGAGCGCACAGGAATGTTAATTGTGTCTGAGATGTTTGGAAATATGCTTTAAAACGAAACCCCACCCCCAGTCATTTTGGAGTTGATCCACTGAAGGATTCAACACAAAAGTACAGAAGAAACGAACTTCTGTGTCTGTTTGTTGAGTGGGATTTTCAATAGAACCAAACATTTCCGAACACTGAATAGAACTTTAACCTGTTCGGAAGTCTGAATCACTTCCCATCGGCGCCTCATTGTGTCATCGTCCTTTCGCCAACAGTGCATTCTTTCCACTGTCTTTCCCTTCCAGTTTCAGGAACGGGGTTGGGCCGGGTTACTGTTTTATGGACAGGTCGGCGGGCATACTGTGCAGTCTGAAAAGCCGCGGCCCAGTTTCCTGTGGACTTTGGATGTTTCGTGGTTACACGGGAGAATCGGCACACGTCACCTTTCACAGCTGATGAATGCGGTGTTGATGGGTGTCATTGTCCTGCAGATCCGCGCTGAGCAGGAACTGAGGAGCTTAGGGCCGAACGACTGAAAGAAACTTGTTGTTTTTCCTCTTTGGGGCCAATCTTTGTCCGCACACGTCTTGAATATTTCTTCGTTCAGACAAAAATAACAAAGTGCAAAAGCAGCACTCTGGGACACGCCGCCACACTCGTGCATTATTTCAGATACGAGAACTGTGGCGGTGCTCGGACAAAGATAGTTTGACATATTCCAACAGAATAGAGACACGGGCACTTTTTCAACTCTGAGAAATTTTGGGAAACATACTTTTGGCAAATCCAGCGACAGGGAAACTATGCGAAAAGTGTGTGGTATGTCGAGCCCCGGAGAAAGACCTGCGAGTAATTTTAAGTCAATAAAAAAAGACACAGCTGTGGTGTTCGCACTGTACGTGCTCCTACAGTTTGTGTGGAAGTCGGCCCGTCTCTTGGCATTCTGAGGGTGTGGTGAGTCGGATGGTCTGGAGGAAACGTGGGAGGAGAGAGGGTACAGAGAGAAGAGGAAGGAGGAGGAGGAGGAGGAGGAGGAGGAGGAAAGGCAGAGTTGGCTGTGGGGATTTCTGAAAGGAATTCTTTCATCCTCGCGTCACCTCCAGCACAGATTGACTAAAGGAAGGGCCGTGTGAATGTGTCAGGAAGACTACCTGAGTGGTGTGTCTTCTCCTCACAAGTATTTGTTTTGGGCCAGTTGCTATGGCGACCGGAGCCACAGATTACAGGGACGAGGTGGACACGCCTCTCGGAGGTTAGACTGAGTCAGGCTGCGGTTTATGACTCCTGACGGTCCGAGTCACCTTGACTGGCAGAGTTTCTGCGTCGCCTGTTCCTACGGGTGGGGAGAGCGTTCATGAAAGGCAGAGTGGAGCAATTTTAAGCTTACAAGATTATCGGAGAATAATCTTTTGACTGATGCTCTGCTAAGTGTTTTATTCTTCCAGAAATACAGCGAAATCCTCCGGCTCCAGCCAGTCACTCACTGAGATTTCACACGTCTCAGACGTAGTTTCACATCTCTTTGGTTTCAGATTCATCTTAAAACCAGTCTTGTGAGGCACTTTGAAATTCTTTGGGCTATTATACACTGGGGGGAGGGGAGGGGGGGGGGACTGAGGTGCTGCAAAGAGCCTGTGGAACAACTGCCCCCCTGAGATGCATTAACACTTTATTATTGTTCATAATATTATTAATAGTCGCCGTAGTATTCGTGTCCTGGCCCCTTTAAAGTTAAAAGTTCATGGCACCGTTTTACTCTCAGTACTTCAGCCGGTTTTTCTTTCTTCTTTTTTTTTTAATGGTTCGGTTCTCAGAAAACTGTTTCATGGGACCGTGAAGTGTTTCGACCTCATATCGTCGAAAAGATAAATACTTTCCTGAAAAACACAAACACACACGAGATGTAGGAGGCTTAAAGAAACATTTGGGGACAAACCGGAGTGTGCGCGTGTCAGGAGAGCGTGTCTGTTTATCAAGGTCAGCGACCACCTGAAACGGATGTGGGAACAAGACGGCAGGAAATATTTGTGACGGAGGGGGGAAAAAAAGCGGTCACAAAATAGGATGACCACATTTTATTAAAAAAAAAAAAAAAATCAGGAAACATGCTTGAATCTAACATGAAAAAGTTCTGGCCGCCTCCAGTCGAATCTCGAGCCTCGTGTCAGTTTTTATAAGCGGAGAAAGTGACATGCGGAGCGTCTCGCCGGCCCCGCATGCGGATTCCACTGAAGAGCCCAACTGTTGTGGGAAAAGGAAGTAAAGCGAGATGAGGAGGAATGCTGACTGACACAAATAAGCAGGTTGTCCTTGGTGGCAGTCGGAGGGTGGGGAGCGAGTCGACAGTTGGTGCACGAGGGAGGTTAGCTTCGTGGCTGCTTAGTTAGGTGTGGAGTGTAATTTAGTCAAGAGGATTAGTCGAGCAACAGGACAGCTGTTAGCCAATGACATGCCCCCGCTTTGCCTCCTTTTGCTCTTTCATCCGGTTGTTAACACACGCAACGAGCTCCCTAATCCGTGTTCCCACTCATTAGAACAATGGGCCGGCACAAAGCGCAAAAAACAGATTCAATTAACAGATGCACCGGAGCGGAACAGAAGTCCTTTTCACATGTGTTGCAGTCGAAGAGAGCGTGAGACAGTCAGACGCACAATATGCTCCAACGCGCGAATGAGAAAAAAGTTTGGCCCGTCCCCCTCCGCAGGTAAACAAAATTAGGCCGAATTCCGTGCTGCAGCCTTGAGAGAAGAATCCATCACTGCCACAGATTGAATTAACAGCAATTGTGTCCCTGCACCGCACACATGCCGCCGTTTACGAGCTTTATAAATAGTAATGCAACATATTTATGGCACCACTCAGTCCGATCGCAGGGACAATGGATGAATGGGGCCGGAGTTTCTTTGGTACGTGACAGAGGTCCTGCTGCTTCAGCTCAAGATGAAATGGGCTGGCCTCCTTTTCTTATGCGAAAGGCCCTCGGCCGCGCACCCCCACTGCCGCCCGACGGACTCCCCAGGGAGAACTTCTGTTGGTGCTCGGTCCTTCGTCCTCCCCCTCCACCCCATTCGTCACTCCGGCCTATTCATCTCCATCCCGCCAACTCGCACCCAACCTGCGCCTTCTCTTCCTCTGCACCAACGCTCGGGGTGCAAAGGTCGCGCTGTGTTGGTGGCGAAGTAAACGCGGCCGCGTCCTCAATCCCGGGCGCATTCCACCTCCTCCTCACGGCCACCAGCCGGGGGGGGAGAGATGAAAGGCTGCTCCGCTGACAGGGAGAGAGGATGGCATCCATACATTCCCTTCTTTCTTTTAGGTTTTTTTTTTTTTTATCTTCAACTTCATACCAAAGCTTTCACCCAATCAAAATATACGGTGCAAGTTTCCATAATAATAATAAAGAAAAGGTCAGGCTTGTCTCCGGCTTTTCCTGATTCCTGATTGTCCTGCGACTTTTCCCCCTTGGCTATAATTTGCGACTGATGTCGGGGTTGAGAGGAAGGAAGGAAGAAAGAGAGGAAACGGCGGCCTCAGACTCTGTGCTGTGCCCCCCCCACCCCCCACCTCCTCCTCCTCCTCACTCTCTGATTTCTGTCCTGTCTGCATGTTCATTAACCTCTCGTGGCCTGGAAGGCTGTTTATCTGTGCGCCGAAACGTCCATTAGAAACACCCCGCCGCCGTCCAAGGTGCCATTTCCTTTGGCAAAAACACAGATATTATCTGCCAAAGAACATGAGCAGAGGGTTCAGTCGGGGGCGGGGGACGGGGGGAGGGGGGGGGGATCAAATCAGATCACCTGGTGGATTCAATGCTCTGCTGTCATCCGGTTGACACTGGCGGTGCGACCTGAGATTAGGCCTCCAGGCGGAAAAGGCGAGTGAAGGCACATCGTGAGGGAAATCCCTCTTCATTCCTCCGAACACAAAGACTCTGTGATTATAGGTTACTCACAACAAACGCTTCCTGTGGGGTGGAGCGTGCTGCTATAACCGAGGCAGCCGTATTGTCTGCAGTTCGATCGGCCATTCCTTCCTTTGTTTGTCCGTTCTGTATGTCACGCTTCAGCTGACTCGCACCTTCTTTTGCTCACGCAGCTTGCAAACCAGGCTACTTCAAGCCCAATGTGTCCAACGAGTTATGTCTCGTTTGTCCTCACAACACCAAGCCCTCCGCCACCGGCGCCACCAGATGCCTGTGCGAGGAAGGCTTCTTCCGCTCGCCCTCCGACCCTCCCGCGTCGCCCTGTTCCGGTAACGAGGCCGACCCCCAAACATTTACTCCGACTTCCAGCTTCCGTTGAAAGGATTCTTGTTCTGACTGTCTCTAATCATTGACTTCCTCCCCCCCCCTCCCCCCAAAAGCCCCCCCCAGCGCCCCTCGCGACCTCACCTCCACCACCCTGTCAGCAGAGGGCAGGCTGCAGCTGTCCTGGAGCCCGCCGCTGGTGACTGGAGGCCGCAGCGACCTCACCTACAGCGTGGCGTGCGAGAACTGCGACGGCGGCTCCTGCGTCCCGTGCGGCGAGAAGGTCCGCTACGAGACGGGACCCGCGGACCTCCGGGACACGGCGGTCGTCGTCAGCGACCTGGATTCCCATCTCAACTACACGTTCACGGTGGAGACCCACAGCGGCGTGTCAGAGTTTGGGACCGTGAGGCCCGCTGCAGCCATCACCACAGCCTTGGACTACACAAGTGAGTGTTTTGCAGTGATTAAGCCTCGTTTACTGCTCGTCTCTGCTCCCTGTAATTGCTCCTAAATGAGAGGCTCTCCAGAAAAATCCCACAAACTTTGGTGAAGGTAGAAAGCTTTTAGTCACGGCGATAAATCTTTTTAATGTAGATTTATCACCGGGAGTCTCCAGACGGTTTCAATAAGATACTGTAAAATCTTCCACAAACAGAGGGACCCACTACTGCGAGAGGAATTCAGTCTGACCCGCCAGTCCCGAAGGCTTTCATTTAAAGCACGTCCTCTCCGAGCGCCATGATTACTCACTAACCATTGTTTTGCTTTCTGTCTCCTGCCGACCGTTAGATCCCCCCAAGGTGACGCTGATCCATCTGGATGATCGTGGCCCCACCACTCTGTCTTTGTCATGGAGTCTGTCTCGCAGACCTCCAGCCCACATCAATCACCGCTATGAGCTGATGTACCGCAGAAAAGTAAGATGGAGTGCTTTCGTGTCCTTTGTGTTTTCTTCCCTTCCGTCTTTACACAAGCCTTACATTGTTCGAGTCGGAGCTTTAATTAGGATTAATAGTGAGGCTTGAACAAAACACATGGCCGGCGTGGTCTGAAACTTCCTTTGTCGTCGTTTCTGCAGGAGGACGAAAGCGAGCGGGACGTGACGAGCTACACAGTCCTGATTTTGGAGAAGAGCTCCGTTCAGATCAACGACCTGACTCCAGACACGTCTTACATGTTCAGAGTTCAGGCGCTGAGTCCCGACGGGAACCCCGGCAGCTACACCGTGGAGCACGAGTTTCACACGTCGCCGTTAGGTACCGCCATCCTCGAGCTCCGCATCAGCCGGCGCTTTCTTAGAAGTCTCATTCGGAGATAATAAGACTTTGTATTTCTGTGATTCTTTTTTTTTTTTCGCAGCCGAGTCTCGGGTCCAGAACAACTCCACCATGGTGATGGGCGCTGTCGTCGGAGTCGCAGTTATTCTGCTGGTTGTGGTGGCCGTCCTGCTGCTGCGTAGACGGTTAGTAAACAGGGCCGTTTGTATACACTTCCAGCGTGTGTGTCGATCAGATAAATATTATGTTCGGAGCTGCACGTTGTGCGATCACGTGCCGAAGGTTTGAGTGAATTCGGATGTTGTAGCAAAGCATTTATAAGGGATAACCAGGAATGATAATGACGACAAGCTGCTCTGTTTTCTATTCAGTCCTTTACTGATGAGTCGAATTCTATTCTCAGGAGACTGAACTCTCGTGGTCGAGGAGGACCTGAGGATCCCTACTTTCCATCAGGTTGGCGCGCCATCGGTGCACAACAAATAATAATAAAAAAAAAAGTACAATTTTAAATCTGCTGGTCAGTTAATATTCTGGTCATTATTTCTCTTCAGATCAGCTGAAACCACTGAAGACGTACGTTGACCCGCACATGTATGAAGACCCCAACATTGCCATCCAGAAGTTCGTCACCGAAATTGACCCGGGTGCGATCAGCAAACAAAAAGTCATCGGTGTGGGTGAGTGGTTTTCCCCCATCGCTCATCTCCCCTAAATGAATTCTCAGCACGGTCTCATGTTTTACTTTTGGCTTTCGTCAATCAGGAGAGTTTGGGGAGGTGTTTTGGGGCGTGATGAAGACCCCCGCTCGAGGAGAAGTGGCTGTGGCCATCAAGACCCTGAAGCTCGGGTACTCGGAGAAGCAGAGGCAGGACTTCTTGAGTGAGGCCAGCATCATGGGCCAGTTCTCACACCCAAACATCATCCGGCTGGAAGGAGTCGTCACCAAATGTGAGTCAAGTTCGCCAGACAGAACTTCAACAGAAAAAAATGTTGTTTTTTTTTTAAACTAACAAAACTCTTGTTCAAATTCACAGTTAAACACGCCATGATCGTGACAGAGTACATGGAAAACGGAGCTCTGGATATATATCTGAAGGTAAGCCCGTTTGAAAAAACTACATTCTGAAGCTAGCATAAAAGTAACAAAAAGTTTTCGTATTGGGTTCAATTTTAATTTTGGATGTTTGTAGCTAAGCAAACTATCTGCGCAGTGCGACAAATAAAATCTGTGTTTGACTGTACACAATACTCACGCAGTTTTTTAATGCGTCTTCCAGGATCGTGACGGAGAGATTCCCGTGTACCAGCTGGTGGGAATGCTGCGTGGAATCGCTGCCGGCATGAAATACCTCTCCGACATGAACTACGTCCACCGAGACCTGGCGGCGAGAAACGTCCTGGTCAACAGCAACCTGGAGTGCAAAGTGTCTGATTTCGGCTTGTCACGTGTGCTGGAGGACGACGCCGAAGGAACCTACACGACCAGGGTGAGTGTATTCGCGGTACTTCCCGGGGCCCAAACGCGCAGCGACGGATCAGAGGCGTTCCGCCTCGCTTTGGAACAAGTGCCGGATTGTTAATTGTGTTTCCATTCTCAAGTGTGCAATCTGAAGTGTTGCTCTGTCGACGCCTGCTGTTTCCACTCCGCTCGCACATCGGCAATGATTTGTTAATGTTTCTCTTCTGTCAGGGCGGCAAAATCCCGATCCGCTGGACGGCCCCAGAGGCCATCGCGTACAGGAAGTTCACTTCAGCCAGCGACGTGTGGAGCTTCGGCATCGTCATGTGGGAAGTCATGGCATTTGGAGAACGGCCCTACTGGGACATGAGTAACCACGAGGTGCGTTTCATCTGTCGCGGCTCTTACGACTGAGATGACGGATTGTTTTGGCCTGCGTCGTCCCGACCTAAATGTAGATTACCGTCGAGGGTCCGCGCGGGGTAGGTGGTGAAAGAGAATCCGCCCGGCGTCGAGCACGGTTTTCCCACCGACCTCTTCCAAATGGGCCGTGAATGTCAACATGCGATCACTGCGGTTTATTGGACCGCTGCCTGTTCAAACCGTCTCCTGCCGCGGTCATAAATACACCATGAATGGGAGCTCGGCCCTCACTTCCATGCTGGTCTCCTCCTCAGGTCATGAAGGCTATCAACGAGGCCTTCAGGCTTCCTGCCCCCATGGACTGCCCGTCCGCCATCAACCAGCTCATGCTGCAGTGTTGGCAGCACGACCGCTCCGAGCGACCTCGTTTCTCCGACATTCTCAACATTCTGGACAAGCTCCTTCGAAACCCCGAGTCTCTGAAAATCATCGCTGACTTTGACCCCCGGTACGATCCTTTGATTAAAGTTTTTAAAGTTTGGACAAGTTTAATGAGGAAACGTCTAATTAATAAAAACAGAAACTTGATAATAAAATTATTTTTAATAAAACAACAACAACAACAACAACAATAATAATAATAATAATAATAATGATGATAATGATAATAATAATAATATTAATAATAATAATAACAGTAATATTATTAATAATAATAATAATAATAATAAAAAATAATAATAAAAATAAATAAATAAAAATAAACGTAAAACTGCCAGATACTAAACGTTTACAAAGTTTTTGTGTATTTTTTTTCTCTCAGTCATATTTTTGTTGGACCAGTTACTTGTTTACGTGATCTAAATTTGAATCCTGACTAGGAAATGAAAACCAGTTCGCAGTGATTCCAGTGTTTTGGCTGCAACACTGTGTGTCACCACTTCACGCGCCCCGCATGCTTCTAAAGCTGCTGTACATTACGAGTAACCCGATCCTCCGTCGCTCCCCACAGCGTGTCCATCCGCCTGCCCAGCACCAGCGGCGGCGACGGCACCATGTTCAGGTCGGTGCCCGAGTGGCTGGAATCCATCAAAATGAGCCAGTACAACGAGAGCTTCACCCGCGCCGGCGTAACGAGCATGGAGCAGGTGCTGGCTTTGAGGCATGAGTAAGTACACACATGGCACAGGTGCTGCAGCTCCGTCAGGCTGAGCTGATGTGATCCGGCACCGCGCCACATTTTGCAGCAACACAGAGAAAGTATTGAGTTCTCAGCTGCAACATTTGTTGGCCGGCCTGTGAATGCGGCAACTCTCCCGTGGGGGCGGCTCGTGTCATTCTCCTCGTTCTTTGCGGCAGAACTGCTGCAACAGTGGTTCCCAAATGACACAATGTGCTCATGGAGCAATTATGAATAATAACGTGTTGATTGTGGAGAACCATTAAACTTTAAACTCGTTCTCCTGTGGATAAAACGAGTTATTATGACATTACTGTTGGATGTAGAAAGACCAGTTTGAGTCACAGTTACGACAGGAAGTCATGAAAGCAAGGATTTGCTGTGGCTACGCCTGGTATAATCCAGCAGCTGAAAGGCAAACAATAACTGCTGAGTCATTTTAGATTCATCATATGCGTGATAGAAATGCATCTCACATCCAAACTATCAGTGGTAAAAGTTGTATTTTAGGAACAGCTACCAAAGTTAAAGAAGAAAGGAAACCTTAATAAACCTTACAAAATAAACTCAAAGACAGACGAAAATTAGGCTAAACCAGCTATGGCAAACTTTTTGCCTGGCCAAAATATAACTTTAATATTTTCAAAATTTTTGTGGTTCTAATATTAAAGTTTTGTTAAATTCAAAACAAGCAACATAATGTGTACAGATTACTAAAAAAAACAAAACAGTAAATGACATTAAACAACAGTAAATGTATCGCTGGTTTGTTGGCGTTCGCTGCTCTGAGAAAGCTGTTGTGGCTTCTTGACGCACAGCTGTCTACATTGTGCGGAGCGAACTGACGCGGTGTCGTTTGTCGTCTCCTTTTTTTAGAGACATCAGGAACATCGGCGTGCGGCTGCCCGGCCACATGAAGAGGATAGCGTACAGCATCCTGGGCCTGAAAGACGAGAGCAGCTCCCTCAGCGTGTTCTCTGTGTGATCTGAAGCATTCCTCCAAATCAAAGTGCACTGAGCGGCCCTGCCATTTCACTCACGGACGTCCCAGGACTGACGCGGAGAGGGGGGGGGGCTGAAACTGAGCTACGCTGCAGGACAGTTTATCTTCTATGGCACAGCGTGGTGCGACTGAAGAGGACCCTCCAGACCACTCGGACGGGACTGAGATGAAAGATGTCTATGAACATTATAATAAGAGAAATTATTTATCTTTATATGGAAACCGATATGTGACGTAGTCAATGAAACTCTTATGAAACCAATGCAGAACGCGAGTCCTCAGGAGGCTCCTTGGGCCGACATTCACACTCAGACTGAAACATTTAAGGCTCTTTATGATTGAGGACGACTTCCTGCGATCACTCGCTTTATCCTGCCGACGACTCCGGACCCTCAGATCTAAATGCTTCCGTCTTCTTTCGTGTGATAGATGAGACTTTGCTGTTGGATATGGAATCGTATTTTTTTTCCTCTCAGGGTGAAGAATCACACATTCTGATCGGTCTCTGTATCACTCCACATTTTTTTTCCTCTCTAGGTTTACATCATGTCTTACAACTGTCCTTTTTTTATTTAATATTTATTTTATATTTATGCCTTTTTGTTACATGAGAAATAACTCTGAGCTGGCGCGTCTTTGCCAGGCAGCATATTTTTGTGTTTAAATAAAAAGTCTTTGGGACACTTTATTTGTACTCTGCACTAGTGACTGCGTATGTTTGTAATGCGTGCAACATTGGTTGGAGTCTTCTATGTTGTCATGGTAACGAAGCATGTTTTGGTTTGAAATGTGACACCTCAAGCTGAACCTGTTGTCTTCAGGAAAGCACCTCAAATTTTCACATCCTTTCACTATTTATAAAAAAGGGAACGAGGACATTACTTGTAATTTTCTAGAGAAACTAAGTATATTTGTGCTTTTCTTACTTGAATTGAGACACTCATTTACACATGTATACAAGGAGTGTCGTCTGGTCTCTAAATAAACGAAACTTCACGGCTCCAGTTAGGTTCTCTAACTAACTTGTCAGCAGAAGTTATGAGGAAACGTCCAGCTCCAATCAGCAACTTCAGCATGTTCTCAGAGTTTGTTGCTTACTTTTGACGATACAACACTGCACGTAATGCAAAAAAATCACATGACAAACCTACTGATTACTATAATCGGAGAGACGTTTGGACCGCCAGGAGAACCTCTTGGTGGTCTCAGTCACCCAGATGGAGCTGGCCTGCCCTCACGAGATTTTGTCGAGGTGGAGCAGAATGTCGCACCTACGCTCCACTGCGCTCCGTCCCGCCTGTGACACTCGGCCCGGCCGCGTCGCTCCTCTGCGGTTTTTCGCAGCAAACTCACCCATGAGGTGTCATGTTTTCCTACAAATTATCCCCACACGCCCGTAAACCCTCGGATGCGCGGTGAACTTGTGCATGCGTGTGTGTGTGTGTGTGTGTGTGTGAGACACGGCGACATTTCAGGCCTGAATTTGAGACCCACGACAATGCAACACCTGGTAATTATAGCTTACTGCTTTACCCATGAACGTCTCCGCACCCCTTTCTCACACACAAACACAAAGGCCCCACAGGCTCCAGGCAGGGGTGCGGCCGAAAATGCTGGACCCCTGACGACACTTCAACAACAGTTCTGACACATTAAATATCTACAGTCCGTGTCACGTTCCCGTCCAGCTGAATCACTCGGGGAGCCGAGCGCGCTCACGCCCACGCCCGGTGGCAAACACAAGCCTATAAAAGACTTGTATAGGGTGACGGTTTTACTGCGGATATTTCGCGAGATTAGAACGACCTCTGTCGGACCGCAAACACCCGCACAAGTCGGTCCAGTCAGCAAAGGCAGACGCCGGCCGCTTCCTCTGCTTCTATGGAGAAAGGTCAAAGTAACTTCCGCGAAGAGTCGGCATCACCACCTCAGCGAAGAACCAAAGATCACAAGTTCAAAGGTCAGCCGAACAAAGATAACCTATGTTCTCGTTTTTTTCTGCAGCTCTCACTTCTCAAATATGTCTTAATACAAAAAAAAGACGACAGTCTGATTGGAAGTTTCTCAGAAATGTTTAGCTTGAAATGTCAGAGCATCGCATTTCTGTCACAGGCCACTCGTTCCCAACAGGGAAGATTGAGGTCATCGGAGACATCTTTCAGTTCACCGTCGATGTCAGCGAATTTTCTCCCGAGGAGGTCATCATCACGTCCTCCAACAACCTGCTGGAGGTCCACGCAGAAAAGGTGAGCCACGAAATAACTGGGATATGTTGCTTACGAGATACCTTTTCTTGTTGGAAAATGTGTTTTCACAGCTGACCACAGAAAACATCCAACAATGTAGTCGTTTGTGCTGATTGAGCAGACTTGTGTGGAGGTAAAGAAGTTTTTTGTACATTCAGGTAATTTTGGAGTTGCTACAGTGTGATGTACTCTATCTTGCACATGGGAAAATCATAGTGTTTTTTTTTTATTTTTATTTTTTTAACTGTTTATGTTATTTTAAAAAAACAGTCTTATCAAAGTGCATCTTCAAATCTGTCTTATTTGCAGTAAATTTGCGTCTCAGTTTGACATATTAGGACTTCAAGCAATCCAAATAGTGGCAAATCGAAATATTTACCTCTAATTAGTTCAGTTAGTTACACTCACCAGTTACAAATGCAAACTTTTGTATGTTCCAATGACATTATCCTCCCGCAAAACTGCCTGCTTGTTCGTTGTGCGTTGTTGCAGCTGGGTGCAGACGGCACCGTCACAAACACATTTTTCCACCGATGCAAGCTGCCTGCGGACGTGGACCCCTTTTCAGTGAACATGTCGGTGGGCAGCGATGGGGTCCTGACTGTCAAAGCTAACAGGGTAACTCTGTTCTGATTTTTTCTGAATTTCGCTGGATTGGTAAAATAAAGAATAACTTGTTGTACTGTTCTCTTTACAGATGTAACTCCAGCGTTTCACTGGCCGTGAACTCGTGCGTGAAACACAAGAGTTTGATGACCTCCAGTGGCAACTAATGGCACTAACTGGTGCAACATTCAATGGCTGTCGGGAAAAAAATGATCGTGACCACAGGATTTTCCCCCAATGCATTTGTAGGCAAAATGCGTATGAAATGCGGTTTGCAATTTGACATTTTTGACATTTTTTTCACTTTTGTAAAGGATTTCAAATGAAACGGTTACATAAAGGAAGGACATGTGTAAATATGTGATGTAACATATACGCTTCAATATGGCTTGCCGTTAGATGAATTAAAACAGAATCAATATTTGAACTAAAATTTAAAAATATATTAATAATAAAAAGGTGTGAGCTACAGACGTTCATTTTTTTCCTTGTTATTGTCTCCTGGTTGCTAAATCATAAATCTTCAACATACTTTTGTAAAGTCCCTGAAGGTCGCAAAGCGTAAAATAGCGGAAGTAACGCCAGTGGTTGTCAGGAGACGTTTCTGTTGACGGAAGACTTCTGACGGTGTGTTCAGTGCTCAAGAGAACCCTTCAGCTGGCCTTTTAGCATCACTCAGTGTTGAATATGTTTGACTTCAGTATCAACAGACTGAATAGACTCTCAAAATAACGTCCCGCTGCCCCAAAGAAGTTCGTGTTTGTCCTTCTTGGGGATCAAACTGACCTGCTCTGTGTGGGGGCTTCATAACCGACATGTCTGAGGTTCCTCCTCCCGGGTCCCTGCTGGTCGCCCACTGGCACCGATCTCCAGACAGTAAAGAGTATTTCAGCAAAATCCTACACAAGAAGAGACGCAAGAAGTTTGGTAACTACAATTATTTGTCTTTGTTTGCATCAATTTTTAGACGTTTTTAGTTCTTGTGCATTCACAGTCACCCTGAAGACAGATGACCACGTTCCTTATTACGACATGCTCTTTTTTTTCTTTTCTCGCTGCATCCCAAGAACCAACAGACAAGAACTTTTCTTTTCTGACGAAAATGTTTATCATCAGCAAAGAAATTGTTTATCATCAGCAGATGAAGATGTTTATCATCACCCAAACATGTTTACATCGATTGAACCTTTGCTCGTTTACCTCGCGCAAAGCGTGACTTGCGGTGGAAGTCGCTTTGGCAGCTGGCGGCTGCTTCCTGTGACCTCCTCCTTCCTGCCCGGAGATCCTCTCCTTCCTCCCACCCATAAATGGACCTCCACTGGCAGAGAGCCGGGATCTTTGGTGGCTTGACGTTAACCAGCTTTTCTCTCTGGCGCTCCCGTTTTCTTAGGACTATTTCTTTGGCAATTTTCGTATCGTTTAATAAACTGTGTGGCTTGACGCTTGCTCGCCTGTTGCCCCATTCTTTGTCATGATCCTTTCAGCTGGGCGGTAAAAAGATGAACAAGCTGAAAGTCGATCAAACTTAACTCAAGCCATTGGAAAACGATAACGCATGACGTCAGGAAACGGATCACTGACCGGTCCGAAGATCATTCTGATGGTCCGTCTTCAACGTTGTGTTCCAGGCCTGTTGGAGTCGCCGGTGATGCCCCCGCATGTCGCCGTGGATACGGTTCACTACAAGATCTTCCTCTCCGGCAAAAGTGGGGTTGGCAAAACGTCTCTTGCCGCGCGTCTTGCAGGCCTGACTGTTCCCCACGTGCACCATGAAACTACAGGTGGGCTCTCCGAGCTGTTTGGATCAAACACTTCCATATTTTTTAACCAGATAAAGCGAGTTTAATGTGCAACTTTGTTAACGTTTGCGACGATGGAACAGAATCATAGTACGTTTTGGACAACACTCGCCACAGTCAAGTCTTGTGCTGTTTTAGGCATCGAGACGACGGTGGTGTATTGGCCGGTAAAGCTGAAAGAGACCGGCAGGGTGCTTTTCTTCCGCTTGCAGCTGTGGGACTGTGGAGAGAACGCTCTGCGCCGATTTGACCATTTGCTTCCCGTACGTATCGCACATCATCTCCCCTCAATTCATGACACCTGCTCGTAAATCAAGGAGAACCCGACGAAACGGACTTTTTTTTTTTTCCCCCCCTCCGTCTTTCCAGTCCTGTAAGGAGGAGGCGGATGCCGTCCTTTTCCTGTTCTCCTTCACGGACAGGACGTCGTTCGATGACCTCTCCAATCAGATCGCCAAATGGACCGGACCGGCGGCCGGTCGTGCCGTCAAGATGGTGGTCGGCACAAAATATCCTTTTGCGTCACTCCACCCCGGGGGTTATTGGGAGAGCTGTATATAGAATAGAATAGAATAGAATAGAATAGAATAGTGCTTTATTCATCCCAGTCTGGGAAACTACTGATATGTCATAAGAAAGGAGGTTCAACTCGTCTGAAAACATTCCATCAGTTCGCAGTGTTTAACTATTTGCCGTCTGCTACTGGTCACTATAAAGAGAAGCGCGAGTCCTTAATATTTCCTCCAGGTTCGACCTCTTCATGCACTGCGACGTGGCCGAGAGAGACGTGAGGGGCTTCCAGGAGCGGTGGGGCCTACCGGTGCTGCGCTCCGGCGGGGAGGTCGCCGACGGGCTGGGGGACGTCGCCCCGCTGCTCGACTGCCTGGCGGAGAACCTGTGGCACCAAGACTGCGTCACTGCCAGGTCGACGTTTCACCAGTCACAAGAGGAGACGGGGACGGTCACCTGACTCCTCTCACAGTGAGCGAAGCTCCGCAGCAAAGATGCTGGAGGGACCTGAAACCCTGAGTGAGCAACGGTCACTCCTGGTGGGGGGGTTACACACCGACATTCGGAGCCAGCAAGATTGAGCGGTTGCTGTCTTCTTGTCTGCTTGGTCATGATGTGAAATTAAATGCTGAATCGGATGCACATGGTGTTCTTAATCCCTTAGATTTAGAGACACTCCTCATCCTACTTTGCAGACTCCACCCTTTTCAGTTATAAATAACTCAAGGCAGTAACTGCTGATCTTGAGTGTTTGTGTACAACAATATTTGTGTTTGAGACACAACATGCAAATCATGTGCCTAATAGGAAATCACTGAACTACACAAAATGCCTTTTTGCTGTTTTGTAAGTTTTGTATTTCATTCTATGAGTTTTTTTTTATGCGATCACTTTTCAAATAACTTATTTTATTGTACTGGCTGGTATGATGTCACCAGTATTTCTTTAAACTGCTTTATGACCTTTATTTTCGGAACAAAACTGTTTACAAAAAAGTTTACAGATAAAAGGCAAAAGAAATAAAACATCCTCTCCCAAACCCTGTTCCCTCAGTGACTGTGGTTTTTTTTAACCTTGTGAGAAGGTCAGTGTAAGTTTCCCCAACGGGTCATAAACGCTTGTGCAGTAAAAAAAAAAGTGTGCAGTCAAAACAAACAGAATTTTGCGATTGTAAGTGACAAAGTTTAAGAACTCTGATTTATAAAATCAGTGTGATCGAAGCCGGTAGAGGTCACAGCTCAGCCGACAGCGCCTTCATCCACGCCTCTTTATCGGAACTGAGATGAACAGAAAAAAACCCCAAAAAAAGCAGAGCAGAACTGGGATCAGATTCGCCGACTCGTCGGGCATGGCGAGTTTAAGCCGACCGGGTCCGTTCTTACTCGCTTCGAGCCACCAGGATCATGGCCGTCGGCGTCCCCGTCTGACCCTCGGAGAGGTGGAGCAGGAAGGAGCTCGGGGGAAGACCCAGGACTTTGGTCTTGAGGTGGTCGACGGTCACGCGCGCGGGAAATTCAGCGTGATCCGCCACCACGAACCGCTGGTCCCTCAGTGTGACGCAAAGAGAGAAAAATCAAAAAAAAAAGAAGGAAATCGCCGTACGTCTAAATTATGCGACACATTCAGAGAGAGAAACAAACCCTCTTTCATTTGATAGGAAACGCATTTTTAAAGTATTGTGCATGTTTAATACTTTTCGGAGGAGACGATTAAAAGGTCGTTGAAGAGATGGAGGTGGACGCCGACGAACGATGTTCTCGAGTTGCGCGAGCTCTCCACCGTCAGCTGCTTCATGGGTCCTTGGCGAATAAGAAAGCGGCCGCTAGAGATGAGAGGAACTGCCTGTGAGAGCGAGAGTAAACCAACACCAGCCCACTTAATTGAGATTCACGGCTGAACGCGAAAAAAAAAACCACCCAAAAAGGCAAAAGATGAGAGTTCCTGTTCGGAAGGAGACGGAAAAAGTTCGGACCTTGACGTTGCCGAAGTCCATCAGCGTTTCCAGGCGAACCAGCTCCTCGATTCGTTTCATCTTTTGGACCCCTTTGTCGCACTCCGTCACGATCTGGTCAGAGGGAAACATGCAACAAAGAATCACTGAAATCTGCAGAGCGAAGGAAAAATAAAAAAAAAAACGTTTGGTATCTGAAATCTTCGTTCGATTCGTAACCAAAAGAAAAGCTGCTGCTGCTGCTCCCACAAAAGCCCCGCCCCCCCAACAGCTCGATAAATGGAGCAGAGAGGTCAACAGAAAAAAATTCTAATGAATCACTCTGGCTCGAGTCTCGTCTCAGCATGAATGAAGTCAAACGCTTTCTACCTCGTGAATGGCGCCGATCGCTTTCTGAAGGTTCGAAAATGAGTCAGCGTCGGGTTCAGTCAGTTTCAGGACCACCTGAAGCGAAAGAGACGAACAGAAACCGAAGATAAAGCGCCGAGTGCAGAGCATTCGTCCAAACGGCGTTGCTCCCCGTACCTCGAGTAGGAGTTTGAGACGAGTTATTCTCTGGAAGGGAAGGACGAGGAAGGACTTGAGGGTCTGTCTCTGGCACACCGGGTCGCTCTCCAGTTTCTTGAGCGAGTGAGCGAAATGCCGATTCTGCTGCCTGAAGTCGAAAGGAACAAACACGGGGACGGAAGGCTGACGTGAAGAGGCTGAGGACTGAAATCCGGCGCGCGAATGAAGCCTTACAGCAGCTGGTTAACGAGAGCCTCCTGGTACGTCATGTTGGTCACGTAGGGCACGTAGAGGCTGCGGAAGGCCGCGCAGTGGCGCAGCACCACGTCGCCCACCTCGGACATGGCCGCGCTCTCGCCCAGACGCGCTTCCAGGTCCATCAGAAACCTGCGCGGAGACCAACGGAACCAAACTGGGCTTTTTTTTTTTTTTACGCTCGCGACGCAGAGGCTCTAAAAAAAAAAGAACCAGGGGGCGCTCACGCTCACTTTTCACTGGCCGCCGTCTTGCGCGGAATGTTGGAGAACAAGGTGCGACGCTCCCTCTCGGACAGGGTCCGCTTCAGGGCCTTGGACGCGTAGAAATGGTCGACGGCCACCCTGAGGCTGCGCAGGTACGACGCCTCGGAGGCGATCAACTCGAACATGGACTTCGGGGAAGGAGGGGAAGCACAATGAGGGTCGGAGAGTTTGTGTTGTGATTGGCACAACATAAATACATTAAAAAAAACAAACTATAATGCAGCAAGTATGAATCTATGCAAGCTTCGAGGCCTTTTTTTAGAGCAACACAAGGCGCGACCTTTGTTAGAGATGCTTGTTGTCGAGACATTTCCTTTCCGATCGACTCAAAGGCTCTTTCGGGGTCTTTGGTCACTCGACATAATCCTGGACTGACTGGAGATCAGGGCTTTGTGGAGATTTGGCCATCTGTCGCGCCACTCCTTGTTCTCAGAGCTGCTCTCTCTGTGGACCCTGCCTTCCATGTACCTGCTGCTGCTAAGGAGGGTCAGAAACAGGTGTGCCGTGACGCTCTCCTGCTTAGAATTAAACTCGCATGTATGCTGTCCGGTAGCGGCTGAAACCATACGAAAACGGAAGTTTAACGTCAGTTTGAAAACTAGAAAAAACATCTAAAAATTTAAAAGGGAACAGAAAATTTGTAGGGTCATTTTCTTCCTTCTTTACAACGCTGAATGTACCCAGTGATACAAAGGCGGTCTTGTCACAAACGTTACAAATCGATTGGTTTTATATTCATGTTTCTTTGAGGAGCGACTCTAAAAGATCCCGGCGGGCTTCTCGCCCCCCCCCCACCCAGTGAGCCCCACGTGAGCCACTCCCGCTCTAAAGTCTGAAGCATTCGACAGACCTCCTGAAGACGAATCTCTCCGGCCGTCAAGCCGCTGAGCAGGCCGGACGCCTTCACCTCGTCCAGGTCCTGCCAGAGGGTGAAGGGGGCCGCCCTCACAGGCCGAGCGGGCGGGGAGACCGCCGCCTGAGGGGAGCTCAGTCGGGAGGGCGGCGCCTCCGAGAGGCAGCGGGGGCCGAGTCGGGACTGCAGGCTCCGCAGGTACTCGGGACTGATCAGTTGGGACAGGGAGCTCTCCCTGAGCCTGTGCAGATCCTCCTTCACCTCCTGCAGGCAGTAGTCCTGATAGAGTGGGACTGCAGGAGAAGAAACGCAGACACTCTGAGCTCCGCGGCCACAAGCCACAGAGTCCTGACGCTGTGTGGGAGACTTACAGATGTGCATGTACTTGGACTGGAAAGGCACACTTGGCGCTTCCTCCTCGGCTGGATCTGCTTCCCTGGAATTAGTTGAACAGTTGAGTTACTCGCGCTTTCCACAAGCAGATAGACTTCCGACCTTTCTTACGCATCAGAACTTGTATCTTGCTCATCCGGCGAGGGTGCGCCGACGGTCCGGACCCTCGGTGCAGAGGTCAGTTTGGGCAGTGGCGAGTGAAACGTTTTCAGATCCCAGCTGCGCGTCAATGCCACCGATCTGAGAGCCGCAGACATGTCCGGAGGAGGACTGGAACAGGAAAGAGCTGCATCTCTCTCACAGACAAACACTCAATCAGGGCCCAAGTTTTCGAAATTGCGTCCTCTGGCCGCTCGAGTCCTCACCTGTCCTCCTCAAGACTCGGACCCTCGTTGTTCTCATCATCACTGTCTCCAGTCTGTGAACGTTTGCTCTCCGCATGATGAAACCCAGAAGAAATCTGCTCGCTTGCCTTCATGCGAGACATTTTCGAAATCAAATCCTTCACTTGAGGACTCTCTCCCAAAGAGGAAAGCAGACCAGTAGCGGCGGTGCCACCTCTCACACACCGGCCGTCCTGTTTCAGGCCTTCGAATCGATCCACGGTGCTTTAATCTGCAGACTTTCTGTCTCGCGCCGACGCTGATTCCCAGACCGGGCGCAAAGTGCAACTGAGCGAGCGAACGCCTCGACTCGAGAAGCTCCGAGAGCAAATGAAGCTCAAGGCAGCAATCATGGAAACTGGGAGCAGGTGTGGCTCGCTTCCACCCAGGCTCGAGGAAAGCCTTCACAACAGTTCCCGCTTAAACGTGTTTATGCGAGAGAGACAAAATCATAAAGCATCCAGTGTTCTTCATGCTCATATTTAATTCATGTTCCACTCATCAGTTCTATCAAAACAATGTCCTTGCCCTTGTCCAGCTTTTGCAGAAGTGTTCCTTTCTACAGAGCTTGATAGTGTGAATACTCAGCGCGAGTCTGTTTGCACATGAAGATGCAGTTTCGTTTCTGAAGGGCTGAAAACGCATGAAAAATCAGGATGAGGAGAACGTCGCAAATCACGTATTTGGATTTCCAACAATGACCCACAACTCACGCAGTTTGTACAAATACTAGTTTCATTTTTATTTGCGATTTAAAATTCAATACAAGATAAAAGTAAATAATTCATTCTGCCTGAACATTGTTGGTATATGACTCGAAGAAACCCATTCAAAGTTCTTGATATCTGATGTACTGACGGAACATTTGGTGGCCGAGAATGACCAGATCACTGACTGGAAAAACAGGTGTTCCGGAAGGAACCACACACCCTGATGATTTGACACGAAGCAAAAAAAAAAACAAAACAAACAAACAAACAAAAAAAAAAACGACGTTCCTCCTCCAGAACTTGAGCTACAAACGGGTTCGTAAAATCGACACATGGCAAAGCTTTGAAACTGAGAAGATTGACACATACAGTACGAGAGACCTTCTGTTGTTACAACAGTCAGAAAATGCATTCTATGATTACAGACAGGCTTGATATTTTCAGAGTAATAATGACTGAATTTTAGGAGGGGGGGCGGCGGGGGGGGTTCCACTTTTCTTCCTTGGAAATTTGTGTGTAAACTTGATCACCAATGATCAACCAGACTCTACTGCAGCAGTTCTCACAACACAGATTTTGGTGGAAATACGAGGGGGCTCGAACCTCGGGGGGGGGGGGGGGGAAATAAAAGAAATAAAATAATAATAATCAGCGCGACTTTATTTCACTGCATTTACATTTACCCAGTTCCCTGGATGGCGAGAAGGGACAATAACACTGCTCTGCTCCAACTGTTTACCTGACGATGGACAGATTCAACTATTACGCAACAATAGTTTCATGAAATACCTTAATGGTAAATTATAGCATCTCCTGCTTCGAGAATGAATCATATCGTGGGCATTCGATAACAAGTCGACTTTGGACGATGTAATGAAAAGAAAAAAAAAAAAAAAAAAAAAATCAATCTATAATACCAACTCTCCTAAAAACCAATAAGATGGGTGGGCACCCGAAACATCTGCATGCAAACACACCTCACATATCTGTTCGAGCCATAAAAGTATCACCAGTTGTCCTGTTTGTATTTCCGGATATTCTGCGTGACAAAAAAAAAAAGAAAAGAAAAAAAACCCGACAGACGGCGTTTCCCTGTGGCTTTGATGAGCTCCCTGCTGAAAAGGGGGCCGAAACGTCTGGATCAGTAACAAGGTATAAATAAGACAGATGTTGAGTCGACAGGCTGTGGGAGGACTCGTCGGACTGGTTTCGAGTCTAGGTCGGCACAGTGATGCTGCGGGCGAGCAGGGCCAGCAGGGCGAGCTCCACCACCCCGTGGGCTTGTTCCAGCGCCTCCACGGCCTCCCGGGCCGAGAAACCGGCTGCCTGGATCCTCTGGATGTGCTCGGCTGGAAACTGTTCGATAAAGGGAAGCGGGGGCGCCAGGGGAGCGGCCGGAGCCGAAGGCTGAGGGGCTTGGGGAAGAGGGGAGGACAAGGTGCTCGAAACGTCGTCTTCCTGCGTGCCCGCCGTGAGGAAAGCGCGCTCAGTCTGGAGGGCGTCCGGGCTGCTGTTGCCTGAAGCTTGTCCGTCTGCGACCCCTCGGCCGTGTTGCCCCTCGGGGGGCTCCCTGAACGCGAGGTCCTCTGCGGGATCCCCGCTGGCCTCCGGCTCGGGCCGAGGCGGGCTGGCGTCGCCGGCCTCGCCCTGCCCGCCGTCTTCCGGCCTCCTGTCGATGGAGCCGTCTGGACGCTGCGCTGGCCCTTCGCCCGCCACAGTCTCTGCTGCGTCTCCGCCCAGACGTTCGTCCTGTCCGGGGAGGCCGGGCGCAAGACACTTCGATGGTTCCTCATCAGACACGGCAGCAGCATAGTTTGCTTTGGCATCGCTTGGTTCTGCAACGGCTGTGATGGCAGTAGAGGGGGTGGGCCCGGGGGCGTCGGGGGTCGGTGGGCACAGCTCGGGGGACACTCTGTCCGTGTCCTGGCTGAGTGGATGCGGGGGGGAGCAGGAGGTGCTGCGGGTTTGGGCCTGAGCACGGTTGTTGGACACCAGCAGCTCGTGGAGCTCCATCAGAGCAGCTGCCAGCGAGGGGATGCTGTCGGAGCTGGAGCAGCGGTCCCCGTCCGGCTGCTCCCGCTCGGGAGACACCACGGTCGGAGACTCCATGTCGACCGATTCGTGTTGGCTCGGAGCGCTCGGACGGGCTCCCGTGGCGTCGGCGTCTTCGGCCCCCTCCTGCTCCATGGGTTGGATGGGGGAAACCTCCTCCACTTGGGGGATCGCGGCGCCGTTTGCCGCCTCGTCTGACTCGGCCCGCGCCTCTGCGACTCCCGGCTGTGGCTCGGCCCCGAGCTCCTGGAACTCCGTCGTCGCGCCGGCGGGAGGAGGACACGCGCGGTGGACGTCTGCCGAGGAACTGGGTGTCGGGGGCACTTTGGAGTTGCTCGGGAGGGGCTGGGGGGGCGGCTGCACGCGATGCGGTGTCGAAGCCGCACCCCGCGGTGGGGATGGAGGTCGGGGAAGCTCTCGGAAGCCAGGGTGGTCCTGGCGCTGCCCGGATGCTGAGGCCTGCACCATGGCGGCTGGGGCGGACTGAGAGCGGTCCAGGGAGGGGTTGTGGGGCTGGCCAGAGGGGGGACTTTGGGAAGAGGAGGGTGAGGACATTTGGTCTAAGGTTCTGGATAATGTAAATGGTTGGGGCTGTGGTGAGGTAGTTTGTCCATCTGCAGTGTCTATTATAAGAGAGAATATAACTGAGAATTAACCAGGCGGCACATGGACGGTCAACGTCAGTTTGCACGACTCGGGTGATCCTCGAGTAACACCACTAAACACAAACTTCCTCACTGAAAGTCTTGAATATCAGCTACGCAGGTGATATTTCAATTGTGTTTTAACGGTCGTGTCTCTTTAAAAGCAAATGAATGAAAAAAAAAGAGATAAAAACAGCCGTAATCAACTGACACAGCAACAAAATCAAAAGAAACAAACAGCAATGGACTTAGCACTGGCAATGGACTGGTGAAGTTGCAGTACCTGGTTGGTAGGGCCCTCTCCAGCTGTCTCCAAATGCATCAGTGCTGTCCTGCTCAGGGGTTAGGGCACACACCACACACACACACCATGCAAAGGGACGGAGAAAGTTAGCAGTCGCACACAGGGCATGCACCAACGTCTGGCCTTTTCACACCAGCGCTGGTGTGAAAAGTGTCATCCTGAAACAATTCCGAGTCCCGACTGATGTCACAGTGTTCTTGGGTCAATCAGGGCAGTCATGTCATTTTGAACTCCAAAATATAAACATGGCGCCTGTTCCGAGTGAGGACTCGGTGACGCGGCTGCTGTTGCGCAGTGTCACGTTACAGAAATTCACTGCTGCTTTCGGATTGGAGTTACTTTGTCGGCCTGCGGTCGTCACGAGACGCAATCGCAGAGAAAGATCAAGGACAGAGTGTGTCTTTTGCACCAATAGAGCTTTACTTTTAAAAAGGCAATATGTGATGAATACTGTCAGTCCTCCAGTTCACATATTTGCACAGTTATTGGCGGAATAAACCAATTTTCAGACTGAAAGAGGTCAACCGACTTCTCTGTTGTGTCATCTCCTCCTCTGGTTTTCCTTTGTTTTACACACCAAACATCAGCCAAACGGGGTTGAAGCCAGGCTTTACACACAGCTACAGACATTTGCATTTGGAAACAAAGGTGGTGGTTTGTGAATTTGCATGTTGTAGCTGTCAACGTGAAAACGAAACGATTCCTTCTCGTGCAAGCTCACGTTTCACTTGTAAACTACGCGCCGGTCAACAACGACCCTGATCTGCGCCGCCCTCGCGGCTGCTTAACTACGCGCAAACGCAGCGAGCCCGACAAGATGGGAGCGTCTGTCGCGGCCCATCGGCACATCGTGTCGTACTGGCTTCGGCTTCCCCCTAATCGCACCAAACCAGAAGGACAGCCCCCCCCCCCTCCATCCACATACCCCCTTGAAGCTCCGCCCGACACTATGTAGGTTAACGGACGAGGACGAGTTCCGTTACATCGAAACTCCTGCCTAAATATTTGATGAGGTGAATTTTTATGATTTGAAACTGCTTCGCTGCAGTTGATGCACTGATACAACGGCACAGCTACTGATGTCTTTTTCAAAGCAAAGCATGGTTTCCTGCTTCAGGTGATAAAACTTTGTGTGGTTATTGAAGAGTAACTCCCAAATACCTTCATTTTTCTATGCGTGATGCGAGTCTGCAGCTGCATAGTTTTTTTCTAGGTGGTATAGATTCGCATTAAAACTGTCGTCATGCCGACACTCCGCAGGCATCATGTGGACCTGATTTTATTTGGAACAACACGCAGTGCTCATCGATGCCATGATGGCTTTCAGGATATAATGACGAGATATTCCATACAGACATCCTGTCTGTGTTGGGGGGGGGAAATCCTTCGCAGACTTTTTTTTTTTTTTCCGTTCCTTGCCTTCTGTGATCGACGCCGTCGTATAAATAACCACCTACGATTCCGGTAGCACGACATGTTCTTTTCGGTTGCACATGTAGGTGGCTTCCAGTGCTATTCTCACACTTCTGAGAGCTCCGTCTGAGCTGCAGTCGCTTGCAGAATTAAACAGCCCTCGAAAAAGTCACAGTGAGGGAAAAAAAAAAAAAAAAAAAAAAGAGGCTCCGAGCTGATAAGAGGCAAATAGCTCGTGGCTGTTTGTTTGTTTTTCAATCTATTATCTGGCTTTGAAAAGGATTTTACTCTCAACAGGTTATTTTTCTCCCCCCGCTCTTCTCCTGTCACAGCTTCGATTTGCTGAGGTGATGTTATGAAATGAGCGTGTAACTGAAAAATTGAGATGACTGGATACAATGGGGGTTGAGTGTAAGAAGCTTTAAGTGGCACATGCAAATGTAGTTTCAAATGAGCTGGAAAAAAAAAAAAAGTTCCATGGAAAAACACGCTGAGGTCGGGGGACGAGTCGGACAGCTTCTTACCACTTTCCTGTATGGACCTCTGAAGGGCCTCTGCCAGCTCTCTGTCGGCTATCTCGTCTGGACGGGCGTCTTCGCGGCCCTCTGCGCCGTACGCCAAGCGGGCGCACTCGGGCAGCTCTGCCTCCGACAGGAAGCGGGTTTCTGTGCCTGTGGTGCCTATTAGCAGCACGCTCTTCTTCAGGTCAATCGAACACTAAAAGGGAAACAAGACGGCGATTGATGGAAGGTCATCCAAAGCTTTCATATGACATTTAATGCAAACTGTGCCTTAAAAAGAGGAGCTCATACCTGGTGTCTCTTTAACATATCCAGGCCGAGTAACATGTCCATCGGTTGGTCCTCCAGAATGGAGAAAGAACAAGGAAGGAAGTCTCCTTCTATCTGGACCTGAGCTGGTGAAGAGCAACACAACATGTCAGACGCACCCCAAAAGGGAAAGAAAGCCCTAAAGACCACTTTAGCGAGGGAAGAAGCCTTCGCCATTCTCTGACGGACCGCCTGCTTTTCTTCCAACCCGCGCCAAACGAAGCAACTGCCGCCTTCATGGCATTTTTCGACACTGGTTTGTGTTGCTCGTATGATAAAATCCTGACACCAACCCAAATGGACTCTGCCAATGATTTTCTGGGTGCCCACTCCTTTGGCGATCCCAGCCCAACGTCGGTCCACCAGTCGCATTATGTTGCAGCGCTCTGCACAGGCTTGGCTCATGATGGTCATCTGGGCCCCTACAAACCCAAGAAAGAACAACAGTAGAACTCACTGCCTGCCAGAAGGTGGATCCCATTTTGGGCCTTCTCTCGAAACACTGCAGATAGAAGGATTTAAATCGTTGTTACCTGAGTCAACAAACGCTTTCACAGGGTGGCCATTGACTTTGCAGTTGATGTACAGCATAACCACCTGTCCAAAGCTTTCTGGGGCCTCCTCCATTGCAATGGTCATGTTTTCTTCCACGTTGTGTTGCCTGGAATACCAGAAAGCAGCAGTCAGAAGACTAAAAAAAACAACGATGACAAAAACAGCCCACTTCTCTCATGTAGTCCGTGTGTCCTGGTTTGACATCCAAAGTACAGTCTGACATAAGAATCGCAAACACGATCTTTAAAATCTCAAAGACGACACGTGATCTAGTGAGCGAAGCTGAAAGTCACACGATGGCAGTCAGGACCAGTGGGAGCTGCGAAAGATGCTCCCGAGTGGTCAACTGTCACAACGTAAACGAGTTGAGCCGAGGGTCTTTCCGTACCTGATGTCCTCTTCGATCTTTGCCTGGGCTTCCAAATCGAAAGGGTCCGCAGTCAGAAGTCTGATTCTCTCTTGTTCCCTTTTGGCTCGATCCTGCTGTTGCTCCAACAGCACTTTGGTGAATCGCTCTGGACACACGGAGTCACGCCAAGGAGGACCGATTATTTAGTACGTAAGGGAAAAACAACCAACAAATATTGACGGATCAAGTCGTTCCTGTGCGGCTGATCACCTAAGTCTCCACTCAGCAGGGCCTCGGCCAGCGGCGGGTTTCGCTCCTTGAGGAGTGACAGCTCGTGCGGATTGGACAGCAGCATCTGCTGGAGTAAGGCGGGGTCGTCCAGCCCCTGAGGGGACGTGCCACGGAAGGCCATTGGCGTGGAAGGCTGAGCGGCACGCTGCTGCGACGCTTGCTGCGACGGAGCCGCCTGCGGCGGGGTCGGCTGCGGGGGGGCCGGCTGCGGCTGGGGTTGCGGCTGGGGTCTTATTGCGCCGCGATTGCTTGCAGAAGAAGTACCCGGGACTGTGATGGAACGAAAGTCAATATGGGGCAGACCTGAAAAGCACAGAGGAAAAACAGTGGGGAGTTAGTGTTGCACTTATAAAAGGGTCCTATTAACTAGTAGAACTGCTTTATTTGTCACTTCGTTTTTTCTTTAACAACTAAACACAATCTTGCTGAAAACCAAACTTACTTTTTGTTTTCATACCTGAAAGCTAGCGCGCAGATTTGGTCCGTAACAAATGAAACAGATATGCACAACTTCCTCATCAGCTTTAATTACACAGAAGTCATACCTGGGAAGGCGGGCTGCGTCGGTGGTGGCCTTCTGTCAGCTTGCCGTAGAACCACCACATCTCCGTCCTTAACACCATAGTTGCCCAAGGCACGAGTGGGGTCTTTTAGGGGCTGTTCTACATATGTGATCTAGGCAGAGGAAAAATACACGCAATGTTAGAAAGAGACAAACCAGCGGTTCAAACAAGCTATTGCCAAGAAGGTGCCAATTTTCAGACTCCAAAAGGACAATAAAACATCGTACATATCTATGGTGCGCTGCTGGACACACGGCAGAAACCCTGAAGCAGGTTTTGCATGATCAAATGTCTGACTCGGCTCGGATCACGACGCTGCTTCACAGTCTCATCTTTACTTTATGTTTTAAGCAGCTCTTCAAAACGGCTTTCTGAAGGGACTCAAGTGCAGCAAGTATGTGAAATGAGCTGCAATCGGAGAGCCTGTCTGTCTGTCAACAGGAAGGAGACTTCATCTCACTTTTTTATTTGTGAACCGATTCCTCTCGGTTCTTTGAACTACTACATGTACTCAAATCCTAAATGTCTTGGCTTTTGCAGACAAATGTCAAAGACCCAGAAATCGTCATAAGAGCAAACCCTTCAACACCAGATGCAAACAAGCAGGATTATTCAGTAACTTCCTCCACCAGGCAGCTGTGGCTTTACTAACTAACTAACAGGAGTTCAGGGTTTTCACTCGAGCTTGCCCTCATTTCGTTTCCCCCTTTGCAGGCTGGTGGTATTTCCCCCTTTCCCTGGTTTCACTTTCTCTGTGAATGGAGGGAGTCGTTTTTTGTCTTCTCACAGCAGCTCATGAGGAAATAAATGTTTCGAGGCTTTTTTTTTTAAAATCCCTCAACTTTATTTAGTAGACTGTATGCAGCAGGAGTGAAATCTAAACAAACTGCGTGTTCGCAAATCAATGATCAAGTCAAACACATTTCAGCTAAAGAGCCTCCTGATGATAGCGTGTAACGGAGACAGCCGTGTCCCCTTCTGACCCACATTAGATTTATGCGTTTGTGTGTGTGTGTGTGTGTGTGTGTGTCTGTGTATATGTGTGTGTGCACCCTGAGTGGATTGATTCATTCTACACTCACTCAACTGTGACTGCCGTCTTGTGAGTTTGCTGGATTTAGTGACTTTATTGGACGCAACTTCAAAAGGGTTGTTTAGAGGATTCCGAGGCAATAGAGTGATTTCGCAAAAACAACACTGAACGTGACCTCAGCTGGTGAAAGTGATACTGGATACATTCATGAGCTGACAGTGTGACTTATAAGCAGAGGATATAAAGTTTCTTTTGAGTTTACTCCTGTTTACCTTTCCTACAGTCTTACTTTGTATTCACTTCATGCCATTTAGGATGCTTTCATAACACTTTTTTGTGCGATAATGTGCTGACAAATCCGTTTTCAATCCCTCGGTGTAGAGGGCAGTTAACTTGTGAGGTAGTTGATATGCAGATAACACTTGATTGATTGATTCATTGCCCTCATTTCAATATTAACAGGATATTCACACGTTTTGACCTACAGCCACTAAACATAGTAAAACTGCATTTAACCAGACATTGGATTGATTTAGACAAGCAGTGAGAACCTATTCTGCTCTTGTAGTAAAATAGTATTTTTTTCAAATAACTTCAAAGTTGAATATTGCTTCAATTTTCGGATGTTTTACGGCAACGTGCAGCTCTTCAGCCGCTCTGTGCTGCCTCTATGCAGCTTCCTGTACACTAAAGATAAAAACACTTCTATTCTCATTCGAATGTACGATACAATCTTCCCGAAGTGACACTAATATTACAGTTTGAAGCGACAAAAGGCACCAACATGAATGTTTTTTTTACTGAAATACTTCAATATTGTTATGTTAGGTTACTGTCTTAACATTGATTAAGCTAGCCATGAATAAACACATTATTTTCTTATTATATCTCTTACATACGAGCTTGGTGGGGTTTTTTTTGCTGCTAGTGCGGGTAAATACTTCGATAAAGGGTCAGTTTGGGTTGAAAATAAAATGTAAAGCTTTCGAATGGATGGTGTTTATCTGAACATTATTTGTTTCTCTGGACACATTAGAAAGAGTGGATGGAAATCGAAAATGGCTCTTTGGGTCACAAATGTTGCAGACCTGGGCACCGGGAGGACTTTCCTTTCGTTCGAAGAGACGGACTGTAATCGCTTTTAAAACTTGTGAAACATGACTGAGCTGAATGTGACTGTTTTGGACAACAAGTTTCGCAATATCTCACTCGTCACAAGAGCGAAAGTCCGATTCATGCTAGCCAGCCCTGCTAGCCGAGTTAGCTCCCCCGCTCCAGCTAGCTCTGCTGCTACGTGCTAGCCTGTGGGGGGGGGGGGGGGGTCTCACCTGGATTTCCGCGGCGGGGATTCCTGACTCCAGTTCGCAAAGTGCTACAAAGTCTCTCAGCTCCAGGTCGGGGGACACATCGAGGGCGAAGGTGGTTTCTGGGCGATCCCTCGGCGCGCAGAAAACGGTGACCAGCATCGCGTCTTCTGGTGGGGCAGGATCGGTGGACGAGCCCGCTGTAACAGAATGCGGTCGGTGGAGTTGCTCGGTACCCGGAGCGAGACGCGACCACTATCCGGAGTTTCACTTTCACTGTAAAGACTGGATAAAAAACACAAAGAGCCCCGGGAGCGAGAGTGCAGTCAGATTGCGAAAGAAACGGCGACTCTTGGGGACCTTCTGTCAGCGAGTCTGAGTCCACAGTTTCTCTTTAAACAACAACAAAACAAGTATTGCTCAGTAGTGCCGCATCCCATTCAGCCTGTTTTTCGACATGTCGCATTACAGCGTTTGCAGTCGTGAGTCGTTTCTTCTTCTAAATTTGACCATTCTTCCCGGCACGATTCTTGTACCACCCTCTGGGGGAACCTCTGGAAATTGCATCGTTTTCCACACATTCGACCTTTAAAAGGAAGTTCATTAACAACGAATACACGAAGTCGTGTACGTGCAATACACTTGTGGAATATTTGGTAATCATTAATCATTCACTTTATTTATTCATTCATATTCTTGACCTAATTCTACATCGAATGGTCGTGGAGGCGGCTGGACCCCGCCCACGGTGGGCAAAGGTGGGTTACAGTCACCCAGAGAGGTCGTCTGTCCATCAGAAGGCAAAAGCCGCAGGTTAAATAAATCCCATGGATTCATGGGAAAGTGAGTGTGCGCAGTGGAGCATTTGGGATTAAAAGTTCCATTTTTATGGACAGGCAGCTGTTTGAAAAAAAAAAAAAGATCTCTTTTTTGTCTTAATCTATCACAAGTTACTGTTATACAAAGACTTAAAGCGATGGAACGTCTTGCTACAGTTTTCATCTTGAGAACAATAAAAAACAAAAAACAAAACAAAACATCAATTGCAGTGATGACGGGGTGAAAAACTAAGACTGAGTGGAACTCATATCCACTGTTTTTCTCTTTGATTAGCTGCCCACATTGCAGGTGCACATTATGTTTATCACTTTAGGGCCCTAGTATTGTGGCTGTGAACATCAAAACTAAAGAGGAGAATCATTCTGTTGGTGACGAAGATTGACAGATTACATTTCTGTCGCTCGGCAACAGCGACTTCTGATAACAGCACTTTGCTTTGAAAAGTTTTATCGTGTGAATGTTGTTGGAAGCATGATTCCTCTCCTTTAACCTTTCCTTTCTTATCATCTTTGATTTTTCCTTCTTAACGCTGTTTTTCTACTCATATTTTCTTCATTTTTCTTTCCTCATCCTTTTTCTGATTGCTACTATCACTTTTCTCACCCCTCCGACATTTCCCCCCCTCCACTTACTTCTACTCATTCCATCACTGTTCTCTTAAACCAAATCCAAATTTCTATACGTTTCAGTTACATTTGGACTTCACGATTAAAACGTCAGATAGCTATAAAGTGAGCGGAGGTGTGTTTTGAACATCTGCCTTCAAGATGCATGCGTGCAGCATCTGATGTGGTTTCACCGTGCACATCATTCAAGAACTGTTTTTTTCCATTTGCGCTCCAAAACACAATGTCATGTTCTTACTGGCAAAACCACACAAAGCTGCATAATTTCCGATTAACCACGGCGTTCAGACATTTTTTCCTCCCCCGTGCATTTAAAAAAAAAAAAAAGCCTCGCGGAAGGTTATGAACGAATGAAAAAGACAAGGTGTGTGTGTGTTTGTCAAGCTGTAAGTCATATCTGACAGCCTGTTATCTGAAAAAAAACACTCGTATATATCATGAAACCAGACAAGAAGCATCTGTAAATCCGTCTGTTTGAATTCACATTCAGGGACTTTTTTTAAATACAGAAAACATTTATGATCTCATTTAAGAATCCACCGACTGTTCTCGATTCATTAAAAAAAACACAGATTTTTTGGGAGTATGCACCAATTGCTTGTACAGGAGAGTATTTAGATTTTGATTTCCACAAAACCGTGGAAATTTCTTTCTGGAAACTTTTACATTTATTGGTGAGAACATCAGACTGAGTTGCCAGCTTAAGCCATGTCCATGTGTCAAAACCTCCTCGATGGAGACAATGACTTCCAAGCTGCTGCCACCTGTTTGTAGGCACATCATGCAATAAAAAGAGCAATGGAATTCAAAAACTATAACTGTCCTTTTCTCTTGATACAGTCTTCTCGTTTTATCTCTCAAGTTGTATCATTTAGAGTAAGTTTGCGTTTCTATATAGTATCATGTCAACTGAACAAACCTAATTCAACCGTAAAGACTGAGACGGGCTGAAAAAAATCCATGACTGTTTGTTGAATGCTGTTGCAGAAAAGGTGTGCAATTAATTGATGAATAAAACAACCCCAAAACCATCTAAAATCCTAAATTGAAAGTTTTTAAAAAAAAAAAAATCATTGTCAGGAAAATGAAGAGCTGCAACTGTAAAAACTGCTGCTCCTTTAATTTGTTTTGTGCGATTTTTCAACTTTTTTCTGAAAATTGTGAATCATGAAGCTCGATGACAAAGTGCAACATTTTACAGGGGAGGGGTTCTCATTCATGGCGCAGTGTCGATTTACACCTTCCTCTTCTCTGATAAAGGTCCATTGACATTTTTATAAGCGGCAGTGTGGAAGACAAGCGGGCGGGGGGGGGAGTGGTAGCAGCAGGTTCTCGTTTTGAGACAGCAGGTGAGACAGCAGTACATGGCGTCACCTCTGGGCCCTCGCATAGGCTGTCACCTCGAAACACTGACGCAAAAGACAGCCCACCTTGTCATTTGTAGTAACAGCGAGTTGGGGGTGGTTCCACATCACAGTTTGATGGGTTTCACTGAGCAAACTCTCAGACTTGTGGTACCTCTGAAGCTCCAACATGGCACTGTTCCGGTTGCTCATACTGATTCTGGTAATCGATGAGTTTCTCCTTGGTTTGGATGCCACGCTTTGCCCCAAAGGTAAAGTAAGACTCGTTCGTCTTTGTCTGTATTTGTTTTATTTTGTTTTGTCTTTAACACTTTCGTGTTGTTGTACTTTGCCTGCTTTTTTCACAAAACCGTCTTTGAGAAGCTCACGGCAGTCTCCTCTTTTGCTTCGAGGAACAAAGTGGATTTTTTTTTTTTTTTACCTTGAGATCAAAAAACATTACACAACAGCCTGAAGGAGATGAAGGGCAGATTAGGTCACATCTTGAATTGAGACGCTGTCGCCCCCCCTTTCGTCGACCTGACTTTAAGACTGTTGTGCTCACGATCACATCGCATCGAGGCGCGCTCACGTTGTCATTCACTCCGGCTGGACTGTTCTCTCTGCTCCACCTTCCCCGGGCTTTAAATTGTTGGCTCGCTAGTGCTCTCTCTCTCTCTCTCTCTCCTCGCTCTCTGATACCCCAGTACTCCCCTTCCTCGAGCTCCTCGGGCTGCGTGTGTAACAACCTGCTCCCATAACACTGTGATCTCACAGGTGGCTTTATTTGACATCAAGGTCATAAAGTTGCCACCACATCCAGAAAAAAATGTGAAGTCTGCTCAGAAGGATCTTTCCAGCCTGAAGAAAATACTTCTCAGGACTGCCAAACTTGCACATCGTGTGAAGAGGGTAAGTACGGATGCTTTGATTCTGTAGAGTGATAGATAAAAGTCTGCACTATTCTGTACATTTGGTGATCAAGAATATCATGAAATGGGAATACAGCACTTTTATGGCTCTTAAAGTTTCCGTATCTTCTTGTTGTTCTTGTTTGTTGTAGAATTTGGGAGTGAAACGAAACAGGAGTGCACCAAAGAGACGGACACAGTGTGTCAGTGTCGTGCGGGCTTTGTCATGCTGTTCGAAGATTCTTCTGTTTGTAAATGTGAGCCTGGATTTGGGATGACCACTGATGGTAGCTCCAAGATCCCTCAATGCACAAGATGTGAAAAAGGATACTTCAGCAAAGAGAACACTGCAGCCTGTCAAAAATGGAAAGAGTAAGTCCCCCTTCGTGTGGCCGTTTTAATCGGGGCGGCGATGTTCTCTCTTGCCAGTTGAACATTGAGCCGTTGTTTACAGGCCGGTCTTTTGTCCTCCGTTCTAGCTGTAAGCCGGCCGGGGTGCTCGTCGAGGGAACCGCGACCTCGGATGTCGTCTGTAACGATGAGCGGCAGAATGCCTCTCGCGCCACTTCGCTCCCCACACCAGACAGAACGCCGCCTCTCACAGCGTCGGCAAGCCAGCGTCCACATGGGGGGGCCCAAACTTCAAAGATGCTCATCAGCGTCACCGCGCACCAGCCACCACAGGTCACTGGGAAGGGAAACCAGCAGCCCATTCATCCGTGGAACTCAGGAAGTCAGATTGGTAAAAGCGCGAGCGTCTCCCTCTTACTCCTTACAGGTTAGAAAGCAGCATGAAAGTCAGCTATGGCTTGGTGGTCTTGTTTTTGTAGGTGTGGCCGTTTTCTTATTGGGAACTGCTGGAATACTGCTGATGCTGACTGCTGCCATCTGCCAGCTGCACATCACTCCCTGCTGGAAGGAGAAAGCCACCGCGGGCTTACCAAGTAATCGTTCATTTCCCGATCATGTTTTAAGAGAAGTAGAGAAATGGTACTTTGACAATCTTGAAAAACAAGTTTTCGTCTCTAAATACTGTTGCAAAGGGATTCTTTTTTTTCTGCCGAAGAAGTGATTGAGAGGAAATTGAATTCAGGCACAAATATTTCGAAGCTAAACAGGGTTTTGAGGTTCCTGCAGCCTGAATTTTCTTTCCTGTGCTTGTTCACTTTTGCCACAAACCGTCGACAAGACTTTGGAAAATACTTCAGCACATCCAGAGAAGATCCCGAAGTTCATTCATTTGTAACTCCGTGGAGCAAATTTGTTGGATTTTAGAATGAAACTAACAACTCGTGTTAATTTATTTTTCCCAGCAACTTCACAACGTGTTGGTGCTAATTTGACTGACGGATTTCATATTCCTTCTCGCAGCTAAAGACTCGGTGTGTCGGAGGCCAGTTGAGGAGAGCGGAGATGGCAGCGAGTTGTCTCTCAAACAAAATCCCGAAGAGGTTTGATGCCTAATGGTATCTGACAAGAATCGTCCAGACTCTTCTGGAGATTCCCTTTCCACCTTTGCGAACTGACAGGTCATGTTTCTGTGAAATTGCACCATTTTTACTTGCGACTTTATCGCGTGTGTCATTCTACACTGTAAGTGTCAATGTGAAAGAATATTGGGGCGAATTATCTGAAGAACTTCCACACATCATACCTCATTTTTGTTTACATGTGAAGCAATTTGTGTGACATATGAGTGCTTTTACTCTTAAAAACTGAGAGATCGGGTCACCTGATGGCTTGACGAAATAACAAATTTCTTCTCCACTTTTTTTTCTGACATATTTTAACACAACTATGTATTATTGTTTGGTGGATTTTGAACAATGACTGAGATAGATTGCTGGAAAAGGAATATGCGCAAATTGATAAATGCATGTATTGAGCTAAACTGCTGTTGACCTTGAAAGCACAAAGGTTTTATCTCAATATATGTTCGTAATGTTTACTCAGTCTGTCTGTGACACTGTGAACATGATTAATTAGAAAGGTTTCAGTGGTTTGTTGAGGTGGGGAAGTTCCCATTGTGAATTTAAATGTGTGTGTGTTTTTTTCCTTCCAATGACAAATGCTGTTTGTTGTGTTTTTTTTGTTTTTGTTGGAAAGATTAATGTTGTAAATGCGAGGACATTCAAGCTGTTTAAACCAGAGGAAGTTTTAATTGTACTCAGGTTTTCTGAGAGCGCGTTCATTGAACGTTTCACCCAGAAACCCCGGGTGTCTGAAAACTTCACCTGGAAGCCTCCATCCACCACAAGAGCAGGCGGAAAAGTTGTTCCAGCAAGATAAACTCAGGGGAGACTAGAACAACTGAATTTAAGATGTGGAAACAGTTCCTGTTGTAAATGTCAGCGATCCAGGAAGCTGCTGTATGGTTTCTAGGAAAGATACAGAGTGCAGCACAAAACATTAGAAATACAATGTAATAGCAACTGAGTAGGTTGTTGTTTTTTTTGTTTTTTTTTTTATGATTATGTGATCACGTGATTATTGTTTGCTCTATTGGCGAGTTCCATTCAGCTTCTTGGGTTCGATCTACACGTGCGGCTATATTTTTTTTGATTATTGCTTTGTGTCTAACCTGTAACAGTTGGAGTCTTGCTCTACACGTCATCTCATTGCTCTTTACCTTCTCTTGCCACAGACCCTGTTTAGGCAAATGTTTCAGTCGCGCAGCAGCTCCACACACCTGCTGCTCTTCTCGCCACAAGTCACCCACATTTACCCACAATGCTACTTTACTGCTGACAGTTGCATTTGAAGGTCAGGCATTTCAAGCAAAAGCGTGAAGCAGAAAACGAGGAGCAGCAACCATTTCAGTGTGTGTGTGTGTGTGTGTGTGTGTGTGTGTGTGTGTGTGTGTGTGTGTGTGTGTGTGTGTGTGTGTGTG
>JASSRZ010000072.1:17324063-17334287 GCA_032164315.1 Malacoctenus gilli
TGTGTGTGTGTGTGTGTGTGTGTGTGTGTGTGTGTGTGTGTGTGTGTGTGTGTGTGTGTGTGTGTGTGTGGTTTTTTGTTTTACCCTTTCCTTTCATAGGAGTAAAGACTTTTTTTCAATTCTGACTTTAAGCCTGATGAGAAGCACAACGTAACATGAAAGGTATTGATCTACTTGTACACCACTTTATCTCAAACCAGACAAGACTGTTGGGAAACTAAATGAAAATATGGTGTAGAAAAATAGCTACAAGTCATGTAAAAACACTCTGATATTTAAAAAAAAAGGTGGGATTTCTCTTTTAGACACTGTTGTGACAAAGGGGGTGGGGCTTATAGCAAGATTTAAAGGGCAGGAAAAACCAAAAAATAATGTAGCGCTGTGGGTCACATCATGCTCATTCTATAATTGACTATATACGATTCAACTCAGAGCATGAAGAGCTGGAACTAATCCCAGCTGACCCTGGGTGTGAGGCACAGTGACCCTGGACAGCTTGCAAAGTGAAAAGCTCCACAATCGCATGATGAATTAATGTCGCCAAACCTTCCCAGGTTTGAGCAAGTACATTTTCATACACTTCCTGAAGAAATCAAATGGATTCCAAAACAGTTTTTCTGTTTGTATGAGTTCACGACATAATTCCGCGAAGTTACTGAGCCGTGTGGTCTAAAGCCGTCACGCTGCATGTTCATGAAGCCCAAAACGTCATCATAATGCACTGACTGTGCGTGTCTTCCACATGCTTCCTCCCAAGGAGCTGTTTTACAGCACGTCGCAGCTTTTTGCCGTTTCTGTGATGCCCTTTGTGGGCTGTGTGACGCGTCTCTTCTCTGCCCCTAAACCGCTCGCATACACGTCTGTGATGACGTCCCTCCTCCCCCCCCCACCCAACATGCTGTTGTGTGGTAAACGGCACAACAAGAAGTGAGATGGCTCAGACTCTGAGTGTTGAAGCCACATGAGGTTTGTGTGGGTGTGAACATGGGAGGGGGTATACGAATTAAAGTTTTCGCAAAATTCACAAGTTGATGTCATGCGTGAGGTCGAGTATGAAACTTCAGAGCACAGTGGCTCTCAGTGAGAAGCACAGCAAATATCAGGCTTTTCCAATGAAAAGGATTAAAGAAACGTCGAGAGGAGCAGGATGAGTGCGATCTGCTGAGAACCTCATCATGGTAATGAATCTCACCTAATTTTTGGATGGGTATGACACAGAAACAGCCATCTTAATTCAGCTTGGGACGAACCTGTCTTCAGGTTGGATTGAGAGTTGTCAAACAGCTTTATCTTGTGAGGTTTTGTTCACAACAGACACTTCATTTTACACATTTTGCACATTTTCCCACATTCCAAAGGTAGACATCGTTGCCAGGAGTTGCGGGTGACTGTTCTCTTCTGTCAAAGGAGCTTCCAGGTCTTCATTGATCTGATCTAAGGAGGGAGCCACTGCGCTGTGTTCACTGTCCCACATGCATATCGTGTATTTTTAATTTTCTCTTTGCCATTTAACTGGCATTTGACTAATTTTAACCTGGTGAGTGTAAATACAAAGTACAAAGTGAAAAAAAAATCCAAAACAAAAATAATTTGCAAAGTCTTAAGCGGTTCTTTTCATTTTCTGATCATGTCCTCGCATGAAAACGCAGGGGTCTTGTAGAGCAAAAGGTTGTATTGTGGTCGAGATAAGCGAAAAATGTGAAGTCCACATATGGGGGACACCAATTCCTGGGAGGTTGTTAAGTGTAGAGAAGTACATGTGCGGGACCAACAGGTTGTTTAGAAGCAAAGCTTGGAGAATTTTTTTGCACGGCAATTACAATGGCAAAAAAATACAAAAGACAAATGCAAACAAATATGAAAAGAGGTCATTTTGAAAGGACTTTTGCGAGTGTTACAAAATGAAAAAACAAAATTAGTCACATCACAGACGAAAAACTTGCGTTCCACTATTGACAGTTATCATTTCCACATGGCTGAAATTGATCGACTGGCTGTTATTGCCTTAATTGACTTCGCTGCAACTGTTTTCTTCAGTGGCGGACTCACACTTCCTGAGCGCCGGCTTTCGCACGCGCTCTCACCACAGCCAGTGACGTCAGGAAAACAATCCATATAAAGCCTGGGTGCATCAGTCAAAAGCAAAGCGCGAGTCACAATGTTGCGCCTCAGCTTTATACATCTATGTACATGTGTGCTGACCTTGTGGATTACAGGACTCACCAGTGGCTGTGGCGAGCAACAGACTGAGGAGAATGGACTTTGCTGTGACCTTTGTCCACCTGGTAAAGCATCTTATAGAAAGCCTGTCTCTCTTATACCTCTATTTCTGATTGATTTGAGTTGGCTTGATTTGGTTGATCCTAAAATGTCATTACGTGTTCGTTGAATAGATGTAAGTTCCCCCTGAGGTATTGTTTGAACTGTCTTGATTCAAACCGCTTTAACCTCTTTTTTCTGTTTTAAAGGTACTTACATGAAAGACTTCTGCACTGCGGACCACCAAACCACTTGTAGCCCCTGTAAGGAAGGGTTTTTCGCGAACCAACACCATGTTTTCGACAGCTGTGAGCTGTGTCAGTCGTGTCAGCAAGGTAACACATGGCGATGATGTTCCCGCACAAATCTGAACCCCTGTAAAGGAAGATCCGACAGTGCGACAGTCTGACAGTCCTGTTGCTTTGACTTCTTGTCCGTCAACAGCATATTCTGAGAAGTGCACCGTGACCACAAATGCGAAGTGCTCGTGTCACCCTGGTTTCCTGTGTGCGAACGATTTGTGTTCAGTCTGTGTGGAAAACAAATGTGGTGAGGGGGACATTCCAAAGAAGACGGGTGAGAAGGGACATGTCTTTACATTCAGAGAGTACTCATGTGTGTCTTCACGGCAATTGTATTTCTGTCTCACAATATTCAGCTGCATCAATTGCTGTTGTGTACTCATTTTTTTTGTAGTCAAACACAACACACAACGGTTATTTTCAAAGACACAACTTGTAGAAAAGTCAAAAAAGTGCACAACTTTGGAGGTCCACGCTATATCTTTTATGATGTATTTATTGATTATTCTTGAAATATCGGATGGCTTGGCATATACTGGCACACAATCCTATTTCACAAAACGTAATGTAACTCATTACATGCAATTTTCCATCAATAGGAAATGAATGGCCTTTAAGAGCTGTTCGTCACAGAAACAAAAATGTTCAGACGAAAAGTTGAAATTCATCAGAAGTGCCTGTAAACACAAGTTGTACTGATTCTTTTTCATTTTTCGCCTCAATTGTCCTAAAAGTGCTTGTTTGTGTTTATTTTTCCCTGCAGTGAATTTCACCGATGGAGGGAGGAAAGAATATACATATGAGTGTGAGCCAGCGTGCCCTGACGGTTCTTATCTCGTTGCAGGCGCCTGCCAAATTCGCACTCTGTGAGTCCCAACAAAACACAGATAATAGCTTCAGAGAGAGCACGAAGATGCGACGATATCGTAAATGTTGTTGTTTGCGATCAACAGATGTGGTGCGCTTGGACTTGCTGAGCTGTTTCCAGGAAACAAAACGCACAACTCAGTTTGTGAAAAACCCGGTATAACCAACTTGACCACGTTCAGCTGTTTCCACAAGAAACCATCAGTCGACACTGTTCCGGTGTCTACCTGCCCGTGAAAAAAGTCAAAGGAACTTAACTCGGATCTGATTTTCTTTGACAGAATCACCAAAGAGCGATGGGGCCTCCACCAACATGTTTCTTGGCTTTGCGTGCGTTACTTTGTCCTTGGTCCTCCTGTTGACTCTGTCGTACATCTGCGTGAAGTCACTGAGGAAGCAGCGAGCAAGGAAGCAAGCATGTAAGCAAAAAACTGTTGGAATATGTGAAGCATTTCATACATGCTTTGAGTCACTGACAATTGTGTGTTGCCATCCAGCACCTGTGAGAGTAAATTGTGTTGTCCTGCGACTGAAACTATTTTCCGCACTCTCACTGCTTTAGACAAAGTGACGACGCTTGCAGTTGCTGCTCAGGCTGGTGATTTTCAGCTGTCAAAGGAGGAGAGTGGACACAAGTTCATCCTCAAAGACGAATACAAAGACATCGACATTTTCTGCTGACTGGATTGGGGGGTGGGGGGGACCACTAGTTCTCGACGTTGGGTGTAAGATCACTGATGTGTTGGCCCCAATCACGATGGTATTGTTCATGTAACTGACCGTGGTTACACCAGCAGTGGTTCGCATTGTCGTTTCACATCAACAGAGACCAGGTTCAACTCCGACGGAGGTCTTTAGGTGTGGAATTCGTATGTTCTCACAGTTCCTGCGTCGGTTTGTGAGAAATTAACTTTCGGTGTGAATGTATTTATGAGCATCTCTGTCTGAGTCAGTCTTGTCATGAACCAGTGTCTTGTTTAGGGAGTCCTTTGCCTTCTGCTGAGTGTTGGCAGAGTTCGGCTCTAGATACTGCAACCCCGGTGAGGATAAGAGGGAGCAGAGGAATTCTCTTCTTTGTTTGATGTGGTGCTACATTGCAATCATTTAAACACAAAAATAAGCTCTTATCAGAGAACCACTGAAACACAACTGCGAGTTTTGTTTGTGGTTACTTAAGTGAAGCTGCAAAATGAGTTATTTCAGGTTTTATGATAGTGTTGTGCTGGTAATAAACTGACACATTGATCAAACATGCAGGTATGGATCTTCTCAAGATCACATTATGTGTCATGAGAAAAAAATTCCAAAGGACTGTTTGTTTGTTTGTTTTTTTGTACGTTTTTAATCAGCATATCAATAATTAGAAGTATCAAAAACGTGGACAAAGTGTTGTGCTTATATCACGGATATGATTTCGATGAAATGGACTCAACCATTGCAAAGCCGGTGATGTGGGAGGGGGCAACCCTTCTGAGGTTAGAGAAGGCTTTCATCTGTGACAATAATAGGTCAGAAGGCTTTATGTTTTCAAAAATAATGTTTGTTTTAAATAAAGTTGTCTCTCTCTGAAGCAAGTCTTCTTCTACGCAAGGTCAATTTGACTTCTATATCGTCTCAATATCCTCAAATCCTCCATGGCACTGGCAAAGCTAATTTCTGAAAGTGGTGTAGTTCTTTCGTTTGTCCAGCGAGGGGCGCTACTGAGCTCGGCACGGCTGACCGGTCATATGACAGAGGCTGGTGTCCCACTTCCCTTCCTCGCTGGAAAACGCCACATCTGACAGGGAGGGAGAGCCAGCCACAGAGCGCAGCGACCACCGACCCCCCGAGATGCTGGCCCTAATAAACCGGCTTTTGGACTGGTTCAAGTCCCTGTTCTGGAAGGAGGAGATGGAGCTGACGCTGGTCGGCCTGCAGTACTCGGGGAAAACAACATTTGTAAACGTGATCGCTGTAAGTCTTCAGCTGCCGCCGCTCCTGCTAGCTTGCCTGGCTAGGCTCGTGCCATTAGCTGCGGCGCTAATAATGGGGGGGTAACGGTTACTAGGCGAGGTGTGCGGTTGACTCACACTGTCGCTTTCTGGCTCCGTCACCGACGTATCGTCGCCGTGTTCGAGCCGCAGCATCCACAAAACACACTTTCAGTCAGAGGCAGGTTGCCTTTTTGACAACTGGGTGAACTGTTGTGTTTCTTTCCTAGTTTAGTGGCCGAGTTTTGTTTTTTTTAACCAAGCAGCAAACAGACACAAAGGTCTGTTTTGATTACCAGCTGAAACCTGTCGATCTCTGTCACCTCTGAGACTTTGTGGCATGTTACAATAATAGTAATAACAGCAGCAGTGTGAGGTGCACCCAAACATGGTACACACATTTCCATGGAGACCAAATGTCCTCTGATGTGACACTGACTTCCTCTTTCATATAAACTTTTCAAACCACTTTAGTCAGAAATATTTTAACCCTTAAAGCCGAGTAGGCAATGGCTCACAGAAATGTGTCTTTTAAATCAGGAATGATGACTGAGCAGTTTTTGATGCCGATGCCTGAATGCAGGTGGTAGTCATTGGAGATGAGTAGACTGCTACACGAAGGTCTGCTGGCGTTTTTTTTTTTTTTTTTGCAAAAACAGATATAATTTGTTCAAATGCAATTTGATAAAGGTGAAGAATCTGAATTGACCGTGTCCTGTTAACTTGCATGACAGAGAAGAATTGGTAGTTGTTGTTTTTTTTCCTTTTTGTTTTCCTCTGCAATTTTGCAGGAATTAGAAACTGATGATGTGCAGAAATCAGCCTCGCCGCAACACGAGATTGCAATCTTACTTTGCAGCAACACGTTGTGAAACTTCTTCCGTCTCTCGTGGCAGTCGATTCATCTCTCTCACTTGTGTCAGCCATTCCCTTTCAAGTCTGTTTGATGGTACCCTCAATATTGTCTACCAGTTGTAAAAGCATTGATGTCAAGTGTTGCTCTGTTTTTGTTTTGTTTTTTCAAATTGATCAGCGCTGTTTTATCTGTGATTTAGGTATGGGACAAACGATATATTATTCTTTTTATACTATCTTGTGTAATTGTTGATGCATGAGGAAAATCCAAAGTTCCCAAATTGTAATTCAAGTTATCTTTGGATGGTACCCCCCCGGATTCAGAGCTAACCCCATCTATACTAAGAGCAGTTGGCTGCTGCAATGCAAAGCCTGGGGGGGACACTCAAAGTTTAAGTGCCTTGCTCAAGGGCCCACATTGGTGGTGATGTGAGACGAGTGTTAGTTCTTATTTTCCCGAGCGTAACCTCTTGCCAGCCCGTTTCTTGAACCAGCATTCCTCTGGCCGCACGAGTTTGTTCCATTTCATTTTTTTTCCCCATCGTATTCTTTACTTCTTTGGATGGATTGAAAAACATCTGATGTTTGGTTTGCTCTGTGACGATGTGCCACTCCCAACCCTTTGTATGGCTGATATAGACGGTGGTTTAAAACTTACTTGTTACTGTCAAAGTGAGTGAGGCGGCACTGCTTGTTGTTCGCGTGTAAAAATTGAGAGATATAAATGTGGGAATTGATTGACTGATTGTTTGATGTTACCAGCATGTTGAGAGGAAATGACGTATGAGAGAGACAAGTTAAGAATATTCTTGTACTTGAATTATGCACCAAGACTGAGGACATGCTGTGTGGTTGTGGTGGAAAATGTACTTGTTTGTTATCCAAGTTGCAAGCTTATGCTTTGCGTATTTACGTGACACAAAAAGTTGCCTTTTATTTGAAAAAAGTTGTAGTTATAACTAAGCTGCACAGATAAAGTAGTTTGAGGGTAACAAGAGCTGTGAATCCTTAGCTCGCACAATAAAGTCCTTTGTCCCTGGCCATCTAAATGAAAGGCTGGGTGACAGTTTATACAATAAAAACAGGTGACTTGACGACATGTGGTTCGCTAAATTAGATTTCCTTCTGGATGAGGCTTCACTAAAACCTTGATGGGCGTCAGAAGGAGAAGCCGATTGTTTGTTGAGGACGTGACTCGGCTCCTTCCTGCACAGCGAGCCGACGCGAACTGCCTCTGACGCAAAGTTCTGGGTGCACGAATGTCTGTGGTTCCCTCCCTCGTCAGTCATAAGACCGCCACACTCATTTCCACTTAGCTTCATCAGGTGACTCGAGCCAGTCATGTGCTGTGAAATGTGCGTAAACCACACACTGCATGCACTCAGTTTTTTTTTCCTATTTTTTCTTCTATTTTTTTCTTCACTCACTGACATATTCAAGCAGTGTTAATAGCTTAAGTTTTGTTGCTAATAGCTTTTTACTTTCGAGTAATGTTACATTTTTTATTACTGTTTTGCTGCCATTTGCAAAAAAAAAGTAGGCTGCATCGTTTTTAGTGTCTAAATGATCTAAAACCATAAAAGTGCAAAAGTTCTCCTGAGCGAGTTGTGTTTTCCTGTTGAACTCCTTTGCTTTTCATCTTGGCTGCTTTGTTCACACTGAGATGAAGCAGCTGCATGACCAGTTACACTGGTGCTCTTGTTTGTTGAATGGGAAGGAGCCAACAAGATCACCTGTTATTCCTCTCTTAAGTGTACATAAAACGGTGAATCGTCACTCTGATTGTGGTCACTGAGGATCCAGCAAACTGTACAGTTTTACATCAACTTTAGACTGACTCATGTTGGGTGTCACAAATCAAAGTCAGAGATTTCTTTTGAAAGAAATGACTTGTTCTTTCCTTTCAGTCGGGACACTTCAGTGAAGACATGATACCGACTGTCGGGTTCAACATGAGGAAAGTCACCAAAGGAAACGTCACGATCAAGGTTCAGTCCAACTCGTACCACTACGAAAGAGATCTGTCTCTAAAACGACACTGATCTTGTTCAAAACATCGTTAATGAAACAGGAATACGTTATTCTAAATGTGTTTTCTTCTCTTTTTGTTTTTTTCTCTTTTAGATCTGGGATATCGGAGGACAGCCGAGATTCAGAAGCATGTGGGAGCGGTATTGTCGGGGCGTGAATGCAATTGTGTAAGATGAAATCTGTCGGATCAATGTGGGGGAATTCACACGACAAAAAACAACACGGCGCTTGCTGGTGACTGATTTCCTCTTGATGCAAATCTTTCAGGTACATGGTCGACGCAGCCGACCGGGAAAAGGTGGAGGCATCGACGAACGAGCTTCATAATTTATTAGACAAACCTCAGTTGCAAGGAATTCCTGTAAGTGTTTCCAGTCACAACAAATGCCAACCTTTCTGTAATTGTCGCCGAGACCGATTAGATGTGGGCGCTTTCTTGTCTGATTTTCAACGATGACTCTTTGTTTTGTTTTTTTGCCTGTAGGTTTTGGTACTCGGCAACAAAAGGGATCTCCCCTCCGCTCTAGATGAAAAGCAGCTCATTGAAAAGATGTAAGTGTGAATCAACTCCAGTTCTCTCACAAGAGTCAAAACCTTTACAGTGGCAAAAAAAAAATTATGATTCAAGATGATGTCATGGTGTTTTCTGATTTACTCATGACACCACTTTGTTCAACCCTCATCATTCAACTCAGTTGAACTCTTGCTCTTTGTGACTCTTCCTCTACTTAAGGCTCGACCATAAAAAAGAGCTATGAATGTGAGGTTTGTTGGCTCCCTCTAGTGTCAAGTTGGGGGTTGTGCGCATGGTTTGAACTGGCAGCAAAAGAATGTAATTGTGGTAAATGATTTGACGAGCTTGTCTCCTTTTTTAGGAATCTGGCAGCTATTCAGGACAGAGAGATATGCTGCTACTCCATTTCCTGCAAAGAGAAAGACAATATTGGCAAGTTGCTAACGTTCCTACACTGTTTCCATTTGGAAACAGGAAGTGTGGGCACCCGAAAAATGTGTTGGTCTGTACTTTTGTCAAGCTAAACACTTGCGTGTGAGCGAGGCCAACCTCCATGGCATGCACGGAATCATACAATAATAACATTTCACGAATTTTTTCCGGAACAGAATATTTTAAATACAGTTTTGTTATTCTTTATAAAACAACATTGGCCTTGAGCCAGCTACTGATCTTGGATTTTTCTTTGTTTTCAGATATCACGCTTCAGTGGCTCATCCAGCATTCGAAGTCGCGCAGGAGCTGAAAAGCACAGGCGCAGCTTCTCTTCTGTATATGTCATGTTACTGTCACATCACACCCTCTTCACTTGGCAATTATGTACAGTTGTATTTTCACCTCCCGCGCTGCACTCTTCTGCTTATGTCACTCGATTCTGTTTCAGATTTCTTTTTCCGCTTTGTGATTCAGTACCAAATAATGCACTACAACAACAAAAAAAAAAGATAACCAAAATTTTAACAATGTAATAAATTGGCATTGTGCTTTGAGAAGTTTTAAAACGAAGTAAGAAACTACTTTCTGGTCTGACTTTTAGTCGTCTGGCATTAATAGGTTTTTAATAAACCTAGTTCTTTTTAAACACTTTATACACAAACACCAGTCGGGGGAGGGTTTCTAGTGTCAAACTGGTGTCACATGATGGCAAAGGTTCCTCACACAGGAGGCTGCTCATGTGGACATGCAGGTTTTACAAGTTCTGTTGAGCTCGGCTCTGTGATTGTCCTTTATAGCTGCCACTTTTCGCTTGGTCGGATCTTCTCCTTTTAAAAAAAATGTCATATTAGAAAACTGTGCGTCTGAGAACGGGTATTTGAGCAGGTATGTACAAATGTCAAGCTAATATAATTTGTGCGTGTGCGTGTGCGTGTGCGTGTGCGTGTGTGTGTGTGTGTGTGTGTGTGTGTGTGTGTGTGTGTGTGTGTGT
>JASSRZ010000072.1:17334387-17344535 GCA_032164315.1 Malacoctenus gilli
ACACACACACACACACACACACACACACACACACACACACACACACACACACACACACACACACACACACATTCAGCATAACTCGGTTTCAGTGTGACTGATGCCCATCTCTCACTGAGACAAAGAGGATTACTCCATCAGTTCGTTCATCCATCTGGCCGTCCAGCCACCAATCATGCATCTGTCTATCCAACTATCCATCAAACCATTCATCCATCTATTAGTCCATCCTCACACAGTTACTCATTCCTCAAGTCAGCCATCCATCCATCCACCCATCTGTCCGCTAAGAGTCCCATCTTACCCATCTGTCCATTCATTCGTTTCTCCTTTAATTAATGAATGGATCAGGGGCCTTAATTGATCTTTTACTTCATCTTCCTATCAATCCATTTATAGGTTGCTTCACACACTTCGCATGCGTCCGTCTCCTCACAAAGCAATGCCTTCATTTATGCCTCCATCTATCATTCCAACTTTTCCTACCACCCACTCTGCCATTCATGCAGGCTCTCATACACACTCACCTGCTTTCTCTCCTTTCATCTGTGGATTCATCAGGTGATAAATCCATTCATTCATCATTTCAGACACCCGTCTCTCTGTCTGTCCTTGTGTTTGTTTATCCATAGGTTCACCCTCCACGCCTATCAGTAGGGATTACAGAGGGCCGAGACCTATCCGTGCGCACCGGATAAACGGCAGCGAGTCCCGTGTTGTTGTTTTATCACAAGAGGATTATTTTCCGTATAAGTTTCTCACTTTGGCAATCTGACCTTAAAACACACGAGGAGTGAATGGATCAGAGTTATCTTTGGTGTAAAAACAATCCCACTGAGGACTTAAAGCGAAGCTTTCAGGTGAATGTCAAGCTCGGAAGGTTTCTCAGTCTTCTGCCTGTGATAGCGCTTCTGCAGGGGAGGCGCTGAGCGCTGCGAGCGGCACACCGCACGATGTACCGGGGACAGAAACTGGCAGATGTTTGTCCTTCATCACTATTGTCATGTAGATGGTATTCGCAAATGTCACATCTGCATACGAGTAAGATCTACGGACAGATTTACATTTCTGTCTTCAATGATTTATTGCTCACTTAAGAGAGATTTTGGTCAATAGAATGCAATTACCCGAAAGTCAGTGGGCTCGCACGGATTTCTCAATGTCACACCGACAGAAGTCGCAAACAAGTGAAACACACCAAAAGAATATGTTTTCATTTTTTGTGGGGTTTTTTTCTTCTTTTTGCTGTTCACGTCTACGTTGTTTTGTGCCGTTGTAACGCGCAAAGTACCTCAAGGTTGAGTCTTTGGGCCTCTTTTATTCAACGGGCAGACTCCCATTGTTCTATTTCTGCAAAGCCACTCAAATGATTGTACTTTCATCCAGTCGTTCTGAAGGAGCTCTCAGACAACTGCAGCTTATTCTGAATGCTGCTTCCAGGGTCCTACAAAGAAAAAGAAAACCGAATACATCATAACTTTTTTTTTTTTTAAAAGAAGGATTTTAAAGAAGGAACTTTTTCTGCGTCTGAGAGTCTTTCAGTGGTTTAGGACCAAAAAGGCAACTCCTATAGCAGCTGGCCTGCTCAGGTCTGCTGAATTAACTTCTCCCAGGGATCAAAGTAAACACAGACAGGCCGCTTATTTACAGCTACAAATAGCTGGAACACACTGGGAAAAGACATAGTGACTTGCCAGCTGTGACTTCAGTTAAATCCTTATGGGACTTAGTGCATTTAGGTTCTCCTGCCTTTGGCTGATGCTCATCCATCGAGTCCACACATCTGAAGACTATTGTAACACTTTTTTCAAATTTCATTATCTTTAATTCATAGAATCTGAATATAAAAGTGTTTCTTCCGTGTTTAGTGTGTTTTTTTGTGGATGCAGTTTATCTGTAAAAAACATTCACTGAACATTCAGCACTGAGAGTGGATCTGAAGTCCCATTGATCCATTAGATTCAACTCAAGTCACCTGACTGAAGTCAACAATAAAGACAACAGGACAACAACAAAAGAATTGACATAAACTATAAAGTAACAGTAACATAATAGATTGATGCTAACTCCTGACATGGTATGCACATATTGCAATTCCAGATTGAGATTCATTGTCTCCTGTAAACAGGAGTTTAGGCACATAGTGACCATTGCAAGTTAAGTTCAAGTACCTGCACATATAGCAAGTTTGCTGAAATGTCATCTGTGGTTACAAAATTGTTTATCACTGAGCAGTGACTCCCAAAATGTGGGCTGCAAGTTGTCATTTCAAAAACTGAGTTTGGAACTCTAAATGAAACACTTGGATAAAAATTCTGATGATGAAGGATGATTACATTCAGGGATGTTCTTCATTATTTTCAACTGCAGCCAGGTGTTTATAGTTGGTGCAGTCCCAGTGGGTGTGTGCCAAACACTGGCCCTGCAGTTCATTGTGAAACAGGCTTCACCAGAGAACTGGACGAAAACTTATACATCTAAATGACAGAATGCATTTCAGTGGCGAGGATGGTTGCGGGGAGATCCATGCAAAATGGGCATTGGAGATGAGTTTATTTGGACGAGTCCCTAAAACATTTGTGATGTGAACATGTGATTAAGTGAGCTGTTGGATTCCTGAGTTTGGAAAAACTGTCTTTCGTGACAGTAATAAACTTTCTTTATTGAGTTACGACCAAAAGTAGTGGCAATGCGGTCCAGTCTTGCCGTTACTCATTGAATTCATGTCTTATCTACTGGACAATCTCCCAAAAAGGCTGGACAAGAATCTGTTGGATTCAGTTCTTTCTCATTTCTCCTCAACTCTCCTTTTCTGGCTGTTTTCAATGTGAATTAACAAGCCTAATGATGTCACTCTCATTTGTTGAAGTTATCTCACACTCTTTTTTTTTTTTCATTATCACAATTTTTCATTCTGTCAGTGCAAACAAGGGTGTGATAAGATCTTCTTCATGCCGAGCGTTTAATTCTTCCCGACAAGACACGATATCTCGAATCGACCGTCTGACTTCACACCGCTGCCTCTCGGAGCCAAACTCATCTCGGTCAAACTATTGTTCACAGACGCTTTGCTATGTGTCTTACCTTTTGTTTATACCTATTGTGAGCCAGACTGCGGCTCTGCAGCACAGCCCGTGTGTGCTCTCTGTGGCAGTTGTAGTGAGGTGGTGGAGGAGGGCAAATTTCTTTCCTCGCTGTTTCTTGCTTTTAGGGACAAATTCACAGTTAACAACATCTGAACAGAATCCCAGAGCAGCCTGCTGTTCCACCTGCCAAGGGACTGTCAGCCATGCACTGTAGTGTCACAGCAGACAGACAAGTGAAATTGGGAAACGCACACACACACACACACACACACACTCCAAGCATAGCGATGATTCATATATATTTTTTGGAATAAGCTATACTTCAAGCAGAGAGTGTTGGGAGGTGTCTCCATAAATTTTCGATTTTTCGTTCTCTCCTCCAAGAAAAAAAAACCAACAGTAAAATAATAATTCAGCTCTTCTGTGATCACATCTATAAGGTACAAAAGACTGTCAGAACAAGCAGGCTGCCACGGCACACACCGAGTTAATTTACTGTTGGAAATAGACTGCTTGTTCTCCACTGTAGTCTGAATTGGCCATGCTTGTGCTCTAAACAAAGGCTTGTTTCTCCTCTGGAATAATGAAGTCTCCATCTGCTGGGAAGGTACGTGTGCGTGTGTGTGTGTGTGTGTGTGTGTGTGTGTGTGTGTGTGTGTGTGTGTGTGTGTGTGTGTGTGTGTGAATATTTGATTCTATTTAAATGTCTGAATGTACTCAAAGTGAAGCTGTTCGGGGACGCGTGGCTCATATTGCCCTCCGTTTGTAAGTAGCCTCTGTGGAGTGAAGTTGTTTGTGCTGCCTCGAAGCTGAGAGAGTGGCAGAACTTAAAGTGCCTTGTGCAGCGTCTCTCACCTCTGAAGCAAGGCCGCGTGCAAGGTGTGCCTCTGGATGGAGAGACAAAAAAACCACCACGTCATTATGTGAAAGAAAAAAATAAAGGCATGCTTTTTAATTTAAACCTTGTTTTGTTATCTGTGCACTTCTTTCTCAAGCTTCACCATGCAGATAAAGACTCCCACGCAGTCGTCACGTGAACCCTCATCAGATAAGAGAACACATGTACCTGTCTGTAAATGTGCATGGCAGTAATATTAAAATAGGAAGGTTAATTGCAGAGAGGAGTGTTCCCAGGTTCACATGACATCAATCGTACGTAGACTATCTTTTGGCTGGACTAGCTGTTTCCTGGATCTGCATTCAAATGACTCGTCTGTCATTTTTGCTGTCTGTGATTTCCAGACATCACTCAATGTTTGCTCATGTCCTCACCAGTCTGTACAGTTAACACTGGTCATACCTGCTCATTAAATGATCACAAAATTGGTATTTACTGTGTGGAGCTGCCTTTGTAAGATGTATATGTGGTTTGTTGGTGAGCACTCTCACCTCGAGCACCAGGAGGCCCTGGATGAGCACCTGGGTGGGGCTGATCTGAGTTTTGGTCTGCATTGTTCTCCCATTAAATGATCGAGTTATGCATACTGAACAGATCCGTTCAGTGTGGGATTACTGGTAGTTATCACATTTTCTGAGGAAGACACAGAACAAATACACAAGACAATTGTAAGGAAAAAAAACCTATATGTAATTTTTGCTCTTTGATTTATTGTTAAAATGAGAATCTAAAAATGGTAAATATTTGAAAAAAAGAAGTTTGAGAAAATAAGAACTCGCATGCTTATTTAACTGTTTCATAAATAAATATTATCTCGTGAAATGTGAATTATGCAGTTTCCCCACGGAGGACAAGTGTTTCTCTTTTTTTTAGTTTCCGGGTGCAGTGATTGAGCAAAGTCCCTCACGTTGTTTGTTTATTTGTTTTTACCTGTGCCCTCTGAACGTTTCACGCTTGTGGCTCTTTTCTATTGGTGGGCAAGTCAAATAAATTAGACACGTCCGAAATGCCACGAAACGTAACTGTGGGAATTGACAGCGGGTCGTCCAATCATCGGACGAATCTACGTTGACTTACGTGTGACGACACAAGCAGTACGCCAATCACAGCCCGGAAACTGGGAGGGGCTGGTTTGTTGACAGGAAGTGCGTGTGGCGGAATCGGTTCCCCAACCGTAGCGCGCCTGCAGTTCAACACTGTCAAACTGCGGATTTCTCTTTCGTTCGCCCTCCCGGAGGAATGTGGACGTGGATTATGCGTTTGCAGCTCGACCCGCGGCAAAGATGCAATGGAGGTCGATAGTAGTTGGTCTGGTGGTCCTGAGACTGTCTGTCAGCTGTGTGCTGTGGCTCGCCTTCGGACTGGGACCTGATGTCAGCTGGGGCTTCAACTTCCACCTGGGCTTCAATTTGCACAAAATAGACCTTCTCTTCAGGGAGGAGAAAGGGACCGACCCGAGGGGCACCGCGTGGTCTCAGCGCATCAGGAGCCACAGGCATGCGCAGGCGGCGACCACGGTCGGACAGGAGACCCCCAAGGGGTCCTACCTGAGCTTCTTCGATGGCAACAAGGACGAGTACGTCCGCAGATACAGCTCCTTCCCGGACACGCTCCGCGCGAAGATGAAAGACATGGCCAAAGACATGTTTTACTTTGGATATGACAATTACATGAAGCACGCCTTCCCCGAGGACGAGCTGAACCCCATCGACTGTGCAGGGAGGGGACCGGACGTGCTGAACCCGTGAGTCACTCCGCGGCGATCGCCTGCACCTCATGCGGAGACGCACCGGCGGACAGCCGGCGATCCTAACTGTCCTCCGTGCACCGGTGCTCCCGGGATTTGCATTCGGCTTGAAATCAAATGAGCTTCCTGTGCCGCACCGCTGCTCCCAGAGCAGCGCGCGGCCGTCCAGGTGGTTCTGTCCCAGCACGTCCTCCCAGCTGCAGGTTTCTGTTACGGCAGCATTACACTTTTCTTTTGACGCTGCAATTAAGAAAGACAGAAGAAACCACATTTGTGGTGACTGGAGTCTCTGTTGTCACTTTCCTGTTTTGCCAAAATCTCTATATGTAGACAGAGAGAGAGAATGTTTTCTGTCTTCAAAAACTCTTGTGTGCTGCTCAATATGTAAAACACTCTTCATGTTCAATTCAGATGTTGATTGGTTAAAGAAATAAAAAGTGTTCACATTCATCAGAAACTCCCAAACCGCTGTTTAGCTCTTTGATGGGCTCAAAGTAATCTGCTCGCCTGCACTTTTGGTTTCACTGAATAAAGAGCAAAAACTTGCCTCCACGGACACGACGCTGTTAAAATATGGAACTGAGTTGTGTGTACATTTGAGGCAAAGTCGTGCTTTCACGAGTCACACAGACACGGTTCCAAAAAAACCTGTGCTGAAATATGTCAGGGGTCAAAAAATGTACAGTATCTGTCTTCTGCTGTCTCCTCCCGGGAGGAATTGTCTCTCACAAAGACAGACTCGTTATGTTATGATAAGTTTGAACAGTTTTCACTGGATTTATAACCTGAAGAGTTTCCTCATAATGTAAACTCCTAGTGATTTGCAGCACAAGTCCGTGGGGGTTATTACCCAATAACGGACCTTGACAGCCACGTGCCTGAAGATCTGTGTGTGTTGTTATGTTCTCACACTCTCGGCTGTGTGTGGCTTGACATCAAGACTATCCAAGAGTCATCTTCTCACTTTGGAAGATCGAGCGAACGGTCTTTTTGTTCTCTCCGCCTCGTTTGCAAAAAACGCGTTCGTGCGCTCGCGCATTTACCGCTTCATCTTGTTGCTGGATTTCTGCTTTTGTATTCGTGGCAAACGGTGTCTCTCACTTGCGCATCACAAATGAAAACTGATTTTGTTGCTTTCATTTTAGGTCAAACATCAACATAAACGATGTGCTTGGAAACTACTCACTTACACTCATCGACACTTTGGACACCCTTCTTGTGAGTAGTTTGAGCAGCCATCAGCGACCTGATACATCAACCTTGTTTATTGTCTCCAGCAAACACGTTTAATTTGGGGGTTTATTGATGCCAAATAATTTTCAACTATAAACACAGGACTTATGGATATATTGCTTCATTTTTTCTCAAAGAATACATCTTCTCGATCTTCTCAATCACATCACTCATTCAGCGAAAGTCATTGGTCATTGTTTTTAAATGTTGTGGTGTTTCCCCCCTTCATACAATCTTTGTCTTTTCTTCTGGTAGAATGAGACGTAACACCTAAAGCTGACTCCTCCCAATGTTTCTGATGTTTTACTGTACTGACATAGCGTCTCTTCTTGAACCCCACCAGGTGCTCGGCAATGTGACGGAGTTCCAGAGGGCCGTCAAGCTGGTTATAGATACTGTATCTTTTGACAAGGACTCCACGGTGCAAGTTTTTGAGGCAAACATCAGGTACGAAAAGAATTTGGAGCTGAACAGGACCAAGAAGATCGTTCTGCAGTTACAATGAGTGATCTGGTTGGATTGAAAAGTTGAATGTAAACCATTTAGTTGGAGACAGATAGATAGCACCCTGAGTACATGTTTTTTTTACAGCAGCATTCAAAGGAAAAGTTGATTTGGATGTTCAAAGTTAAAGAAAGATTCTGTTATTGCGTCTGTGAAATGTTTCGTTTGAAGATCAAAAACGTGGACGTGGAAAGTTGGTGATTTAAATTTTCTCTGCAGTCATGTTTATACGTTTCATTTCTTTTTTTAAATCCCTCCTCAGGATTTTGGGCAGCCTCATCTCGGCGCACATTCTGCTGACCGACCCGAAGCATCCGTTTGGAGAGGTGGTCTTCGAGGGGTACGACGACGAGCTGCTGCACTTGGCTCACGATTTGGCCGTCCGCTTGCTGCCAGCTTTCGAGAACACCAGCACGGGCATCCCGTACCCACGGGTGAGTGGGAGTGTGGCGGGGGGGGCCGACTTGGAGCACGATGCCGTCCTGATGCGTCACCAGAGTGACGCTGCATTGATCCTGTGAGCCAAAATGACCATCAAAACAACAGCTTTGTTTGTAATCTGCCGCACAGGTGAACCTGAAGACGGGAGTTCCCCCTGACAGCGTCAATGAGACCTGCACCGCTGGAGCCGGGTCTCTGCTGGTGGAGTTTGGCATTTTGAGCCGCTTGATCGGCGACTCCACGTTCGAGTGGGTCGCTCGACGGGCCGTCAGAGCCTTGTGGAGCCTGAGGAGCAATGAAACCGGTCTGTTGGGTAAGCACGGGCCCTGCAGCTTTCTTTCGGGTCTCGCACCTGGATTTGAGGACCGATTCATTCAAGTGAAGTGAATCCAGCGAGAACGCCTGACGCGCCACCTAAAGCTCCAGGTTGTTTCTTTCTTTAGGGAATGTAGTGAACATCCAAACAGGCCAGTGGGTCGGCAAACAGAGCGGCCTCGGAGCCGGTATGGACTCATTTTACGAGTATTTGCTGAAGTCGTACATCCTATTTGGGGAGAAAGAGGACTACAGGATGTTTCAAGCTGCTTACGACAGCATCCAGAACCACCTGAGAAGAGGGTAAGTCCTGCAACTGGTGCTGTTTTTCCCGTGAACAGTGACAGCAACAGCTATTTACTCTTTATCGGCGCTGGCAACAATGAGAACGAGCCAGGCTTTCCAGAGCTGAACACGACACCTGAAACTTGTACCATCAGTTTGCGATCAATCAGCGGAAGTAAAACTTGTTTTTCCAACTGAAATATGTAAAGAAACCTGAATTGTGGGACTTTATTGAGCCATGTGGGTTCTGATGGGAAATCTCAGTCCAGATTTGTCTTTGAAACAGAACTTTTGTCCGACTCTTTGCACGTTGCTTTACCCCTCTGCGTTTTTTTTTTCCCCCAGGAGAGAGTCGTGCAATGAAGGGGAGGGTGACCCACCTCTCTATGTTAATGTGAACATGTTCAGTGGCGAGATAATGAACACTTGGATCGACTCCCTTCAGGCCTTTTTTCCGGGACTGCAGGTGAGATCATCCACTCCCGGCGACGAGCGAGTGGTGTCCGCGGCGTGTGCCGCGTGGGTAATTTGGAGCCCTTTTTTTTTCCCCGTCCGAAAGGTCCTCAGCGGCGACGTGGATAACGCCATTTGCCTGCACGCCTTCTACTATGCCATCTGGAAGCGCTTCGGGGCTCTGCCGGAGAGATACAACTGGCAGCTCCAAGCTCCCGATGTGCTTTTTTATCCTTTAAGGCCCGAGCTGGTGGAGTCGACTTACCTGCTGTACCAGGTACCGACCCTGACCTGTGGTTACAGAGCAGCCATGAAGGGAGTGGGGGGGGGGGGGTGAGGCAGGAAATGTGAGTAACTGCTGCGTTGTCACTTTGCACAGGCGACCAAAAATCCTTTCTACCTGCATGTTGGGATGGATATTCTCCAGAGCCTTGAGAAAAATGCCAAAGTCAGGTGCTGATCATGCGTTTATGTCATTTCTCTTTTCTTTTTTTAAAGTTTTATTTCCTGCCTATGTGATGCCTTTTATTCTGGAGTGACTCGAGTTGTGCTTCCTGCAGGTGTGGATACGCCACTCTGCACCACGTCGTGGACAAATCCAAAGAGGATCGTATGGAGAGCTTTTTCCTCAGCGAGACCTGCAAATATCTTTATTTGGTGAGTTTCAAGGTGGAAAGATTTGGAGAATTAAAAAAAAAAAAAAAAGCATCATTGTAAATGTGCTGAACAACATCTACTCTTGAACAAGCTCTCAGAAAGGAGTCGCTGGTTGGGGAAATGATTTTTCTGAACAACAGGAGGAGCTTGAAAATAAAATTTAAAAACTAAAATCGGTGTCCAAAAAGCGAAAACTGAAGCCGATGGAAAAAGAATGACAAATTCTTCACATTAAACACACACAAATACTCCAACACACATTAAAGAAAAAACCTCGTGGGTGCCAACTGAAGTTCTTCCCTGGACTGTCTGCCACCAGATGATTGCGCAAATCTTCTGATTTCACAAAAAGTTGAACATGCCAACGGATGCAAAAAAAAAAGGGGGGGGGACGAGGTGATGGAACCGCCGAACAATCAGTCCTTCTGGTTCCAGGAGTGGAAGCTTGGTGCACTTCTGTGCCCATGATGCTTTGCTTTCTCCTCCCCTGCTCGTGTCACGTCCACCTGCGGTGTTTAGAGCTCCGTCA
>JASSRZ010000072.1:17344635-17363032 GCA_032164315.1 Malacoctenus gilli
GCAGCTGTTCGATGAGGACAACCCTCTCCATAAGTCCGACAACAAGTTCATCTTCACCACCGAGGGTCATGTTGTGCCTATCGAGAAGCGCTTCAGGGAGAAACAGTGGAACGACTTGTATCCGTGCGAGGAGACGGCGCTGGCCGAAAGGGAGTCCCGCAGCCAGCTCGCCGTGAGAAACGTCAGCAACGTGAGTGCAACTTAGCAACTCGTCTCACTACTGGTGTCTTTTTTTTTTTAAGCACTTTGGTCTTTTTTGCCTCCGTGTTCACATCCTGCTTGTGTCCGCAGTGTAACAGGATCCCGGAGGAGCGGCGGTTTACTCTGCCACTGAAGAGTGTCTACATGAGGCAGATAGATCACATGGTGGGAGTTCTTTAAGGCGGCGGCTGGCGAACCCGAGATAAACGAGCCTTTCGATGCAGTTCCACACACGCGGACGCAGCGACTCAGAAGGAGATCCACTCGCGGTCAAGTTCTGCCTGTCGTCTGCTTTGCTGCTCAGGACCCCGGACAGGAAAGAGGTGCTAATTTCTTCCTGTGAAAGCAGTGCGATGACTCACTGCGCTTGCAGCTTTTTTGGCGAGAGAACACGGAGGTAACAAACTTTTTGTTTGTCGTGAAACGAGGAGTCACCCTGATTTTTTTTTTTTTTTTTTTTTTTGGCGGGGGGGCCGGTGACTCAGCGAGTTCGTTTTAAGTGGTTTTAGAGTAACAGAGTTCATGTGGAGCGAAAAAAAATGTTCATGTGTGAGTGCGTATACGCCATTTGTTTGTTTGCGTCTTTGAATGGACAGCTGAGCTGTACTTCATAGTGAATCGTTTCTGGGATCGTCGGTGCCAGCTGGCCACAGTTGTGGAGCCTCCAAAAACACTCGCATTTCAAAAACGATCGGTGCCTCTTTGCACTTTTGATTCACTCAATCAGTACTTTTACACAAAGGGCTTCTGCACATTACCACAATAAAACGGGAGATGACTTATGCACCCACCAAGAAATCCTGCCCCTTGTGAGGCTCCTGTTGTTTTAGATTGTGCCTGTAGAAACATCCTGGAGTTTCCGTTCGTCGGTGGCTGAGTTTTAACATCATGTAAAACACTTATTGCACCTTTTTTTCCCGCTCAGTTATCTTATTTTCAAACACCACCAGCCTTATTGTACCATTACTGGATCGACACCTTTCTTGGTTTTTTGTTTTGCACAGTTTGATCAAGTGAAACCTCAAAACCGACCGTTTTCCCAACCAGGAAGTAATTGAAAAGGTAAAACTGCTTCCTGCCACATTTTGTTTTGAAGTAGTGAAGTGTCGAGCTCTCAGGCTTCTAGTCACTCGCTGTCTTAACAACTGAATATAGACGTGCCAGACTGTCGGAAAGAGTTTCATGAGGACTCTTTTTAAGTGCCTTTACTTTCTTTCAGTCGGTTTTGATGCCGTGCAGTAAACATTAGGAGTAGCAACTTGGCTACATTTTTTTTCAAGCCACTGTTGTTATGGCAAAAAAAAAGGTCATTCCATATATATTTACATTTTCACACTAATCCAACTTCACCCCATTTTTTTCAAACACGATAAAAAAAAAAGCCATACAGTTTGTTGTTCTTATTGTGTTCAAGTGATGTGTCTATTTACCATTGTGTCTCTTTCAGACGTGTTTGTTGTGGCTGTTTGCCTCAATTCAGACAGAAACGGTTGTTTGCTGTCGCTCGTTCTCTAACTTGCACAGAGTTACTATTGCAGTGATGTGGTGAGAAACTCAGGGTTGAAACAAACACAAAAATCAAAACAAACCTTTTTTTTTTTAATGCTGTTGCCTGCAAGTCTTTGGATAGCTTTAGGTGTTCGTGTTGCAAAAGTTAGAGCCTGTCAGGGGTCATAATCGCAGCATCGGTAGTTTTGAACTGTGAAAAAAGATAAACTCTTGTCTCACGTCAATGAGAAGTTTTAGGTTAAATTTAGCAAATTTTGCTTCTGTTTATTTTCCGTGAGGTACATTTTCTCACAGCTTTCTCTCTTGCCAAACATATCGGACACACATCGACGAGCTGCATCATATTTAAAGTCACAGTTGCATCGATGACATCTCGTCTCTCGGCTGCGAGGACACAGCTTGGTATTTCTTCGTGTACTTTAAAAAAAACCCAACATATCACCGATGTTTCTGAGCCTTTTCAACCACATTCATTCTGCCTGAGATGTCTAATTGAAAGGAATGTTGTGAGACTTTGGGCTGTATCAACTTCCCTGATTAGAGTCGGAAAAAAATGCAACCACCACCGAATACAAAAGGCTGCCATGTGACGAGCGTCGGCGACTCGGACACAAAAGTCTTGCATGTGTGTTCCTGGAGTTTAAGCGTGTTTGAAACGTGTCGAAACTTTGAGGAGTTCCATGATGATGTTTTTTTTTTTTCTCTCAAGGGGCCACTGCACTATCCTCAGATTTCCATCAGCAGCTGTTTTAGCCTCGCACAAGAGAAAAGTTCCAAGCCTGGCTTTGTCATGGCATTAAAATTCACAACACAGATACTAAAACCTAAAAGATGTCACAGTATGACTTGAGACAAGTGATTCAATATGTTCAACTCTGTTTGTGAGACTTTGTTGCTGGTGAGTTTTGCTACTCAGACACAGTCAGGCTTGGCGGGAGCTGGCTCAGTGAAGCTAAGCTAACTAGCTGCTGATGGTAGCTTCCTATTTATTTCCTCGTTAATTCTGTGTAAGAAACTAAACTTCCCAAACAGGTTTAATTTTTCTTGACGAAGCCTGTGTTCTCCTGTGAAAGTAATAATAAATGACGGATGATGATCGAGACGTTGCAGTGTTGCTTTTAATGTGTGAAAAATGGAAAAGTACTGAGTTTTCTACAGAAGCTTTAATAGGTTTAATCACGATATTTCTGTACAGGAGAGTGGACTCAAACACCCTTTTAAGTTTAAGTAAAGGAGTTTCAAATTGAAGTTCATTACATCTACGACTCAACGTTGGTCCGGATCAAAAACCAATACAAGTCAAATTCATTATGTACATTGGCTCCTCTTTAACTATTGCGTAACGATACATTTTCTAATGGATGGACATTGAAGTGCATCTGCAGGTGACGAGGCCGTCTGATTGGCTCTCTGCCTGTTTCCTGACCTCTTACTGGAGCGTAGAGACAATGCATTAGCTTGAGATCTATTCACATCCGTATATGTGAGAAGAAATCACTTAATGCTGACAGAAGCTTTTGATGTTAACTACAGGTTGGCTGGCCCTCCGAAGACGAGTTTGAGAGTCTCCGGAGTCAAAGAGTTGGACTTGACTAAACTTCACCTGAAAACTGCTTATGATTTTCTGACAGAGAGGTTTTCCCTCTCGTCTCAGTTTGCGAGAAGTCTTTGTTAGTTTTGAACACATCAAATTTATTCTGTTTGGGTTTTTTTTTTTCTGCATCTGCTGTTCTGAGGGGACAGATTTCCTCTTCAGTCCTCGTCGAAGGAAATTTGACAGGGCGTCAGCAGCTCCCTGCGAACGCAAAAAATGACAAACTCCGGTTAGATAGCTAAGAGTTAATCGTGCTCTCCAACTCCGATGCAAAGCTGTCCCACCTGTATGCAGTCTCTCAGCACGGTTCTTAGAAGAGACCGCAATCCTTCAGGTTTTCTTTGATGATGATGTCGGTCACGGCATCGAACACAAACTTGACGTTCTCGGTGTCCGTGGCGCAGGTCATGTGGGAGTAGATTTCTTTGATGTCTCGGCGCATGTTCAGATCCAGGAACTGAAGCTTGATGTAGTTCCCGGCATCCTCATAGGTGTTGGGGCCTTGACAAGACAGCGCGTCCGCAAAGTTTGAGTCACGTGCACCGTTTCTTCTTCAGTTATTAATCATCGTCTCGTAATGGTGCAGAACTTGCTGCGGGAGTCTCACCATCATATTCGGGGAAGCACATGCTGAGATGAGCCTTCTTGATCTTCTCAATGAACACGTCCTTCTTGTTGAGGAAGAGGACGATGGAGGTGGCGGCAAAGTAGCGGTGGTTGCAGATACTGTTGAACAAGTGCAGACTCTCGTGCATTCGGTTCTGAGAAGAGAGAGAGAGAGAGAGAGAGAGAAAAACAAACCCCACCGGATCCACCAGTGAGAAAACTTTCAGGTGGAACACAGCTTTACGGGAAGAACGGCGCGCCAGCGCGTTGCGAACCGAACGTACCACTTCGTCGTCCTCGACCAGCACCATGTCGTAGGCGCTCAGAGCCGCGATGAAGATGATGCAGGTCACGCCTTCGAAGCAATGGATCCACTTCTTCCTCTCTGACCTCTGACCTCCCACATCGAACATCCTGCACGGAAACAGGAACACGTTTTTTCTCATGTGAATTCCCCTGTGTACAGTGTGCAGCTCATGATTGGTTTATTATGAATACATCGACTCACCTGAAATTGAGATCTTTGAAGGAAAACTGGGTCTCAATGATACCAGTGGTTTTCACTCTTGATCGCAGCACATCCTGCTCAGTGGGCACATATCCTGGCTGAATCAGTCGCTCCAAGTCGTTCAGGTAGCTGCGGGTAAATTGATAAACAAATCAGATACAGAGGGGTTTTTTTCCCCTCTACAGTGACAATATTTATTAACAAGGTTCTTTTTTTCCCCCTTACTATCCAGCAGAGTCGTTGAGCTGGTACTCCGAGGCTCTGTCGAAGCAGGCCTGAATTCCAGAGTCTTTCCACAGGCGCAGAATGATGTCGGACAATTCTTTGGGCATGGTGCCTTCCTCGATGGTGTCCGCCAGATGCATGAGTTTCCTGGCGTCGTCCTGCAGGAGCGATCCAAGAGAAGCGGCTGTGAGTCGTCGACCGGGAGATTGAGCACAAAAAACTGGAAGTCATCTCTCGTTTTTACCTGCTGATCTTGGTGGCCGTAGTTAATGTTGAGTGTGTTCATAGCCTTGACAATGGCCATGATGGACTGCAGGGTGTTGCTGTAGATGATGGTGATGAACTCCAAGCACTCTTCAAGCGAGTAACCATCTTTGTGGATAATCCTGATCAGGAGAACAAAAGCAGTGTTACGATTAAGTTTACGGTCGGTGAGACGGGGTGAGATGCTACTCCTGTGCAATGTCAGTGATCTTACTTCATCTGTTTGACAATAGTGCTTTTGCCCGATTCTCCAGCACCTACATGAAAGAGAAAACCGATCAGCGTTTGAGATACACTTCATTTGCATTCAAACTCAAAGATTTGCCACAATTTAGAGAACTATGTTTATTTTGAAGGTGTGGTTTGTTGCTTTTTTTTGTTGGTTCACATTTTCTTTTACGTTTTGCATAACTGGCTTCTCAACGGATGCTGAGTTGTAGTCCTTGCATATCATCAAGTAATCTTACCAGGTCAAATACGACTTATGCCTAATCTTTTTTACCGTCCCTGACCTACATTATGAGGCACAATGATGGATCTGAGTATGATACAACTTATTACAAACCGAGAAAATAAAACTTTGCAAAATGTCTTTAATAACAACAGCTTGTGTTTTGCAGTCCATCAATTTACCAAACACGGCGCAGAATTTGATGCAGCCAAAACGTTTGGCATATAAAATTGCGTCTTGTACCGCATTGAAGAAACGGCGACACAGGGATTCTTCCCAGACATTGAAAAATAACCTGTTGATCCCACTGTTAAAACAAGATGCCAACACTGTATTTAGTTGAGGTGTTGGTCATGTGATCCCCCTTAACCAGCGGCTCTGTTTGGGTTTCGGCTCTGACCTTCACGGTTAAGCTCATTGTGCTGGACGACCTGCTGTCTCAGGATTAAGAGCGGATTGGGCTTGAGTGATTATCAAAATGTCTCCGCAATTGAATGACACTGCTTATTAAGTCTTCACTTCACTCCGACAACTCGTCTCTTTTCAGTCCCAGTCAAAAGGATTTCAGGGTTTCTCCGATTAACGTGAACGATCCAAAGTGTCATGTTCGGAGCATCAGCCTCTGTTAATGCTGAACAAACGTTGAAAACGAGTTCAAAACATTTCAGAGGAGGAACTAAAGTACCTGTTGCGCCAATAAATTTGTTTTTTAAAACAAATTTCCGCCTCAATTCAAACTTTGAAAACAAAACGTTAAAGACTGTTGAGTTGTGTCTCCAAGTTTTACTTCACTCAACATGGTCTCATCCTCTCCACGGGCGCCTGAGTATCTCCTACTTCGATAAACGAAGAAGCTTTGGCGCTGTGGCCCTCAGTCGTCCATCGGCTCAGCTCGTCTCTCTTTACCTAGCAGCAGCAGCTTGACCGTTCTGGCATCCTTGTCGGCATCCTCCTTCAGCTTCTTCTCCAGTTCCCTGGAGCGTTTCTCCTCAGCGCTGGCTCCAGCTCCCATCCTGCTTTCCTCGGCTCGGACCCCTCTGCTTCAAAAACGAATAAAAGCCAAGTGTCTGGGGGAGAAAAACCGGGAGCGGGTCCTGGCCGACAGGTGCCTCCAACCACGCAGCTGATGAGTCAACTGCCTGCAGCTCACAACTGGAGAGTGTTGGAGTGTTTTCCTGTCTTAGGAACGGATTTTGGGCGCCCTCTCCCCACCTGACCAGCGGTGGCCAATGGGACGCAAGGACAGGGGTGTTTGAGGGCAGAGCGATAGGTGTGAGGAGAAGCAGGCATACATCGTGTAGGACTGATCTAACCTTTAGGGGGGGGGGGGGACTTTGCTGTGCTCAGCGGAAGATGAACATCGGCTCAAGTGCTTATCTCTCTTCATTGCTCTTAGTACGCCTTTAAAAAGAGAAGCATGGGATGCTTCATAGTTTTACATGGTGGAGAATGTTGATGCCCAAGCGCTTTACCAACAGGACCAAAATGTGATCTGTTTGACGATACATTTGCACTTCTGTGTTGTTCCAACGGAAGCCGACGCGATCGCTCAATTTCGCCAGTTTCATTAAGAAAAGGTCAACAACAAGTTGGGCTGCGTCCAAGTCGCAACAATCCGCTCAATAGTGTCAGTAACATATACGCACAGACGCCAAACTCTCATTCTGAATATGCAGGGAGACACACTGACAGCTATTAGGGAATACTGCAGACGGAGGAGTGAGCGCCGAAGTGCTTAAACAGATTTGCAGTTTCACCTGACAGATCTCATTGACCTCAATCTGAAGCTGGCTAAGGATCCTAATCTACTCACTTTCAATTATGTTTACGTGTGTGTGAAACTACTGAACCACATTCCTCCGTATTGCTGAGTGAAGCCATCAGTTAGTGTTTATATACAAGATTTTGTAATGGCCTTTTAATAGACACAGCTTTTATTCTCTCAGCAGGAAATATTGCTGAATTACATCCAGGTTCGTTTTCGAAAGATTAAGTTTCAAACATGGATTGTGTTTGAAGTTGAGTAGACATCTTTAGTGGCACTTAGACCTCCGAATTCATGACATTTGTTTTGTGGCTTCGGGCTTTTTCCCACCAACTTGTTGCGAAAGCAGTGGCACTTTGGGACTTTTTCTGGACTTGAGCTTTTATCAGAGAGCTGAGCAGAGCCGACCGCCGAACTTTACTGCGTCTCCAAAGAACCGTTTCCACTCCTACTGCTCGACAACACATGGAGCTCTGACGTCAGCGCGCCGCTGGTCAAACGCAGCAAACCCCGCCAACAAAAGAGAACGTGTGTTATTATAAAATATAGAGCTTTATTTATTAGTTAGCAACATTGATGAGGAAGAAAAGATAGGTTTTTTTTTACAAGTCATAACAATACCACCGACTGTGCATATCTTACATTTCTTTACCTCAATGACGCAGAGCAGTCTGCCAGTTGGAGAGAGGGAAATAGATGCGTGTTTAAAATATAGGGAAATTAATTTTGTGATATTTGGGGGGGAAGAAGAAGAGAGGGAGAAAAAAGAAGAGAGAGAGGGAGCGAGTGAGCGAGTGAGGATAATCTTACCTTTCACAACTTCTCACCTTAAAGAGGTGTGAACACTTTCTATCTTGCATCGGCAGTATTTCCATATTCCCACGACAAGAAAGACATTCACTGACATCCACAGCAACGTACCATTAGAGACGAATACCATAAACATACACTGTACATGCCATGCACAATGACAAGCCACCGTCTAAAGATGTTGGTAATGTTGTTCTCTTCAGCTTTCAGGGTTTGGATGCTTGTTAGTGGTCGTACATGTGCACAACTTTATCATGGGGATTTGTTTTGTTTTTTCCTGAACTGTCCGCAGGCTCATCTCCGCTGTGTTGTGTGAAATCTGTGGCACATTTGACAGAGCAGCTCGACGACACCGCACGAGCGCGAAAGACGAGCGTCGATCAAAAAGCACCGTTTCAAACAGGCTGAATACGTTCCGAAACCCTGCGGGTCGGGGCAATGGGTTCTGACTGATCACATGGTTAAAGTGGCCCTATTTTACACATTTTGGATGATTTTGTCTTTGTATGCAAGTCCACAATGACAGAAATTGATCAAGCTCTTTTTCTCAAACACCGTATTTCATGATATCTCGATCGTCTCCTTCAGCCCCTAATAGACCCCCCTTCAGAAACGAGCAGAATGAGGCTCTTCCTCATTAAGCCCCACCCCTACAAGATGCAGGACGCCTCTGATTGGTTAACTGTTGGTAGCAGTTGTCGGGAGTGAGCCCATACACCCAGTGTAGAGAAGTTGTCCAATCACTGAGCCCCTCCCCCCCTGTGACGTCAGTGAAAAACTGATGTGAAAAAAACTCCCTGAAACGGACCGTTTCTACCACCATTGAAACTGAATGGAGCGGCACGCTGGATATCTCAAACATGAGTTTATGTGAACAGAGGGGGCGCTGCTCACTTGTCTGAATATGCTTTCAGCACTATTACACTGTGAATAGCTGAAAAAAGTCGAAATAGCATAATAGGGCTCCTTTAACCTTAAATCATGACCAATTCCGGGAATGCCAACTTTGGATGAATTGAGAGACTCGTTCACGCAAACAAACTGCGTGCGTTCCCTTGTTGTATATACTGTATAATATGCCACAGATGCAAGTGAATCACTGTGTTGGCAACAGAAGGTGCTTTGTCAAAAAAAAAAAAAAGAAAAAAAAAGAAGAAATTTTTTAAATCACAAACTGTCACAAACTCACATATAGCTGCCTGCTGGAATATCTCATCTCAAAAGAGAGGCAAGAGAAGGCAATGTCATGTTTTCAGTTCTTGTGTCATTCGAAGACTCTTTCCTCCCTAAAAACAGCTTATCACAAAGATCACATTTGTTAAGAATACAACATTGAGATGTGATATTCACATATGAACAAAAACAAACACTTGGCAGCGACGGCTTTTTTTTTTTTTTTTTTTTTTTTCTGTGGAAGAATATGGGCGAGCGATCTTCACTTTGACGGCCGGCCCTGGACCGCGTCGTGAAAGGCGAACGCGCCTCCTCCGATGACGCGGCGTCGCCGCTGCAGTCCGAGGGGCGTCTTTTTTTCCCGTCGCCCGTCCAGTGAAATGCCCCTTTGGGTCACGTCTCTGTCGACAGCTCGTAGTTTGCGGGTTAAAAAGGAAACACAAACAGACATACAGTAGATAGTCCTGGTGAAGACGTCCTGTGGAAGATCGAGCGAGTCAGGCAGTCCCTGACTCGGTTGTTTTTCAGCGAAGGCGCCGAATACTGCCAGCAGTCAACTCATCTGACGCGGGACCAGCTTCTGAACACGGGTCTCCGTCCACGAGTGGATGCTCCCAATGTCCTTGGTGTCTGTTGCCGTGTCTCCATAACACCGAACATAAAGATATTCTCAACGTAATAACACATTGTAATAAACAATAACACTAATCTTATTATAATAACAACAATATTTGCACAGTTTTATCTATTCACAGAAAAAAAAAACAGGTTTTCTAGATAAGTACAAAGAATTACTTTTTACAACCTACAATAAATATTGTGTATTTTTTTTTCCTCCCCAACAGTAGAAACTGTTTTCGATGCTGTCTGTATTGTTCTTTGTCATAATTATACTTTCATATCTGACTGGAGTCACTCCCCCCTAAAAAACAGAGTCGCTGTGTTTTAGAAGTCGTGTGAAAAGGTGGACGGGAGGGGGTCTGAAGATGAGGAGGGAGGGGGGTGGGTGGGGGGGGGGAGGGGCGTGTCCAGCTCCTCATGTCTCAGCGGGAGTCGTCGGCTCGTCGTGATGCCGGCGGTTGCGGGGCTTCTTCTGCTCCTTCAGCTCCTTCAGGCTCTTGGCTTTGCTGTCCGCGAGGCCGCCGTCCCCCAGCTGCCAGTAGTCCTGGCAGTACTGGTTGATCAGCCCCATCTCCGGCTGGCTGAGGATGGTGAGCAGGTCCTTGTACTGGCCGGCGCTGGGCGTCCAGGCGCTGGACTGGAGCGGCGGGAGGGCCGGGCTGCCCGTCTCCACCAGCACGTTGTTGACTGTGCGGCTGGAGAGGACCACCAGCTGCAGTTTCACCAGGGTGTGCTTGAAGTTCTTCTCGGTGGACGTGCACTGGTAGATGCCGCTGTCGGAGGACTGCAGGGAGCGGATCAGGAGGCCTTGATCTGTCTTCAGGATGCGTCCTTCTGAGCGGATCTAGAAAGGAGAGGATGGTAAAAAAAAAAAAAGGTGAGCACACTTAGAAAAGACCCCCAACTCAAAACAAGAGTAATGTATAACTTTTGGGAGAGAGGGACAGAGTGGAGGCCATTTAAAGTCCTGCTAAACAACAATGCAGAAAGTCTTTGAGAGCCTCACCTTCACTGCAGAACACCTAAATCTTACCGAGTGGATTTTACTTATTTCAAGCAAACAAATCTGACATTTAGAGCCAAAGATAAGCAGGTAATGCTCTTGTTTTAATCTATGTCCTATTTTAGATAGGATAAGATACTTTTGGACTTACCGTATTTTCCGCACTATAAGGCGCACCGGATTATAAGGTGCATTGGATAGATGCTACAGTAGAGGCTGGGGTTTAATTTATGCATCAATTAGATGGAGCTGCGCTAAAGGGAATGTCAACAAAACAGTCAGATAGGTCAGTCAAACTTTATTAATAGTTTACAAACCAGCGTTCTGACAACTCCGCTCACGCCCAAAATGAATAAACAGTCTTCTTTACTTGGCGCAGGTCATCTTGTTGCTTCCTCCACTTCCACGCACCACTTCCTCCCTCCACATGGATTCGTTAATGTTAAGTTCTCTGGCTGCTGCCCTATCACCCGTGTTCTACTGCGTGAACGATCGCCTTGCGTTTAAACTGCTCACCCCCCGGCTGGCCACGGGCGGCGGCCTCACGCAGTCATATATCCCAGCATGAACCGCGCGCTTGAAGTCGACGGCTGCTTACCGTAGGTTGCGAGACCTGTTGTGGCTCAATATCAGTCCATATATAAGGCGCACCGGATGATAAGGCGCACTGTCTGCTTTTGAGAAATTTGGAGGTTTTTAGGGGCGCCTTATAGTGCGGAAAATACGGTAAATTAGGTCAACTGTAACTGGTAAGTTTTTGTGTTTTGCTTTGCAAAATATCGTACACAGTGCAGGCAGGCCGGGGTTGTTGTGTTGCTGTCATTGTCATTGTGCAAAGACAAGTTTTACCAGACGACACCCCAAAACACAGTATTGTATTTTTTGTGTTTGAGGTAAAACAGAAAGCACAAATGAATGTTTTTCCCTCTAATGTCTGTTTCGAGACATATTGTACGTGCTTACAGGAAAGTTCAATGTTCATGAGGACTTGAGCCCTCCAATCCTTGTTCCAGCTGTGGCGGCGCTCACCTCTTTCCTCCTGTCGCTGTTCTCCTTCTGCAGGTGCCACTTCAGAGACACGTGAGGAGATCTGGCCTGACACTCCAAGAAGGTGGTGCTTCCTTCCACCCCGTATTGAACCGCTTCCAGCGTGTTCTTGTTGGCTAAAAAAAAACAAAACGGCACGTGACCCAAAGTTTCATACGTGAAAACTTCACGGACGGAATTTTGCGATTTTACAGTAAAGTCTACTCACTGTTAGAGTTGTAACCTCTGCACTGGCGGATGGGGTTTCCATACTTTACATCCTGCCTGCGACTCCGCCTAGAGGGGTCAGATCAACAGCCGAAAATAAAAAGCTTAACTTCAACAGACTACCGTGCCGGAGCGAGAGAGTCGCACGAATACACAGGCTGCTCAGGCTCGCAGGCCTGTACTATCATGAGCCTCACCTCTTCTGTGAGGCGGAGTATCTGGAGCAGGATTTGCCGTCCCAGGCGCAGTACGGGTCCCTGGCCAGACAGCAGTCGGCACAGACCTCCCCGTACACGTCGCAGCGGTGGAGGGCCAGGTGGGTCACGCCCAGGACGGAGCCCACATAGAGTTGTTGCTGTTGAAAAGACACGGAAATAAAGACGAGACGCTACATTTTCTGTGTCTAACACTGCTGGCAAAGTCGACAAGTTTGCAAGATGAACTTCAAAGATGAAATTGTCCCATCTGGGACTGCTGCTTTGAAATATGTGACGCGTGAATCTTATACAATGTACCAGGAAATGACTTAATAACTGTAAATATACAAAATAAACCGTTACTGTAACTAGTAATATTGCCTTCAATACATGTCAATTTAAATTTGATTTTCAGTCAAAGAACAGAAAAAGTAACAATCTCAGTTACGGGAGGATGAAATTGTTCAAAGATGTCAGATTTTTTATGGTTACACATCTTTTTCGTGCAGGTTCAGGTTTATGTGACTTAATTCATCATTATTCGCTACGCAATAATTCCTTTCTTACCCGTTTTGAGGAAATCTTCATGGTGGTAATCGGCGTGGGAACCTACAGACATAGTAAATCAGTTAAGCGACTTTGAACGAGTCTCGCAAGAAATGATAAAAACGGCTTTTGTTCTTAAGTCACTGACATTAATGCTCAAAATCTCGGATAAATGGAGCGACTGATAAAGCTGATTGTAGCCGAAAGTCTGACCTTGAACACCTCCACTTCCTCCAAGACCAGCTCTTCTGTCTGCAAGTCGTCTCTTGGCAGGACGATCACCTTCTGGACGCTGCCTCGATCTGTTAAGAGGCCAAAAAAAAGTGGCTTTGATTCAAATGTTTTGACCTTTAAGGACCTGATCTTGGCTCCCTTCCAGAGTTTTACATATGGATGATGTGACCCGAGAACTGACCTGTGCCCAAGAACAGCACTTCATAATTCCCGTCCGCTGCCGTCACTTGGTCGACAGCGATTGTGGTGAATTCGTAGTCCACGTTGGTTCTGACCACCAGGGGGCGCTTGTGCACCGGGTATACCGCGTTGTACATGGTGGGGTGGTTTCTCATGAAGTTGATAACCTCATCTGGGTAATCTTTAGTGGATTTCATGTTGGGGGTGAACGTTCCTCCCGGACACTGCGGAAAGATTGCAAGCTGAACGTCAAACACACTGTGATGCGTGAATGACCCGTGGATCCTGCGCCACGCATTCCCCTCGTTATTCGCTCACAGTGCCAGGCCGGGGGTAGGGGATCTTCCCGGTGTACGCCACCCACTGGTAGTTGGGTCCTTCTTTGTGGGCGAACGGGCCATTGAAAACCATCCGGATGTCAGCCATGGAGTAGACGCACACGGCTGAGCCTTTAAAAACAGATCTGGAGGGGGGGGGGTGGAAGACAGAGAAGGTGAGTGCACGGAGGCAGCAGCTCCAGGTTTCAGATTAACTCAGTCCCAGAGATAATTACTGCAGCGCGCTCGCTGCAGCTGCCGGGCTCCACTTCCTTCCCACGTAGCCAGTCGGTGTCTTACAGCAACGCAACGGAGGCATCGTGACGCACAAACACTCTCGCAGAAACCGACTCAAGTAGAGTCAAGCTGTCTGACACACTGACATACAAACACCCACGCACTGCAGATGATCGCCAGAGTACAGGCTCTCGCTGCTGTGTGGTGGGTGTACGATGTTTGTAACTTCTGTCATGGGCCCCTATCATTAGCACTGCATGTGTTTTTATCAGCTGGCTTTCAACGCGCCCGTTGCCTGAGGAGAGGACGGAAACAATACCAGCATTTGTTTCTCAAATACATTAATCAAGACGTGTTTATTTTGACTGCGCGTTGCACCTCGTCCCGGTCGTGGGCCGTCCCAGTCTCGGTTCACCCGCCTGCTTGGCTGTCTTGAATCTCAATGCCGCGCGGTGACTGACAACCTGCTATCAAAGCTGACCCTTGCGCAACTCTATTCTCACACGGTGTTTCAGGGGAGCGCGACTCCCTCCGGGCTCCGCATTTCGCTCCGTATCTCGTCTTTGGAGCCTGCAAAGTGACGGGCCAACGCAGCGTTTTTCAACATCAGAGCGAGCCGGCAACCTTCAGGCTGGGTGGAAACGAAGAGGAAACTGCAAAGGGGGGGGGGGGGACCAAAACACATTCGGCAGCAAAGTCAGACAGCTTGTGAAAGCTATCGCTCACCCTGAAACGGAGAAGACTCCATAGATGACAGGATTCTTGGTGTCTTGTGTTGGCTGGATGTATACATCCCCTGAAAGACACAATTTCCATTCGTTAGTCACAATCAAAGGCCACGAAACGCAGCACTGACAAATAAAACTGCCTGTAATAACAAAAGTTCGAAAGGTTAATCAGAGTTTCTATTGATTTAGTTGTTAAAATGCTTTTCTGTGGTCTAAAACAACAAATTAGGCTTCTATGTTGAACAAGCTACTGTGGAGCAGGGCCGGATGTAGGCATGGGCACGGAGGGGCAATGCCCCCCCAAATGCCGTGACTGCCCCCCCAAAATCTTCCGACTGTGCAAGCAGCATGACCACACTTGCCTCCCCCTGATATTCTACCTGCACCCCCTAGTGGGCCTGTCTAAATCCGGCCCTGCTGTGGAGCGTCCTGTTGCATCCACCTGTGCTGCGACTTGCTGTTTATTGTTTTGTTAGACCGATGAACCACCGGACAGCCGACCACAGTGGCTCATATCGCCACCTTGTGGTATAAAATGTTATTACAAGACCGGAAGGATCACTTCGCCGTCACTAAAAGATATTCTGATACTGTTTTGTTGGGGGTTTATTTCGTTTATATCAAAAGCACATTACTACGTGCAACTTGAATGTTGGATCGGAAATCCCTTGAATAATCATAACATTGTATTTCAATTCCTTTTTTATTTATCTGTTGTCACTGCAGAAAACCGATTTTATCCTCTTGAGCCAAAAAACCCCATATAAAACTTAACAAAATGAAAGGTTTATGGAGGAAGGGTTAGTCTCCTGAAAGCCTGAGCCATATGGAATAATATCATAAAATGTAATCACACTTGGACATTTTGATCCCACCTGGTTTGAAACCAGAGTAATTGTGATTGTGACATATGGGGAGTTTTTTTTTGCTTCCTTTGAGCGGCGATTCAAGTGGGAGTTCCTCATGAAACTGTGGTCACTGGAGCCTCGGTGAGATCCTGAACCCAAACTCCTCCAGAGCCGAAACTACAGTTACCGAGGCTCAGCAGGGAATTCGAGAGAAATAGAGATCTTGAGTGAAACATGGCTTTAATAGGAGCCATATGCATGCAGTGACCAAGGGGCTGGGCCGGTTGTGAAGTCTGCGTATCCTCCGATGGTTTAATGAGGGAAAAAAAAAATTGGAAGGAAAAACAATAAGGAAGCAAACCGAGGAAATTCAAAGAGAGAGTGGCGCGAGGGGGGGGGCGATTTTTCACCCACAACATCCACAACATGGACCAATAAGAAACTAGTGAACTTAAAGAAAAATCCCAGATTCTACGACTGAAGTGATCCTCGAAAAAGTCAAGGCAGCAACGTCCAATCACCAAAAGTCTTTAGAAATTACAAATTTCATTGAATGGCCATGAAATCTGACTGTATCCTTAAATATATTGAGAAACTCTAAAGGTTGCGAAGCTCGAGGCTGGACAATATGCTGAGTGCCAACCATAACATCGCGAAGCTGCCTCCTCGGCTTCATCCCTCAATATCTGCTGAATCAACTGAAGAAGCAGCGGCACGTATTTACAATTACACAAGTTGAGCTGAAGCTGAACTGAACTGACACTCCATTGTGACTCCAGCGCTTCAGGCTTTACCGAACATGCGTTGGATAAACACGAGGAGGAGGAGGCTTAGATTCACGTGGCTCACGCAGAGACATCTTCCCTGACTCTGCAGAGTTGCAAAAATAAACAAATGCGCTTTGATCAGGAGTTTGAAATCTTTACGGGTAAAAGAAAAAAAAAAACAAGGGGAAAAAAAACAATCTCCTCGCATGCCAAGGTATGAAAATGACAGGTAATGGCAGCTCACGAAAGCAAAGATTAACTTCTGGCAAACAAAGTAGAAATTCATAACCCATCTGACGCCAGCTTGACAGACCTCCTGGCTATAGAGAGGAGCGCAATGAAAAGAAGAGAAATAAATCAGCGGAGAACTGGAACGAGTTGCATCACTCCAACTTTTTTGTCTCTGATGTGTCAGATCAGACGGAGTCTTTGAGAAGCGCTCAGCGTCACTTTCGCAGAGGAGCTCGTCTCGAGCTGATGTGAGCACAGAGAGAAACGCCGGCAGAGGGGATAAAAAAAGGTCTTTGCAAAAGCAAAAACGAGCGCGAGGGCGACTGACGCATCCAGTAAATAATCGGAGAGAAGAAAGACTGTCAATTGTCTGCACGGCGTGTATTATCGTCGCCTTGATAGCGGCTAAGTAGCTGCAGCACAGACAACAAAAATCAACAACAAAAAACAGACCAAAAATGAAGACTTTTGCAGACAACACAACCAGAAATAACTAGACGTGAGAAAATAAACACTTTCTCACAAAAGCGACAACACTTCACTGCCTGGGCTGCATGTTTTTGGGCCTCACTGAAAGAAAATCCCCAGTTTGTGTCGGGACCTGAAATAATTATGGGACAAACTTCCTCTGGACACTCTGTTGTCGTCTTAAAGTCAAATCATACATAGAGAGTTAATCAGTGTTTCTGTGTGTGCACATGTGTGTGTGTTTGTGCCTGTGTGTGTGTGTGTGTTTGTGTGTCTCTTGCATTTCTCTATGATGTACCAGGATGTACTTTGCATTTGCACAGTCAGATCTGAGATTAACTCCAGTGACCCTCGATCAATAGTTAGATAAAACGCCAGCAAAATAAAAAAAGAAATAAAAGATAAAAAAGGGGAGGAATTGACTTCATTCCCGTTTTCCTCTGCCCGGCGTGTCGATCCCTTTCTTTCCTCGCCTGCGTGTCTCGTTTGCTCTGCCTCTCTTCCCCCCCCCCCCGGCAGAAAAAAAAGCGCTGAATGCGTTCTCCTCTCTCTCGGCCTCGCCGTCTGAACCGAGCCCACTCTCTCGCTCCCCCGAGCCCTCGCGCAAGCACTCCGATGCCTCCGCCGAGCTCCCATCAAGCAGCAGCGGGACTGGAGACAGAATGCCTTTCCAGCAGCAGGCCGTCTGTGGTTGCGGGAAGGACGACCGCAGCGCTGTGGGATGTTGCTCCCCGCCTCAGGACTCGCGATGACCTCACCGCGAGCGCTCACCAGCGCGGGAGCGGCGACTGGCCCCGCCGCTCGGCGGAGACACGACTAAAAGTACGACTGTGCTGGCGCTGGAGTGCTTTGCTGTCACACACTCTCTCGCTCTCCCTCACGCGCACACACACACACACACACACACACACACACACACACACACACACACTAAGGGCACTTAATGCATAACCAACATTGGCGAAGCCTCTTCTCAGAATGCACAAGAGATGCTTCTAGAGATTCAGCTCACTGCCGCTGCGTTTGGTGCACAGTCGTGAGGTGGATTATTAAACGCCATTGTCATCACAAGCTGACTGTGTGAGGGGCAGTGGCGTGTGCACGATCGAGATAAACATTTAACAGACATTTTAGGGAGATTCAAAGTGTTACATCCTGCATCTCATTATGCAAATGCATAATAAATTCTATGTCATAGCTCCATTAATTTTAACACTTTAAATGAGCTGCATTTTTAGCTACTAAGGTGTCTGTTCCTCTTGATGTCTTATTTGTGAGATGCAAAATGTGAAAAAATCATTTTATGTGTGACTGATCGTGTGCCAAATATCAAGTGAATGCAAATTTCGGTGTCGGAGCGAAAGATTATCTGCGACAGCGCAGCAGCGGCGCCCAAACATGGGGTCCAGGACCCCCTAAGGAGGGCGAGCAAGCCCACGAGGGAAGCCCGAGGTGCTCCCTGCTTTGAAGCGGTCCAAATGAAAACATTGCGCATCTGACTTTTGTGTGTTTGGGAGATATGAAGTTTGAAAGAAAGGAGATCAACATTCTTTCTTCTAAAATGTGTAAAAAGTAAATTCTATAACTTAAAGGAGCCCTATTATGCTATTTCGACTTTTTTCAGCTATTCACAGTGTAATAGTGTTGAAAGCTCATTCAG
>JASSRZ010000072.1:17368096-17408344 GCA_032164315.1 Malacoctenus gilli
ACACACACACACACACACACACACACACACACACACACACACACACACACACACACACACACACACACAAGCAAGCAAGCAAGCAAGCACACACGTGTCTGACCACCTGTAAGCTGCTGACAGCAAAAGACCACCCACTCACATAAGTGCACTCAACCACCTGAGCAAATACGTGACTAAACTACGACACACAGATCCTCCTTGGCCTGAAATGCCAAAAATTTAAGGTTTTTTTTTTATTGAAAAGATGATTATTGTGATTATGAACAGAAACTTGTTTCAGGCATCAGACAGTAATTTCAAAACTCCTCGTGCACGTTGCATGAAAGGAAAAAGAGGCAATCCGTCACTTACTGATCAAAGCTGAGACGCTGTTGAGTTTGGGGTCGTAAGGACATTTGCCTTTGCCAGAATCCACTTTACCAGGTTCCAGACGGAAAATGTATTCCTGTAACAGCAACGAGTTGGAAAGAAATCTCATTAGATTGATTCACCCTGTTCGAAGAATAACGAGTGTTGGGGGTCTTCTTGTTCCAATGAGATTGTAGGATGACAACATGCGTCTCTAAAGGCAACAGTGACATCAGACGAAGCGTTTGGTCGGGCAAAAATATTCACAATGAAGTGTGAACTCTGCTGTGGTGAACGCTGAATAAACAGACGCTGTTGAAGGGCCATTGGCTCTGCTGAGGGGCACAAAAGGCACACTGGGGGGAGTTATCGGTGTGATGGAGATGTTGAGGGGATGCTGAAGGCAAAACTCACCCACTATGTTACTGTTGTTAGTGGCTCTAACAATAGTTCATTATTCCACTGTGCAAAAAAGACAAACTGAGAATCTGTCTCAACACTGTGTTTGTGACTAGATGGAGGGACAAAGTCTGCCAGGTAGGAAGCAGAATGACGCCGAAGCGCTCTTTGCAGTTTGCCGTTAGCTTTTGTTCAGCTGCAAAGTGTAAAATGACACAAAAATGTGCTTTGAAGAGTAATTCCACCACAACAATAGGCAATCACGTCAGCTTCACAGATTTTGGTGAGGAAAAGAACTCATTTCGATAAAATATTCAGTCTTTTTAGTGTGGGTTTGTAAGGCACTTGTTACTGCTGCAAAATACCTTGATACTCTGATAACAGTCAAAGGATCCAACATTGTTAATTTAGGGGATGCAAATGATCTGTTGTGTTCCTTGGGTTGCTTTATACACACGCTGGGTGACAGTTCTCTTTGCAGGCATAAAAAGCCTGCGTGGAATTGTTTCTCCTTTTGTTGACTGGTTCCAAAACAACAAAGTGTTTCGCTGATTAAAAAAAAAAAGAAGAAGCAAACATTCACTGTAAAGTTGTTTGAACACTCTGAGGCTCAGCGAGTGGTCTTAAATATGTACTAATAAATATGTAAAAACTCTGCAAATGTGTCTTCGGGGCTTTGATATTCCCACTCCCACAGTTGTGAGCTTAGAAGGGGGACTCCAGGTGGGCGCCAGACTACAAAAGTTGCTTCAGCCCACCTTGGCCTCCAAAGGCTCGGATGTGGTGCCGTAGTCTGCAGCTCGACTGGTTCTTCCTCCTGATTGGGGGGCCTGTAGGAAGTGGGACCCCTAAAGAAAGAGACATGGCACAACGGGCCACCTCATTACCAACATTCGACAACTTCCGATCAGAGTGAGATTGAACCGAAGAGGACCAAGACGAGGAGGAAATGAGGACTCGGGGAAAAAAAAAAGGCTGATCTGAGAAAAAAAAAAAGGATGAAGACCTTTAAATTAAAAAAAGAAAAAAAGAAAGTCAAATGTCAAAGGGAAGATTGAATTGGAGGCCAAAAAAAGAAGAGAGCCTGGTGGGTGACATTCATCATTTAGTAACCATGTTGGATTAGACGCAGTGTCATGCACACACAGCTGCAGCCTCCATGCATAAACCATGCACTGTTATAGAAGAAAGCAATCGGCTCAATCGAGTGAAAACATACAGCGTGAAAGACAGCGCGAGAAGACAATAGTACATAGAATCTGTTATGTGCACGAATATAAAGAGGTTCCTGAATATAAAATCCAATTTTTTCTTTAATATGTTTGATTTTGGTTGAGAAGAGCAGTGAAGCAGCATCAAAGAGGCACTAGGACGGGAGGGGGAGTTTGCTGTTTGTGGGGGGTCAAAGTTTGCGAGTTGACTGGAAACAGAGAGGTGCGAAGCCCCCCCCCCCCGTGTAAGAAAGGGGAAGACTCTCCGAACAACTGGTTTATGTTTACATCAACACTTGCTGGGAAAAATCTTTACAGTGTGAAGTAACACAACATTTGGGCCTTCGGGGAGAAGCTGAATGACAAGAGGCGGGCTGACCTTTACAATGAAATCGGAACCCCTCCATTTGAACAGTGAGACTAAACAGGCAGAGTGGTAAATGCAAGTGTGTCGGCTATAACTGGGCGGGCAGCTGCCGCGGCTCTGCGTGGCCATCGAGCGAGGCGGGGGATGGAGGGAGGGAGGGAGGGAGGGAGGGAGGGGTGAGCTACAAGGCTGATGATGGATGAGAGGCTCCATCAGTAATGATGGCCTTTCAGAGGCTCTCAGCCAGACAGAGAGACAGGCCGCAGGCTCTGCTGCGTAGAAAACAGGTAAGGGGGGGGGGGGTGTGTTGGGCTGAGAGCACTGAGGGGGGATTTCTATAGATGCAGTGACACAGGCCGCTCTGGAGCGACGGGCGGATTGACGCGATCGCAACGATTTCCAAGTTGGACAAGTTACCGAGTGCAGTTTTGTCACGAGAACAAAGATCGGGGTGAAGCAGCCTCGAGGTTATTTTTTTTCCCCGGGGCCCCTCAGAGCGTGAAACAGCGCAAATCGATGAAAACTAAGAGGCAGAAAATGACGGAAGAGAATCAGAGGCCCATGAAACTGAGGAGCAGCAGGAGGAGGAGGAGGAGGAGGAGGAGGAGGAGGAGGAGGAGGTGGGTGAGCTCAGAGTCTGATCGACGGATACGCTTCTTTAGGAAGCAGGGCGGGGGGGGGGTCAAGATGTCTCCATGGGTGCCTGGCTGTGTCTTTGGTTACCTGCGACCTGCGTCCTCGGTCCACATAGGTGCAGATGGGGTTGTACGCGCCCGTGCCACACACATACAGGTGGGTCCGGTTCCATGGCTCAATCAGACGGATGAAGTTTCCACATTCGCCCTGAGAGAAGAGGAAAAAAACCGAAGAAGCCCACCCCAAAATACAACAAGATTACAGACATCTGCTGAAAGGTGAATTTGTTTAGGAGGATGCTGGGGGGGGGGGGCGTTATATAATACATAATACCCCACCAGTGGATAATAACTGCTCTGCCTGGCTTTAAAACCTTCCCATCTATCACTTCCTCTGTTGGCTGGCTCGCTTTTGGCCGTGCTGTCGCCTGGCTCTGCGTGTCAGCCTGGCCCGGGCTTCAGACCAGACCGCACTGTCAGAGGCAAAATGTTTCCAAACACAGTTTTAAGTGCGGAGCGCAAAACCCCGAGAGGAGCTTCGTCTCCGGGATTGGACGCGCATTTGCCGCAGGGATTGAGGTTAAACTCAGTTTAATGGCCCGGCCAAACTTGACGAACGAGAGGAAGACCTTCCGGGCCGAATCCGAAATAATCTTAAGATTCGAACTTTTGAAACAAAGACAACGGGGGGCTTGATGAGAGAATCTCAGCTGTGTTGTGTAAATAACTTAAAAATCAGCGCTCGAAAACGTATTTCCGTTCGCTGACTGAGACGCGCGGCCTCTGCTTTCCAGGTCCGTCTAATCTCTGTTTGCCTGACCAGCTGTCTGCCTTCCTGGGCTCAATCCACCCAAATCAAAACCCCAGCTTCAGAAATGTACCGGCCGATGATATCTGTTGGGATTTGTCATGTTTTTTTTCTGCTGGTGACAGCTGGTGAAAAAGAAAAGGATGTATTAAAAAAGGAAAAAAAAAACCCCAACAACACCCAACCATATATGCAGAATGGGGGGGGGGGATGAGCCATTTTGGCAGATCGTAGCAACACGACAGATGCAGAAGTCAGAGGTTTCAGGGAGTGTGTGTGTGTGTGTGTGTGTGTGTGTGTGTGTGTGTTTTTCCAAACATGTGTGTTTAGCGTGTGGGCCTGCGTGTATTATTCAGCTCACAGTTGTGCTCCCCCACCGAGAGCACAGTGGGGATGATTGCCTTTGACCTCCCGCCTGAACCGACATCCCCTCTGAATTGCTGCTGAATTGTCATCATCTGCCGTTCACTAAAGAGCGCTTCTTCGGCGCCGCCAAGCTATCTGGCCGTGGCCAATTTTTTATTTTTTTATTTCCTTACACCGGTGATGAAATTTCAAACCCACCTCTGGCTCGCAGCGCGCGGGCGCTCATTTTCGCGCACGCACGGACATACGTGGGCCAATGCTGCGCAGCCAGAGGCGGTGAGAGGCGCGGGTCACCAAACACGCATAAATGAACATTCCAGTCGGATAAGCAGCAGCCCCTCGCTCTCCACCAGCAGGGGAGAGTCGGCTTATTAGTCGAGCCTAATCATTCTGTCGGCGCTCACCTCTGCCATGGCTGACACTTGTGCGTGTGTGTGTGTGTGTGTGTGTGTGTGTGTGTGTGTTAGGGAAGAGGAATCATGGAGGGAGGGGTAAAAAAAAATGTGTGAGCAAAATCAAAAGACAGGGATCTGTTTTTTTTTTTTTTAATATATGAATTTCAATGATGAGTTTCCATCTCCTCCTGGTGGGAGGAGGCTGCACGGGCGGAGGCGGCGTTTGAATGTCTGAATCTTATTAGCACTTCACACGGTCCCGCAGCTTCCACCGACCGGCTCATTTTGTCTGCTCGTCTGGACAACAAAGCGTAAAGTAATCATCGTGCAAAAGAGAAAAAAAAAAAGGAGAGGAAATGAGATTCGGCTAATAAATAAATAACAATATCCATGATATGCATGAGGAATGTATGTCAATGGTTGGAATATGTTTTCAGCTTGACTGAACGTTGCCCGTTTCAAGTTCCTGCCAGAGCTTAATTACTGGCAGCTGTATGCAATCAGTAATCAGGGATGCAGAGACAGTAAATTGGAGCTTGGTAGGCTCACGTTGGGAGGTGGGCTTTTTTTTTTTCCTTCTATTGATTCAGAAGCCACATTACTGATACGAGTAGCATCGAAAAAACCCCCACAAAAACGCATAAATATATGTTGTTCGTCCCACAGAAGGGTTAACACTAAAGAGGCCAAGCAGGATACAGGTTCTCATCCTTGCTTTTGTCCCCCGGTGGTGCGGCCATCTGTTACTCCAATAGAGTATCACAGGAACACAGCCGTGCAAATCCTGGATGGTTTTCAGGTACTTTTTGAATTTCCTACCTTTCACTTTTACATTTTTTGTGTTTATCATATGCTCTGAGATCAAAGTAAAAACCAAACGAGTTGATTTCTCAAAGTAAATTGGAAAAAAGAAAGAACACGGTTTTTTTTCACAATGATGAATAATACTGAATAGAGCTCAGTGACATTTTAAAGCTGTTCTTGTTGTGTTTTTTCATCTATTGTTTGTTTTATAGTCATGTCGTTTTTGTTGGATCCCAGGGCGTCAGCGTCTTTGTACGGCGGTTTCAGTGGAAAACGCTTTTGAAAAAGTGTTTTCTGAGGAGCAGCTGGCTCAGTTTGCGGTGAACCCGAATTCCTGGCGAAGTACGAAACGTACCGACCAAACTTCAACTTTGCTTTTGTTTATGACTCTCGGAGAAAACAAATAAACGTGTCTGTTCTTACAGAGGATGTAATTCCCTTTCGACGTAACAGATCGCATGTTTGACGTTGAAGATGAAGCCTGTCTTGCCGAAAAACATGACTGAGCGTAGTACTTGAGAAATGTTTCTCAGACAACCATGTACGACTGAGTGTTCCCGTTGGCTTTTCATCGAGGTTGCGCTCGGCCGGGCATTCGACCAATGAAAACACCTGTTTGGTTTTTTTTTATTGCAGTTGAAAGATTCTTGGAAAGAAAAATCAGGTCACAGGCATCGGAACCTAAAATCATCAGTGGGATGAATAATTATATTCACAGCTCAGCAAGATGTTTCCCAAGCTTCGACCGATGCGACTCAAACTCCAATCAAATTGAAACGGAGCCGTTTTAAGACGTCACTGAGGAACTTGAACCGACTCAATCTCGGCTCGGAACAAAACAGTGCGTGGATGTTGCGACTCCGAATACTTACGTTGGTGTCTTTTCCAGACAAAACACATTCAGTCTTCCTCTGAGGGGCAACAGGCCAGTGGATCTGACGGGGCGCAAAGAGAAAACAGCGGTGAGCCAAAAAAAAAAAAAAGAAAGAAAGAAAAAAAGTCTCACAGCTCTCATTCAGTTTTTCTCGCTTGCGCGGAACTGTTCTTACTATGAGCGGCTCCTTGTTGATGTCGTGGAGATCCAGAGACAGGATGTAATCTTTGCTGCCCACATACATGCGGTCGTGGTCCTCGTCCATGCGAAGGATCCGATAGTCGGTGGAGTTCAGCAGAAAGGAGAAGTGGTGAGCGGTGCCGGTCGACTTCAGCTCTGCGAGGAGGCAAGGGAGAGTGGAAAATAGATGGGTTTTGTTGATCCTGCGCCTGTAATTACTGGAGTAGAAAAGTACACAATGGAAGTGGAAAACCCAAACCCACAGACGGAGTCGCAGGAAATGTGTGTAGGCTGCTCGTTTCTGGCAAACACTCACAGACACACACAGAGTATGCTAATGTTAATGGCACAGTAGTCTGCTAATGATGCCAAACACACTATCAGACTCTCCTAAATTAATTTACAGCGTCTGTGTGCTTCTTTTTTTTTCTTTTTTCTTCGCCCGCTGCACCGCAATTACTCCTGCTGTTACAAGGTTATAGACTGGCCTAATCTGATTGTGGCAGCCTTATATCACAGGGGTGCGAGCCGAACGACAGCCGACGTAAACGCAAGGTTCATGGCGGCAGCAGGAAGTGGAATAAACACCGTGCTTCGTTCTGGAGAGCGCCAGATATCGGGGGATATTACGGGACTCGGGAGTCTGACCCCTCGGTCTCCGGCTCCTTTCGCCCAAATTCTGTCAAGCTGCGACGGAGGCTGCTGGAAGCTTTCGCCCGTAATCTGGTGAATTCTCTGTGTCAACAGCAGAAATGATGCAGCGTAATCCCGGGCTTACTCTGAGCACACTGGATAATAAAAAACGCCGCCCCATGCTTACCCGTGAATCACTGTAAGAACTATTTTTCCAGCAAAAAAAACTCTTTCAAAATGGCTTTTCTCGCTGCTCGGCGCACATCAATACCGCGCGAGTCTGAGTTTAGGTTACATCGGGGGGCGTAAGGGGAGATAAGTGGAGATCTGGTGTACAGAGAGCAGCTTTTCTCCCGGTCCTCCCATTACCTCCTGAGCGGTTAGAGAATCCGACAGACGGTTTCTCCCCCCTCCGCTTTTCCTCCTGCTTTCTTTCACACCGTGCTTGGGAAAGTGGAGGCTGAGAAAGTTGAGCACGCACTTGTGCGGTTGCTGTTTGTGGGGAAAGGGGGGGGGGGGCCTTGAGGACCCCACAGAGGACCTGTTCATGTTCCACTTCAATGGGACCAGACAAACGCCCCCACTGTTTCGGCGTAGCCGGATCCGAGAGTCGCCGGTGATCGGCGAGGCTGCTGCAACGTGACTTTATGAGGGAGCTGAAAGTCTTTGCAGCCAGAGAAAGACGGCATGAAGTTCTCCACCTGCGCGGGACATGTTGAAGCTCACTGACACGAATCACCCCCCGCCCCCCCTTTCGCCGAAAGCTCCTCGGCTGCCGGTGCGCTGAGCTCCTTCAGAAACGGTGAAATGCTGCCGTCACGGTGCAGCCCCGTGGCATGCAGGTAGTAAACAGGAATAGACACGGCTGACATCCGTGTAATTCTCATAAGTTGCCATCCAACACAAACGCTTTAATACTCAGTTCTCGCTCTCATGAGAGAGAAAGATTAAATACCATCAGTGGAACCGTTTCCCCGAGAGACGGTCGAAGCACGTTTTTTTTTTAGAAAGTCTGTTCCGTTCTAAAGGCCTTACATAAAAAAAAAAAAAAAAAATGACGCGGTGAGATCTGGATTTTCTGCATGTTTGCCAAGGAAGTTCCAAGAACTGTATGTAATCCAGCGTCGCTGTACTCAGATTTATCTCACTGTACGCGGCGGCCACGTCAGGACTGTTTACGTCAGCTGCTGCTTCAGAAAACGTCTCATTGGAAACTCCTGGCAGATACACTGATGGAAAACAACTATCAGACCTGTTTACTTCACTCACCACTCTGCTCATGCACTTAGCAGAGGGAATATGAGTGACGATGGTTATTTTAAAAAAATTGGGAATTTTTGAATGTCGCTCAGTCGGGAATAACAATTTCTCATTGAAAAAATTATTTGAATTATTTGAATTATGAAAATTATTTGATCTCTTTTTAAGTTCAAAACAGGATTAAAACACAAAAACATAAAAAAATATATATATTCAACTTATATTTCCCACAAAAAATTATGAAATAAGCTAGAAAAGAAATTATCAGAGGGACAAAAGTTATTTTAAGACAAATTTAAATTAACAAATTTGTTCCATCACATGAATGAGCGAAATTTGAAAAGATAAAAGTCCGAACAAGTTCATAACACGGCTCAGCAAAGAGACGATGTAAGAAGGAGCACTTCTCAAAGGCAAATTATGTTTGTTTTCATAGTTGATTCTTTGGCTGTAATGCTGACTTTAATTATTATTGATCGCAGTCCCTCCAAGTAAAGCACAGGTCTCCGTTGCAGGTGCCGACTGGAACCTGATGACGCCCTGCTGGATGCCTTGTTAGGATTCTGTGCTCATGTAGAGACAGCAGGCCCACACAGACACATCGAGGACATCCTAGCCCAGTATGGCACCACTTATTCTCCATAAACATCGCGTCTCGTCTTCCCATCTTGTCTGCTCGTCATCGACACACTCAGCCAGCTGCTTGGCCGGCCGCGTATCTGCTCCTGCAGGCCCGGCGCACAGACGACACCGGAGCCTCGGGGACATCAGGTGTCACCGGCTGATAGCCCACATTTGTCAAATCTGCACTCAAATCCACACTCCAAGCATCAAGAGGGGGAGCCTGTGGGTGGTGACCCCTTGTCGTAGGTCCAACTGTGAGGTCACTGCAGGCAAGACCAGACAAGCAAGACGGACCTGATAACACACTGCATGACAAGCAAACGCCCGTTATCTCTGCCGCCAGTCGAGAGCAATGGCCCTGCATCGCTGGTTCAAAGTCTTTCAGCTTTAATGCATTCGGCATTCACCCAAAGATGTTGCGAATGACCCAAAGAGGATAAAAATACCGGAAAGCCAACTTTCATTCACGTGTCGAAAAGGCATTTTATCTTACATTGTCGAGACATCTGCAGCAAGCTCAAAAATATAACCGTCACAGCCATTTCAAACCATCTGTAATTCTCTTCAACTGAGCCGTATCGTGATGCAGATCACTAACAAACTATAAATCGGAGGTTTGGCTTCCTTGAAAGAAAAAACAGATCGGCCTTTTATAGGCATTTTAAAGTGTGCAGTCTATTTGGGAGTGATCAGTGTTTACACATAAAAGCTGTTGTGTGCTTTGACTGGTCAGCTGTAGCCAAGTTGTAAAAGTTGTAATGTGGGAAACATGAATCACTGAACAGAGGCAACATGTGACACTTTCAGCTCACTTCCATGGATTTTCCAAAATATGAGTCATTGTATGTGACACAGATGTTCGCCTGAAGAAAAAAAACAGTGCAGTTTCAGCTGCGAACAAGCTGGCAGACCTGCACCGTGTCTTTGCAAATAATGCGACAATGTTACACGTGCAGAAGCTCTCGAGCTTTACAGGACGAGACATGCTAAAAAAAGCACTCCCTTTGAAATAATGCCTGCAGCAACTTCAGATAAGGAGCAAAGTATGAAAACAGTCCAACTCAAAGCATCCGCGCTCTCTATTGTCAGCACAAAATTCGTCTTCCCCGAAAGCATTCCTGCGCTCCGCCGCGCAGCTGAAACGGCACTCTCAGGCCAACAAAAATGTTGCGAAACAAAACACGACCTTGGCACCTTGTTAATCGGCTGAATTTATAACCAGCTGGTAAACGCGGCGAGAAGAAGGCATTGGAGTTGGCCTTTAAAGACGAGGGGATCTGGTGTCTATCACCCAATTTTCCCAGCGAGGTCTTGGTAATCATTACCAGACACGCAGGTCAACGGAGCAGAATCATCTCTTCCTCTCGGTGTGACCAAGTGAGAGTGGCTTCGGCCCGCCGAAGGTCTTCTCTGCTGGACTAAATCCAACCTACTCTCCAAGAATGTCAATGACATCTGCTGGTAAACTGAGCTCGGGGTCCATGATGTGATCGCTCTGCACTGTGGCTGCTCTCCGCTCTGTTCCGCGGCCAAGGCATGTAGCCCTCTTGGCCAGGCTTTGTGCGGCGGTGTGGCTTTACCGGGTCACCCTCAAAGGAACGTTAAGTGACCCCTGTTTTGTATCTGAATGGGGACGAAGAAAGATGCGCCTCCGAGACAGCGCGGTCCTCTCCATTCACGCCTCTATCAGCTCAACTTCTTAGTTCCAATCTGTGTGTGCGTTTCCAGTGGGAGAATTAAAAAAAAAAGGGGGGGGGGGGTTTGAGGGAGCGGGCAAAAGAGAAAAATCCCCCACGCCTGCCCAGGCGTCCCCACCATGCTGTCTGAATTTCCTGATTTACTCGTGTTCACATTCTCACGGAGCAGAAGAGAGAGGCCACACTTCGCTGCAGCTCCTCCGCAGCCAGTGCACACAATGAAGCGTTTGTAAAAGTAATCTCACTTCACTGGAAGATGGCAAAACGCTTGAGTTTGCAGAGTTCAACAGTGGTCGACATGCCATAAAATTTCTACTATTCAAAAATGTCAATTTCCTGCAGAGTGTATAAATATTAGCATCATAACACTCATTAGGCCATGACTAAGGTCAACACTTGCATGTATAATCTCCAATTTTTGTGTACTTGTAGATGCTTCTCAGTGTTATGCTGCAAACTAACGAAAACTAGGTAGAAATTCTCTCAATTCTCATTCTCAAAACTAGGTAGAAATTCTCACGTACCGAGTGAATATCAAACATCTGAGGCAGCGGTTTCTGCCCCGCAGATAAAGGGGTTTAAGTGTTCACTCAGGTGTTAGTTGGTCTGGTTGTGAAGCATCACATCTCTCGTGGTCGTCATGCAGAGCTTCATGGGGACGCTGAGGTGCTCCCACCACACCCCTGAGACTGTGTTGCGTACCGATTGCGTGAGCCCGGAAAGGAATGGCATGAGGACACACCCCACCTGCTCATCGCAGCAAGAATAAAACCAAACCGTTTTGAAGTCTTCGGCGAAACAATTCCAGGCAAACTGAAAGTTACGGATGCCAATTTTTGCATGTGAAATGTGTTTCGGTGACCTCTGCAGACCAGCATAGATTGTAGATCAAGTTGGTTCTTTAATCTTCTTGTTAACCTTAATCTAAGTGCAGGAACCTTTTGATCTTGTAGGGGTTTTTTTTAGATGTGTAGGACTCGATGCGTCGGCGAGCTGTGCAACTCCCGAGTGAATATCAAACATCTGAGGCGTCTGATTGCGTGTCAGAGCGCAGCACGGAAGGGTCAGTGTGGATATCAGAGGGGCTGAACACCGGGGTGGGGGGTGGGGGTGGGGGTGGGGGCCTTATCAGCTCAACCTGCCACAGTGTTTGTCTTTCATATTTGCCTCCGTTCAGCACCTCGTAATCAGCCCCTCTCCATCCACCGGGGTTTGGGCTATTGACTCAGAACACATGTCAGTGCAGCTGATTGCTGCTTACCTGCGCCTGTCAGGGAGAAATAATTGGCACCAGATTACGTCTTATCTCGGAGCTTCCGGATGCTGTCACTCAGATGCTCTTCACGCTTGTCTGCCACCGATACACTGTGTATGTGTGCGTCTGTCTGTGTGTGTGTATGTGTGTGTGTGTGTTGGTGGAAATAGACGTCGCTTTCTGATCCTCACGTCGAATCAGGGACGCCAGCCTCCCACGGCACAAATCGAAAGGCAGGAGAAAAAATTGATTCAAGTACCGAGTTCACTTCCTGAGTGGAAATGAGAGATTATAACGAATCTGCCGCTGCTGTTTCACATGACAGAAAAGGTTAATTAAAGCACAGGGGAGAAGGAGAAGATTTCTGGCTCAACTAACAAGCAAATGTCATTCACTCGCTGTATGCTCTGACTTGGGGCAGCGAAAGTGACCTTCAATAACATCATGTTATGCCACAACTATATACAGCAATCAAAAGACGAAAAACAGGGGTTACATGCAGAAAGAAGTCATTTTACAGACTGGAAAGCATTTGTAAGAATCAAGGCAACCACTAATTACGTGTGAGTGTTAACTTTTGGAGAAAACGTGCATTTTCACACAGTTTTTGGTTGTCCAACTGATTCAGCTCACACCAATACTCGGGTGTGAGGTCGGTCGCAGACCAAAACATGAGCTTTTTCTGTGTGCACACGCAGATTTGGACAGCTGCCCTCTGCAGCCTCGCGGGGCCGCAGGGTGAAAGGTTAAAGGACATGAGGGGTCTGAGGTGAAAGCTCATCAGGTCTGGGTGGTCACAATGATATTGTGGTGGGACGACTGAGCGAGGGAGCAGCGGCAAAAAACCCCAAGAATCTGCAGTTAACAAATCCATGAAAAGAACGGAGATGAATTTAGACTCTCTGAGCGATTTGGTTGAGTCCGTTTTTAAATCCATAAATGATTATAACCACAGTTATTGTTGAGATAAGTTGTTTTTGGAGCTGCTTCCATTCGAAATGCAATGGTTCTACCTTACATGTATGGAAAATATAAGGTTACAACAGAAGTACTGAGGATTTGTCCAGGATTACCTTCAATTTTCACAGGAACACAACTTCATGCCTCCTGCCAAGAAACAAGAGTTTCCCGCTGAGCTTTAAGTCTCATCTCTCAGTGTGCACGCCTGCTGCACTCTCCTCCTCAACAACTTTAATCTCTGGATCTTGAAAAAACATGAAAATAACTGTTTGGTGTCCCACTCTGGCTGCTGAAAGTTCAATCCCAAAGCTGCGCCTGGGCTCGTGCCGGGCCATTGTGTCCGCAGCTGTTTATGTACGTAGGTGGGACGGGGACGGGGGGTCTCTGCAGATGCTGCAATCGGCTGTAATGATGATGAAGCTGTGTTTGTTGTTGTAGCTGCGCTGTCGCTTGAAGGGCGGGCCGGTCAGGGCGGAGGCGGCGGTGGTCAGTGGTGACAACGCAGTTCGGAGGGATTAGGGAAAGAGCTGAATAATGAGCCGGGGCGGGTGTGAATGAGTGAAGAGCCCCTCCTCTCCCTGGCTGACCTCTGACCTGGCACTCAATGCAAATACTCTCGCTCTCTGTCAGCTGCACCAACACAGAGCCGGGAGGAATCTTTTCACTTCTATTTATAGTCTCACCTAATTCTTGAGGTGTGGCATGAAAAATCGTCACGTTTCCCGCAGAAATGTTCTCAGCAAATCACTTCCTGCTCTGCTGCCTTTACCGACGGAATGCTTTTCGATATATCTCGCATTACTCGTGTTTCAAGGTCATGGCCGGAGTGCTGCTAGCTGGGGGCAACAAGAAGAGGGGGGGGGTAATTAGAAGGTAAATTTAGAGAGACCATTAGCACGACGTGTTGACTCAGGGTCTACTGGGGACAACAGCCACCTCGAGCCTCTCTGGGTGTTCCGCTCTCCGGTCCTACACTGAGAATCGACTCTATTCCCCGTGGTCATTTTTCACCCTCAGCAGCCCAACGATGCGGCGGAGGAGCGAGAGTGGAGGGAGAAGTCCCCGACAGGGGAGAGGAGCATGACAGCGAACCGAAGAACTTCTATTTGTCAAGGCAGACGTGAGCGAGCCATGGAAACTTGAAGTGGAACTCTGAGGGAGCGTCTTAGTGAAGCCAGCACGGGGGCTGAGAGCCCCATTTACTGCTGCTGGGGGGGGCGAAAAACAAAGCCCACAATGGGGATCGTAGCCTCCTTGAGTGTAATCGTGAGGTGGAGCTCGGAGTAAGCTAAAGATTGAGAGGGATGCAAGTACCAATGGAGGAAGAGCTTGTGAAGGGATAAAATGTGGACGAGTGAGCAGAACTTTGCGTCATAAGGAAACACGATTGTTGCTTTTCCACAAGGACTTTGCTTAGGTCCATAGCCAAGCATCTCCTTATAAAAAAATAGACACATAGGCATTGGTGACGCTCCAAAAACATGTAAAGACGAGCAAAGTAAAGTTGAGATGATGCGAATGGACTCAGAACAATCAGTACGATACTCTTGAGGTTTCTGTGTTCAGTGTCCTGAACAAAGTGTTGGTGACTGCGTACATACAGGCTATTAAGGTCCAGTTCAAACATTAATTAATGGGCGCTTTGTGCAGTTTAATGGTCTGAGTTAATAAGCTGTAAACCTTGTGGTTCTCGCTCAGCTGCTGAACCACATTTCCCCGAGTGGAAGGAGGGCAAAGAGGAGGACTGCTGATGCAGCATTTTGGACAGAGACGCACCGGACAGACTGTCTCCCGAGGAAAACAAAAGCATCTGTTGTTTTGGCAAATGCCCCAAAGTTTACATTGAAGTGACAAAAATGTTTGGCGGTTAGTGGCTTCGGGGTTGGTGACTCTTGCCTCCGGGGAGCAACGAGCGAAATAGAGTGACATTGTTCGAAAGCCACAGCGTCCACAGAGCAGGAGCAGGGCCGGGTCTCCGGGAGGTCACAGGAGACCGCTGCTCTTTCGCTGTTTTCCACTGGGAAAGGTCGTGTTTCTCCAAATGCGGCCACCATCGAGCCCGATCAATAAAACGTTTGTCTGCATTACACAAACTGTACCATAATCGAGTTTTCCAAAAGAAACAATACAAACGCTGCCACTGGAACTACAAAGAAGCCTCAGATCATCATCTCCAAATTCAGAAATTCGGTTTTTAATGTCTGAAAATTCAGGACAGGGTTTCTTCTTCACTTTATGCGTGACTTCAGTCCACTGGATACATTAGATAAGGTGGGAGATCATTCGATGTTGCAATGAGAACCAGACCGAAGCCTTTTTCCTTTTCAGAAGATTACGAGCCAACCATTCACTCAGATCATTCTCAGTCGAGGGTCCAGAGGGAGATAAGCAAAACGGCGCTTCCTCTATTTAACAAAATAAGGCTGAACAATCTCCAAGTGAGGAGTGATGAGCAAACACAGATATCCAGATCATTCATCATCTCTCTGCCCTGCATCACCCTCCTCAAATGGGGCGGCTCAAGCCAGCCTCCGCGCCTCCAGGAGCTCTGTGCAGATTCTTAAAAGATGCGGTCATACGTGCAGCCCCTCCAAAATGTCTTTGCGCCGCCGTTTATCTCAAATCAAGACTGTTTAATGCTATTTTCATTCATCACCCGACTTCCTCCGACACCTTTCCTTTTCCTTGGCTTGCCTGTTCTTGCCCGTTTCCACAAACCTCTGTCTGCATACCAGCCCACTGAGATAACAGAGGCTCGTTTTTTTCTTCTTCTGTCCATTTCTATTCACTCCTTTCTTTCACACCCAGCATGCCACAGGAGGAGGAATCGGGGCAGTGCGGGGAATCGCGTGCAGCGACAAAGTGTTGTGTTATAGATGTCCGGCTGGACTTGATTCAAGTACGAAACCCTTGGATGGACGAAAAGGGCTGTCAGTGCCATGTCTAATTAGATCATATCTACATTCGAGTGTTGTAACAGTTTTGAGTGACTCGAGACAAGCGGCGAACGAAAATATTGCGATGACAAGGGGGTCACAAGGGGGCTGCTTGGAGCTTGTGTCCTTTAGATCTGCACAAGTTTACACACTCTAATTTTAAAAAAGGTACTGCGTTTGTATGATAAGGAGTGGGTGTCCATCTGTGTTTGACTTCACTGTAATATTTCAGCAAACCTGAAACCTTTAAGAGGATCTCTTGGGGATCAAGAGAAAAAAAAAGGTTGGGAAACAGATTGTTTATCCGTTTAAGGTGTGAAATGAGATGGCCAATTAAAGGGTCTCGCAATGTGAACATGAAACTGCCCTCTGTTCCCCGCTGAGCAGGCGAGGCAGGCGAGACGAGCTCCCGGGTCACCAACATCTGTGAATTTATCCGACTACGATTCCACTCACGGGTGAGTGCCAGAAGCCCATCTGCCCTCTGCTCGCTCAACACAACGCTGCACATCCCGCCGCAGCGTCAACCCACTTGACCTCCAGTCAATGCGACATAATAGCCGGGTCGCCCCCAACCAGGTACGTGTCAGCGCAGATCGCGGGTCAAGCCTTTCGCGCTGACGCCACATGACAGGCGAGGGACAGCCGGATAATGCTGGACGCTCACGCGGCCGGTTGTTGAACAGTGCGTCGTGCTCCACAGACGTTTTTTTTTTTTTTAAATATCAGAATAGCTTAATTTTTCCCAAAGGCTTTCCGCTCAGACACAAAGGAGGCAAGTTTTCCTTTTACAATAACAGAATATGGCAATTTAGCTACAATGATATGGCTTTTTTGGTGGGCTATATGTCGCTTTTGAAAGGCCAGACAAACGGAGCTGATCCAAGATCACAATGGACAAAGCTGATGCAAACCTTGGACACTTTGCGAGCAACTAAATGGCAAACATAGAGGCACACATACACACTCACATATGGCTGATCTGGAGTCACCAATTGACCTCAATACCATGTTTTCGGCTGGCGCGAAGGAAACCAGATGAAGGAAATCCCACGCACACGCAAGGGAACACAACAACTTGTAAACTCCACACAGAAGGGGTCCACCCAACGAGACCTCGCCACTCGGTTCCATTATTGTATGCGAAACTCAAGTTTTCCCACAAATGAGTCCCAGCTGATCTGCCCACAGTGGAGAAAACTACCGAAGTGTCTCGTAAGGGAGAGAAACCAGCCGCGACCGGTTGACCGACACGTGCGCAGAGGTCCGGATTTTTTTTTTCCCCAAACACTCACGAGAAATTTCTCTTTGAGCAAATACTGTCGATACAGCCCGACATTCCTGTAGTATTACAATCCAATATTGCCCCGTCCGTGCACTGGTCAACCAACAAATCAATATGGCATCGACCTCCGTGGATCATTGGAAAGGTAATTACAGCCAGAGAGAAAACAAAGCCAACTGTGCTCCACGGCCCCTTAAGCTTTGCGCCAACAAGCTCGACAAAGAAAAACAAATTAAGCAGCGAGATATTCGCACAGTTCCGGAGTATATGTTCTCCGACAGACAGGCAGATTTTCCAAGACAAGTTTTTACAGGTAACACCTGAGCTCCTTCTCCTTGGGAGCAGCCCAGAAACAATATTATGGTTCCTTACTTTTGGCCTGGGAGAACATTGTTGAGCCCCCTCGCGAGTGAAATATTATTAGTGTTTCATTTCTGGGGTTCAGGCTGTTTACACTAAGTATCTTCAATCACTGAATCCTCACGTTGGACGGGGGAAAGCCGAGGCTTTAACTACATCAGTGGGCGTTTAAATCTGTTTTCTGTCCGTCTATAAACTCCAGCAGCTGTCTCCTTACTGATTCCTCGATGGTGAGATGAGTTTTATAATCCAGCGTGTGAGAGCACACACTTCAGACGGACTGATTTTCTGCAGACTGTAGAAGTTATCGGTGCCACTGCTGCCTTTAATCAATCTTTTTTTTTTTTGTTTGTCTCCCCCTTGGAACAGCGGCTCTTTTTCTGAATCCCTAGTACATTTCCAGGCATGAGAAGGGGTTTAATGCAGGCTCAGATCCACACGAATGCATGCGCACACAGAGGGATTTGATGCCGTCATTCAATGAGAATCAGCGGGAAAGTTTGGTGAAAGCTGTGGGAAGAAAAGAAAGTGCGCGGACCGACTGGTGAGAATAAGCTGACTGACTGCTGTGAGTGAAAGAACATCCGTGTTAACTCGTCCACTCGCTGTCAGACCGTCTGCTTGGCATAAATGGGAGGGGAGTGAGTGGGGGGTGATGACCGTCAGTCAAGGGCATTCAATTTTTCTCTCCTAACGCTCGTATGATGGACATGATGCGAGTGGGAACTGGGGGGGGGGGGGGGGGAGTACTTGTGGTACGGGGAGAGGAGGCAGAAATGGGGGAGGGGTGGCAGAAAGGAATGCAGACAGAGGAAATGCTGTCCTTGATGGTCTGAAATCCTTCTTTTAGTGGTCACAGAGGGTCCATTTTTTTTTCTAAAAGTGAGACCAATCTTAGGCCCGCAAACACGTTTAACTCCCTGAAACAGCTGTAGTCTATGTGCAGGGCTCATAGGTGGTGCATGGATTCCAAACTCAGCTGATGAAACGACAGACCTGAAAAAAACCAAAGTGGAGCTTCTGCTTTTGTCGGAAATTTCCAAAACTGAAGAAACGTGAATTCTTGACGAGTTTAGCGTGTGTGCGTTGAGGGGGACATCGGGCCGTGATGTCAGCTTTTCCTCGGGATCTGCCGCATTCATTGTCCGGACCACACTCAGCGGGGGAGTTTCAGGGTCCATCCAATTCAAAAAGTAGCATTTTAAAGGTCCCCGGATACGCTGTCTCCGTGTGAACGGAACGCCTGTCCAATAAAAAAAGCGTAAGCGGATACATTGTAACCCACTTCTGTGTCGACGAAGCCTGAAAACTCATTGTTGTAAAGCTACTTCTTGTTCCGACCGTATTTCACGGGATGTTTTTAACTGAAAGCCTCAACCTGCAGGTCACAGATTAATGGTTGCATTGAACCGCAATGATGAGGACTTGCAGTCCCGTCGGATCACTGCAGAGATCAGTTTATCTAAGTATCCTCAGACAAACTTTCGTGCGAGACCGGAGGAATGTTGCATGTTATAATCATTCCCGGCATGAATGGGCTGAATTATTCAACAATGAAGGGGCTTCACGGGAAAAATAATTACAGGCTCAGACGACCATTTACATTCCAAAAGGTTAAATTTGTGCTGTGAAAGCAGGAAAAAAAAAAGTCATTCAAGATGAAACACGTTGGCAGCCATTACATCTTTAATGGATAATGTGAATTGTCTGCTGAAGGTGGGCCCCACTCTCTTATCCCACCCTGCAATTAAAGCAAAGCTACCCAAGGTCAGGCTGAGTGACAGGCTGACAGACCCATAGATTACTGTCTGTCTCTGTAATCCTCGGCCTTTTTTAACTTCTGCCGCTGACTGACGCAGTCACCCCTAACTTTTAAAAACACCAGTGCCTGTTAATTTGCCGGCTTTCATGTTTGATGGACAGCCGGGACATCCTACTCCGCGACCCCGCGGCCTTTTTCTCACCCGTGACCATCAGGGTCGGCATGCGGAGGATGTCTGTTCGGGGGGGCCGGCGGAGAGAGGGACGAGTGAAAAGTCACAGTTAGTGTCAAATTCATATTCATGGGTTTCCAAATCGATGTTGTGACTTTGGAAAAAAAACAAAAAGGAGACGGGAACGACCGAGAGAGAGGGGGGGGGGTGCTCTGTGGGAGTGAGGACTCGGGTAACAGATGGATTAAATTATAAAAACATTACACCAAGATAATCTGTCCTCCACAAACCACATCAGGACCTGTGGCTCGGTTCAAAACCCATCCTGTCAATACTGTGAGGCGTTCACTGCACTCTGGGCATGAAATGGACAAACGAGGCTGACACTTGTTTCTATCAGAGCGAATCCAACCTCGAGACGCGACAAATCAGAGGACCGCCAGTGACCTCACCGGCATGTTATCGTTGGCAGCTCCGCTCAGTGAGATTTCCGCATGCAAGCGAGAGAGATACGAAATGTCGGAGTGACCTTTCCAACAGTTAAACCGTCATGATGCGGCGTATTTACGCCTCCGGCCGCGTATCGCTTTACGCTTCAGAATGCGGCAACTCGCGGTTATTTTGGTTGGAGCGCACACGTGTCTGCGGCGAAACATTCAAGTTCAATGGAGGAAAAGCGCTCGCAGAAGCGTGCGTGTTTTGATTGGCGAGCGGCAGAAAGAGATAGCGACACAAAATGAGCGGGGTGGGGTGGGGGGGTGGGGGGGAGTGGAAGTCTTATCAGGTGGAAGTCGACAACGTGCGTGACAGCGGGAAGTTTTGGTCACCCTCCATCCGTCCTCACATGAGGTGCTGAAGGAGGCCAGCGATTGCACAGGCACATGGAGGCTAAAAACCCTCCTTATCTTCTGCTGTCATACCTTGTCATAAATCAGGGCTTAGCCATCCGCTCGGCCCTGATAAGGCGCCCAAACACACGCCGCTCGACACCAGGAATGGAGGGAGACTTTTTTTTTCTTTTATTGAGTGGCCGCTCTCACACTCCCTCCTTCCATCTTCGTTATCTGTTTTTCATTCATCAGATCTGAACGGCAGACAAGTTTCTACTTCTTTTTTTTTTTTCTTCCTGCTTTGGGCTTGTTTCTCTGCAGCTTGCCATATTTTCTCCTGAAGGCTTTCCAGCAGGCTGAAGAATTTGTGAATCACTTGAAAATTACCAAGTGATAAAAAAAAGGGGGAATTTTTTGATTTTGATGCAATCAGATCTGGCAGTTAAAAAGTAATGTGGCAACAATGTTGTTTTGAATGAGTTTAAATAAAGAAAAAAACGAAAACGTGCTCCTGCTACTGGGATGGAGCGGAGAACCGAAAGTGTAGAATGCACATCTGTTGTAAAGATACTGAAATTAAGTGAAATCGTTTCAATGTTGAGGTTAATAGAAGCCAAAATGTCTCTTTATCTCAACAGATACTGATGATTTGTGGCTTGCTTCAAGCATAATAAATTAACAGATAAAATGAGAGAACATCTTTTTAAACGGCCAACTTTTATGAGGTTTGAAGGTTTATTGGTTTTTGCTCATCTCATGTATTATTCTGTAAAAACATTTTCAGTGACTTTCTATCAGAAGTTACCTTCAGTCATCTTGTGACATCTACAAGATTGCTAAAATCATTGTCATCATTTATTATTTTCACATCAGTCCATTGAAGAAAAAGAAACAGGAAACAGAGAGTCTATCAGATCATCCAGAAAACCCATTTAGTCCGAAACTGAATTCACCTTTAAAGTAAAAGCAACAAAAGAAGCTTCTGGAGACTCACGACACTCAGAGGGCAAAATTCACACAATGTTTCCTGTTGCTTTCATGGTCTAATTTGCTCACAACACATTTGCGGGATCTGTGACTAATTATTCATGCATGGATGGCTTAATAGGACAGTGTAATCCACCCTCGGTGGTGAAAAGGTATATTTCACACAGTAGGTTATTATAATTGAAACCGCTGCCTAATGAATCCCAAGCATCTCCTTTGTTCCGAATGCGATTACACTCCAACAAAGCTTCGTTTTGGTTGGAGATGTTCCCAGTGTCACAAGACTGTTGTTCGGTTTCCTTTGGCCCATTCTCAGCCGAGTCGACCGCGTTACAAACGAGATCTGGCGGGCGCGGGGAAGAAGTGAGTGCCAGGAGGTGTTGCTTCCCCTGAGCTCGCCGAAAGGCCGCCTGTGGCCCTCCCTCATTGTAGTGGGGCGAAGCGCGAGGTCCAGGGGCCCGTCAATTCATCCAACATGGAATCCTGCGGGACATGAAAGCCCAGGATCGCGGCCAAGCTCTGGATGATGACCGCGTCGCCGTTGCCGTGCCAAGAGGAGGAAACGCGAGAGACGCGGACGCTGAGACGCCGAGCGGGAGCGAGCGGAGGGAGGTGAAGGGCACACAGAGATGCTTTGAGCGTCAGTGCCGGGCCAGAGTTGTATGCCACGCCCCCTCCGCTTCCCCGGGGACGTGAATGAAGTAAATGAATGATGGACCCAGCCTACACAGACGCCCCCTCCGCTATTGAGGCCGGGCAGTCCATTCACCGGGATGAGTGAGGCGTCGACACCAACAACAACAATAAAAACAGCAACATAGGAGGCCCTTGCTCCCATTTCTCATTCATACATATGTATGCCCTGACACAGACCCACACATATGGCACCGATACTGTGCACAACAGTGCCAACATACCAATAGGGACACCTCGAGAAGGTTCCTGAGAACAGGACCATCTCACAAAGCTCGGAGGCAAAGGGGCGTGAACCGGGCTGGCGCGGGGGAAAAAAAAAAAATCTTGGCACCACGTCAATGCAACCGCCACAATGATTAGGGATGAGAGGCCATCCCCTCCCATCCACAATCAGCACATTATCAGGAAAGCCATCAGTGAACAGAGCCAGAAAACAGGGCTTGGAAACCCCATGTTCCGTCGCCTTCTGCGCGTCCTCCTCCGTGCCGCTCGCCTCTGTTGTTCCTCCAAATCCAGTTGGGTTCAGGGGGTTTCTCGCCCACACACGCATGAATTCACTCAAAGGGTTTGACCTTCAAACGCGGGCTTTCGCTTGCCTGGAGCCTCGGCGGTTAGCGAAACGCGGGGAATACCAGCCCGACTCGAGCCAAGTCAGTCAGTCCGTCTGTCAAGGAGGCGTTTGCTTTTTTCACCCGACGTTCACGTCTCGAACTTCGAGGCTCGTTTTTCGATCGCGGTCTTAGGATTTGACAGAGGATCAGCTTTCACCAGATATACATCATGGAGAGAGAATGCATGCGGATCACATGTGAGTGGGAGAGGGTCGCAAGAAAACGATGAAATACAGTTCCGACAGGAGGAACGGGAAGGAGCGACACACTCGCACAGCACTCCTACAATATTTACAATTAGGCAACTTGCGTCTTCTCCCCACACTCGAATTTTGGAAAAAAAAAAAATGTTGAAAAATATGGTGTCCCCTGATGCCCAAAAAACATGGTTAAGCTAAAAAAAAAGTGGGAGATTTCACTGACTATTTGTACAAGCTTGTACTTTGGCTTCGTGTCATGTCGTGTTGTCGCGAAGAGATGTATGGTCGAAGACGTGTTTGGGCTTCAGTCCAAACGTTCCCGCTGTGCCGAATTACAAACAGCGCTCTTTCAACGATGATTAGTAGAACAATGTGAGGGAGTGAATAAAGGGCGGCACTCCGCGCCGGCTCGAACGTCCCGACCGCGCAGCGCGGAGGGTCACCGGCGGGGCAGCGGCACGGCGCTGACCCGTGGAGGCCGTCCGGCCCCGCCGGCAGCTGAAGGAAACCAGCTTATCCAGCTCTCACGCGGGACTAATGGGGAGCAGACACGAAGCCGCTCCAGAGTTCGTCTCCGCGCACCCACGCGTCTCTTTTTTTTCCCTCTTCATTCTCAAATCCCTCCATTTATCCACACTCGCGCTAAGACAGCAAACCTGACACTGATGCCCTGCAGTCCATTAGCACTCTCACAGCTCCGTCTGATTGTGCTCTATTGCTCCCTTCACATTTCTCCTCCTCTCCGTTCGTCTCACAGACATCCCTCATTTCTCTCTCATCTGCTTATCACACGGTCGCTGTCTCGCAGTCGCTGCCTCTTGTGTACTTTGGATGTAGCCTGGAACAGGAAGACCTACAGACATCTGTAACACCAGTGACTTCTGTGGGGGTTTTTTTCCCTTCTTTTTTTGACATAAATGTTTTATCTTTGACCCTTATATTTCGAACCTGTTGCCACTGACTCAGGACGTTTCATAACAAGTGGATCCCAGGATGCCCACATCTGGGAATCACATGCAAGATTCGACAGCATGCCACAAAATCATGTCACGAGCTCAATCAATTCTAACCAATTCTAAAGCCAAAATATAAAAAACAACTGGGCGTCTTGAACATTTTCAGTTATTTCACTGGTACACACATCTGACTACTTAGATGTGTTTATATTCACAAAATATCACATAATGGACATTTATGGAGGTGCATCATTTGTGAGAAGTGCAACTGGTTCTTAATATATCGATTCAGAGGATGCAAATGCAGAAAAATCTTATCAAACGCTTGAATGATAGCAATAAAAAATGTGGAATTATTCGTGTTTCCACAAAATAAATCAGTTGTTTTGAAATCTTTAAGTTCAGACTGTTTTGAGGGTTTCTTTTTAACTAAACTGGATGCGACCACACCAACGTACAACACAGCTATATGACACAATATATCCTGAGAAGAAGCACAGAACATGTTCAAAACAGCCACGCGAATGAGGTCAGTGGCACCGCAGTAACAAGATCCCCTCACTGACAGACAAATGAAAATGAATGATAGTTGTCTAAGGTAAACAAGGGGAGATGTGCCCTTGACCCGCTGCCTCCTTAATTTTAGTTGGAGCTGCACATCCCCCCCACCCCCCCCGGGACCCCTAGCACCTCGGCCCACATCTGGAGAGCACCTCCACCGATTCAGCCCGGAAATCAAATCCTATTCTCGCCGTTCCTCGGCAGCGACTTCACGAGCCGGCCCCGCCAGCCCCGTCGTGGCTCGATTGTTCCAGCCAATCTCTTTTTTTCCCCCCGCATTTGTGTCAACAGAGCCCGGAGGACCCGCCGCCGCTTTGCCTCAGGGCTCCCCTCCGAGGAGACGGGCAGACGTCTGGGGAAATAAGCAACATCGCCGTGATTGCATCCCACCAAGCCCGTCGCTGCTGGAGAGAGCCATTTGAACCCGGTTGCAGTTTTGTGAGGGGTGACAGGTAGACGCTGCTATGGCAACCGAACCAAAGCGGAGTCACAGACTGCAGCTCCCGACAGAGGAAGCTCTGCGGAGCATGTGAGCACCCACTCACGCAAACACACACAAACAAACAAACGATGCAGACGCGAGCACATGGACTCAGATTGAATATTAAACGACTGTCGCCGTCTCCCAGCCCTCGCTGTCACTTTGGATCTTATTAAAAAATGCACCTCTGGTGAAAGCCATTACTGTCTCACTCGGTCTCCAAACTCAACGACTGGCAGCTCCCCCCCCCCAGTTTTTTCCGCCCTTCTGCTTCTGTTCTGCAGGTGGTTCAGCTCTGGAAGAAATTCCAACTCCAGTAATGATTTAATTCACACCCCAAGAATCGGGAGCTCTTCTCCGTGCTCGGAGGAACAAGCTAAAACAATTACACTGGATCCACCAACCTTTTTCTCAGAGATCTGTGTAAAACATGAGGGAATAAAGAGATGTGGGTCTGACGCACCACTGTGGCTCACATCTATTTATATCCTGTCTGCCACACTTCGATCTTAGCAAGAAAGGGAGAAAAAAAAAAAAGGACTACAGCCGGGACCAAGAGAAGCAGACGCACCAGGATGTACACATGCTCCCACACCGTCTATCACTCACCAGCACTCACACAGCCACCTCCGTGGCAGCCCCCGCTGAGTGTTGCCCCCTTTTACAAAGCAGACAGGGAGTTGAAAGAGCTGCTTATTGAACCTGTCACAGAATCTTCAACACAAGCCAAGTTAACGACTCAGACGGAGCAGCCTCTGTATTTTCAGGCTGCAAAAGTTGAAATTGGTAGACAGGAGAAACACAAAAGCAACTCGGTCGTGGTGGAAAATATGTTAATCTGAAAATTCTAAGAAAGCTGAATATCCGCAAATGGCTCTGCATTTTGTTTCATTCCGTTCATTTAATTCAACTTTATTGCCTCCACCAAGGAGGTTGTGTTTTTTTGGCAGCGGCGGGTTGTCAGTCCGTCCATTTGTTTACGAAAATCCCTCCCAGAGGATTTGATGGATGCGCATGAAGTGGATTCGTTTTTGATGGTGAACTGGTGATCAAAATTTCAGTGGTTTGTGCTTTGAGTGCTCTTCGTTTATATTGTACCAATTACAGCAAAGTCATTTTCACAGAGACAAAAAAAAAAAACAACAGCATTTTGCATCTCCACAAGACCAAGCTCTGTGTGTGTGTGTGTGTGTCTGTGTGTGTGTGTGTGTGTGTGTGTGTGTGTGTGTGGGGGTGGGTGGGTGTGTGAGACACAGACACCGTCTGGCCTCTGCTGCACCTCTGACTCTACCTCTGCAGCTGGCACAGAGGTACATCAGAGGTGGAACGAATCTTTCTGCCATTCTGCCCCTGCGCAATTCACACGGACCACGGGGCTCAATAAAAGCACAACAAAACCTCAGTGTGAGAGGGGATTAGTGCAAGGTGAAAGGGAGGAAAGGTACAATAACTGGGGGGTGGGGGGTGGGGGGTGGACCCCGATTTAAGCCTAACATTCACTCTACTTCTTGGGAAGAGGCAACTCGTTCGCGCAGCCAAACGAAAGCCGGCTGAAGAACAGATTGAGCGCCTTTTTGTTCTCTACTGTTCTAATCAGACGTCGCTGATTGTTAACATCCGCGCTCATAAATTCTCAGCACATAAATATGCAGGTTGGTTGCTTTCACTGGAGTCTGCTCATCCGGAGGGAGGGGGGGGGGCTTTGCTGCTTCTCAACTTGTTGGAGCAGCGGCGCTCGTTCTGATGATATGATCTTCTCCTCCCCCATACAAATAATTAAACCTTTGATTAAAATGCCTGATAGCAGGAATAATAAATAGCAGCGTGATTACATTTTCATTTGGATGCTGTGCATTTTCATCACCGCGGGGGGGGATTCCAGCATTAATAAGTGCTTATATGATCCGCATGCCAGCTTGGGAGATGGATTAAAATTAGGAAAACAATGTTTCCAATCTTGTTTCTTTCATTAGCAGCTGTGATTTGTGAGTGCATTTCTCTCTGTGATATTATTCAACGGTGGCGATACAGTAATGCGTCGAGGGAGAGTATCCACAATATTCTGCAAAAACGCAGTCGCTTTACTTTTTTCAGTAACACTTTTACTGTCACAACTTCCGTGCCCTCACTGGATTTGATTTGGGCAAACATTTCTCCCTTCACGCACCCATGAATCCTTCACACTGAGGCGAACAGAGGCCCGAGATGAGTCGAGCCACACAGAGCAACCTGCAGGGTTCGTTCACGACAAGTCGGCGGTCGTTTCCTTCGAGCTTTTAATTCCCAAAACATTACAGTGAAGAAAAATATGGGCAGAAACAGTCAATTTCACGAGAAGAAGCTGCAGACTTCAATGTAAAAGCAATTTTTCTGGCACGGACCCACAAACGAGTCCTGGTATCCACTGTCTTAGAAATTCATCATTCTTATACGTACTTTCTGAACCCATTCATTTCTATTGTACTTCCATGCTGTCGTCTCTGTTCTGCCTTTCTCTCAAATAAAGTTGGTACACATTTGAAGCCCCCCCACCTCCCTTTTTTGTCTTTTGCCTGTATTGAAACAGTGCACCCCTGCTGTGGGTGGCATACTGGGTGCTTCTCCTCCTTCAGCTTCGCGCTGCCAGCCTCTTATCAACAGGCAAAATAGAGGGTGTGAGTGCGGAGTAAAGGCAGAGGAGGAGGAGGAGGAGGAGGAGGAGGAGGAGGAGGAGGAGGAGGAGGAGAATGACGAGGCGGGGCGGGAGGGTGGGTGGGTGGCAGATAAAAAGAGAAAGAAACAGCCAGGAAGGACACTATATTTAGCACCGGAGCTGTCGCCTTCTGTTTCTCTCTCCTGAATAATCATAGTTTGACGGAATGCATCCTGCAGAGCAGAGGTTGCTGAGATGCACCACCTCGCCCCTCCTCCATCCGCAGGAGGGAAAGTAGCAAAGTGTTCAGATTGCTGGGGGGGGGGGGGGGGGCGTTGTTGCGTGCCACTGCCACCTCGTGCTTATTAGCTTTTCAGCGGCATGGCATTCCCTAAATGGAGGTAACCACAAAATAAGTCCTTTTGGGCAAATGCAAAACTGCCAACAGGAACAATGTTACATGGTGGATGCACCCAAAGAGTTTTGGTGCAACGCGAGTAGCACGACTGAATGGGCCCCCAACATGAGTGAGGAACATTTTAACATGCTTTCCACCCTCCAACATCTCTCATGATTTGATTTCATGTTGGTCAGGGCAGGAAAGGCCCGTGACAGACTTGTTAACCTCATGAACTGATGATGTTTATCTGCTGAGAAAGAGGAGAAAGAGGCTCAGAGGACACTCAAATGTCGCACAGCAAAACTTCAGCTGAGGGAAAAAAAAGCTTTGATCCAAAAGGACAAAAAAAACCCATAAGATTTTTGTGTTTTCTGTTTGTCTTCTCATAACCAAAAAAAATAGTCATTCAAATGTCATTTATTTTCAAAAGCAGCACTTAATCGCACTAGATTCCTTTCAGAGTCCCGGCGTCGCTCGCTGCTTTTCCGCAGAAATCCAGAGAACATGCCGGCTCTTTTGAAAACGATTATATTTTTATCTCCTGACTCAAACAGCAGCATAAAAGAGAACTCATTTTGATGCAACATCGCTGACAACTTTTCAGACCTCCGCTTGTTTGAGATGACAAAAACAAAACGAGAGTATCATCAAAAGAGCAAGTTTTAGCAAACTAAAAGGGTTAGGATAACCACAGCAAAAGAGAGTAAAGAAGTTCATTTTTGACTCCTGCTGTGAACAACTGAAAATCCCCAACGAAATGCCTTCAAACCAAATATACATGATGAAAAAGTAGGCCCAAAAAATCAGTCTACAGAGGTTATTTCTTAGCGCTGTCTTCCATTAAGGTAAAAACATCGATAACATTGACTTTAATTATTGAGGAATTAAATTTACACCGACCACAATAAGCAACAGTCATAAATAGGAGGGCAATTTACAGAACACATGTCTCTGCGCACAGCGTGTTGCTTTATGTTCGACATCTCTAATGATGCATGTAACAAAATAATGTCCACTGTAATGTGTAATGCGGTCGGATGATACAGCTAATTAATGGCATTAGATTTGCAGCCGAACAGCAGCCAAGAAGCTTTTTCTGGGTTATGAAAACGACACAGTTGCAGCCTGAAAGGTTCGGCGATCCCTCCCCGGGGAGCAGCCGATCGAACGCGGTCGCATCACACCGCCGCCTCGCATCCATTCGAAGGCGGCGACGCATCTGGGCGACTGGAGAAACTGTAGGAGGTGATTTTTTTTACCGAGTGGTGGCTGCTCCTATGATGTTTTTTTTTTTTAAAGCTTCGAAAGGTGACGACCTTGTATTTCCTTTTTTTTTTTTTTTTTTTTTTTGTTGTCTGGACATGTCCGGCCGGGCTGGCGCTCCGGCCGGAGTGGTCGAAGATCTTGCGCACGCTGTTGGTGAGGCTTTCAGGGGGTTCATTGATTGCTGAGATTGCGGCGAGGCTTGGCTGAGGCTCTTAGCTCTGTCTCCAGTGTCAGAATTACATAAGGAGCGAGCCGGTTGGCTGAGGTGCGCGGAGAGAAACGTTGCTTTTATATCCCTTTAACAATCCAGCGGGAAGGTGTGATAACGCCGGGGTGGTTATTACTATAAGGCTTTCTCTTTCAGCAGCGAAGTCGAGAAAGATGCCAAAAGCGGAGGACCACCTACATGTAGGAATGTCACACTGATATAAAAGAACACAAAAGCCTCTTCCCATGTACAATAAATCTGCCTACAGAACATAATCTGCGGAGGGCGTCTATTGTTGCAGGGTCAGAAATTGGAACAGGCAGAGAGGTTCAAACTCAGGAGCAGCTCCTAATGAATCGGAGTCAGAAAGAGGGGGAAGCCAGTCACCGTTTCCGGTCCCGACCCTGAAGAGTTTCAGGTGAGATCAGCAGATAGCAACGTCTTTTGTTCAGGTGTCGCCATCGTCGGCCCATTAAACGGGACAAAACGAATGGAGGGAGTCGTGGGTGGGGTGGGGTGGCAGGCGCGGGAGCGCCCTGAGGATTGTCCCTGAGAATTTGTCCAATTACAGGACTGCCGGTCTTTGTCTGTTTCTCCGCAGGCTTTCTTCCCGGAGCTCGCCCAGCGCCCAGGTGTCTCACCGTGGACCCCGGATCCCGGAGAAACGACAAGAGTAAACACTTTCAAATGGGCCTGGGGATTACCTTAACAAGCTATTACTTGTTAATACGGTGCCATTCTCCCACCGTCGTGGAGGGCAGTTAACCTCGGGTGTGACGAGCTTCTGTTTGAAGGGGTCACAACCTCGCGGAGCCCTGTGCGCTAAAATAGCATGTGATTATAGACCTTGTTTGAAAGTAAATATAGGAGCTCCCAGCAGCTGACCTGAGCCAGTCTCCTTCAGACTTCATGAGAAACAGAACAAATCGCCACAGCTGCACTGATGTGACCTTCCCTGAAATACACTCCGATCATCCAAATCGTATGCAAAGCTTGTTTGCACAACCTCTTCGACTGCACTTCTGAAACGGAGCTCGCAATAACAAAACAGAAGATTGGCCAGTGCAGGGGCCTCACTTTGACTGTTTGGGAAAACATGCAGTGTTGAGCTGGCGAGATGCATTGCTGTCAGGCGGTTTTTAAGTACGTCTGTCTGTGTGCAATATTTCAGCTCTTTTGAAGTTTGGGGGGGGGGCGGTCGGTCGGTGATCTGCTGTGGCTGGACATTCCTTCGGTCTTAGCCCTCTGTTTGCTCACTCGTTCCTTATCGCAGGTAATAACTCAGCCGGCGCAACCTGCTCAGGAGCTGCTTAAGGTGAAATTACGAGCTGAGGTTTATTAAGGTGGTGCACATTGCGTAACATTGTTTATAGGGCCCGATTGGAAAAGGTTAGGTGCATAAAGGATGGATGTTGGACGAACAAGATCCTTTTTAGAGTCACTGCCTGAAAGTGCAGGAAACTTCTCGAGACGCAGATTTTCTGTGCAGCTCAATATGGCCAGAAATGTACATCTACGAGGCCCTCTAGTGGCTGTCGGGATCATGACAACAGCAAGCAAGAAAGCCATATGACTACAGAAAAGTCAATCAATCGCAGTACACTCACCTGTAAAGCAGCTGCTTCTGTCACAGCAAAACACAGACCTAAAGCTAAGTTACATGATGCCTGAAGTTTGTTTCAACAGCATGTGTTTGAATAACCGTTGGCGCATCTATGAAAGCCAGAAGTCCAATAAAGTCCCAATATATCCTCACCTCTGTATACATCTGGACTCAGTATACAATGTTTGATATATTCTTCTCGCTGCAGGAGCATGTGTGTATGACCCGACGTCTCTTTCTTGGAGAAAGAGTGAATGTTTGGAAGGGATGGACAAAGTCGGTTTCTCGTATCACAAGCTTGGATTTTGGCCAGACGTGGCGAAATTTTCACGACCAGCTTCAGAAGTCCAAATAAGCAGTGCAAACTGATACTGAATAACCTTTGTGGATGAACACGTGGGGCTGGGTCACAGGTTTCCGCTTCGCAGTACAAAAAAACTGCCCGTTTAACCGTGGCAGCACCATCAGAAGCCTCTGAGATCATTTCCGATCCTCGCCTGATGGTGCTGCCACTTGGCCCTTAATAGCACTAAACATCTGCATGCAGCACGAGGCTGCGAAACACCGAAAGCCGCGTTTTGTTCGAGTACACTGGCTGAATGAATAAATAACTTTGCATTGCAAAAGCATTCCCAGCGGTACGCTGCAAACACAAATACAATTAGGGAATGCACAGCCAAGGTGCGTTTCGTCTCCCAACCTATCTGAAGTTGCTCCGTGAGGCATTAAGCAACCTCCAAAACTAATTAGGAACAAAAAAGGAATTCAATTAAAATAAGTCGAAAAATAAATGAACTCGTTTCTACCAAGTTAATGTGAGACCATCAGCGTGTGAAATCCAACTCGATTAGAGAGAAGGAGATGGGATTTAAGAGGAGGGAGGAGGGGGGGGGGGGGAGAGAAACAAGCAGATGAGGTGAGAATGAGAAACAAACCTGTTTTGACAACACTTTCCACTCAGAAAGTCGGTTGATATCAGCTTTGAAAGACATGAAAACATCAAGCGAGCTGCTGTGATCCAGATTCAAGCAGATGTGACGTTTCTTATGGTCCAGGGTTGAATTTCTGAACGATAATTTGTTAAAGTATGTTGAACACGTTTGCCAGATCATCAGCTTCGAAGAGCGTGATTTTCCCTCATTGTTTACGTTCTTTCGCTGAAAAAACCTCGACATCAGAAGACATAACAAACGCTGCATTACATATTTACCACATCTACACTTTAAGTTGACCTTTGAGCCGAGGTCTGCTTTGTTGTCATCTCCTTAAAAAAAACATAAACCCAAAACCGCGAGTGCACCTAGCATGTTTTTTTTTTAGAGACAGTAGACCAAAACCTGCAGTCCAGGCCCCAGTGACGGTGCCAACGCTGACTGACTGACTGACTGACAAAGCGCCGCAGCCTGCGCCGCTGAGACCTATTTTAACAGGCCACTTCAACACACACAGGGTCTCATGTGGCACCGGCGAACATTCATGACATGCTGGATGTGCACCCTGAGCGCGCGCCCAGCCAAGTGTTAAATCTGACTTGATTTCAGGAGGGAGCCGGGGGGGTCGCACAAAGGCCTGTTTGGGGAACTAATAGCGGCCGGGGCCGCTTAATGAAGACACTCTCGAAGCTCTGCGCGGTCGGGACAATCAGCCGCGCATCGCCCCCGTCCCTCTCATCAGGCCCCCCTCGCGCACAATCACACAATCAAACCCACTGTTGAGCACCGGGGGGACAAACGGCGGGCTTGCCAAGGCCTCGACTCCAACGTTACTAATACGCGACCTGTTCCAGGTCTCAAACGAGAGCAGGAGGGAGAACTCAAATCTGCACGTCGATGGGGAAACACAGAACCACGCAATTTAGGTCACGGACGTGGCATTTATGGGGCGAATCTTACCTTTGAAGGACAGGAAGATCCTGGGAGCCGACAGGGGCTCGTTAGGAGAGGGCAGCCCCCCGGACGATAAAGCCAGCAGGGCCAGGAGCCAGCACAGCTTGTCCCACAACATTGTCCCTCTGTTTGTTAACAGAGGAGAGGCAGAGTCCAGGATCTGGGGGGGGGGGGGGGGCATACACACACAGGGATGAGCATCAAAGTGTGAGAGCGCCTCTTTCAGTGCTCCAAACAACTGCTGCAAACAACCCAGAGCGACAATAAGAGAGCAGTGGGCTTTCCTCCGACGACACTGTCACAACGTGCGGGCTTTGTCTGGCGGGAGTTCAGGATGCGATTTTCACGCTGCCTCCTGGGCTGCGCGCATCATTTCGGATTTCTTCCCAAGAATCAAATTACTCGAAAATCCCAGGCAGTTATTAGGTTAAGCAACATGGGCCGAGGACACGTAACCGCGAGGTTTTACGGGGTTAATAAAATCTGCTGGCCCAGGATTTTGTTCTCATTCTGGATGTTGATTGATTGGGATGAGCGTCTCCTGAACGCCCACAATTGTTCTTGCTGGTGTTTTGAGGGCAGTCTCCCTCCAGATGAAGAAGCTCCTCGAAATAAGTACATAAAAATGTTAATTTGCGCCTCTTATCTTCCTCTAAAAAGCTGCATATGAACCGTGCCGTTGCTCCCACAGCCTGGCGACGCTGACAGCGCGCACAGATAGAATCACACAGCGCATCAACGTGCTGTTACTGGCCGCCCAGAGAGCCTGAAGATAATATCCTCATAAAAAAAATGGATCTGGAGACGCTCCCAAGTTATCGGACGAGGCGGCGCAGCCGCGCGCAAAAGCCGGCGCAGAACCTCCCGGGGACCGGCGTTTGAAGTCGCCCGCATCGACAACAATAAAAAACAATTTTAGCCGGGGCGGCATTGCTGCGATTATCCACGCATGTCACCGATCCAGCCCCCACTTGTAAACGCGGATTGGAGTCTGGGGTCAAACTGTCAGTCAGGGTTTAAGATCAAGTTCCACGTTGAGCCGCGGAGGCACAACTCCAAAGCAGCCCCCCCGTTAACCAAAATAAAGCCTGACCGGGCTGTGAGTTATGAGGACGTGAACATGAACCACGTGTCATTTATAAGAGTATGTGGGATTTAAAAGAGATCACAGTATCAGCGGGGGGGGGGGGGGTGTCTTGACAGACGGTTGATTTTGAGCCGCAGCATCTCGGGCGCAAAACTTTTTGTTTTTTCCAAAAAAAAGTCCCCACCCCCGAAAAAAAAAACACACGCACGGTTCGAGGCTCTCCTCATATACAAGGGTGGCACCAGAGAGCAAAGCTCATTAAAAACGCGCCTCCCACGCGTCAGAGAGACGCACGAAACCGTTGAATACACGCAAACTTAGGTGCGCTTCTATAGATAAATGATAGCAAAAGGACGATTTGTGACCGAACCTTGCACTTAACTTTAATATTCCTCATTTCACGCGTTGAATCATGCAGAGGCTGCGCAGACGTTACCCCCGTCCTTGCCTTCGCCAAATGCGCCTTTATGATTTATGAGAACATCTGTCACAACAACAACAAAAATACACATATAACTTGCGTTTCACCAAGAGCATCCGCGTTATGACCCACCTTCTAGTAACGTCCAGTGGAAACAGTGTTGCAGCCGGTCAACATTTAAAAAACCATCCACAGATTGTCTGCGCTCCTCTGCGTGTCCGCGGGCTGGAGGAGCGGCGTATCCGCGGCGGATCCCGCTCGATTATCCCAGAGCGCAGGGCCCCCCCCCCGAAAAAAAAACAAAGCTTGTCTCTCAATTAACTTGACGCGGCCGCTTCAAGTTGCGCCGATCGCATCAACAGATTTCTGTATTCCCCACAGAAGCAGGCGGCAAACAAAAGAGTTGTTCCTGGAGACGAGAGGAGAGACAGAGACAGAGAGGAGGCTTCAGCCGTGCGCGGCGGCGCTCAAGTGAGTAGTGCAGGGAGGCGGCTTGTCGCAGGTGGATAGGCTGCGAGGTCTCCGGCGCTGGACACACCCATGGGGGGGAGGGAACCTACCTTCGCATCCGTGCGTGCCGTCCCTTCTTCCCCAGCGTTTGCGCACGGGAGTGATTGTGCTTGGCATCGCAGGCGCAACTCCGGGTGGGGGGCTTCAGAAGTAAACTTCCCCTCACGGAGAGCAACTGCAGCAGATCGAAACGTCAGGAGGGGGAGGGGGGGGGGGACGCGGTGGTTTCGTGAGAAGGGTTTGTCAAACACTGTCCGCTGTATTTACAGCGCCAACATTAATGCTCGTTCGCGTTCAAATGTGGAACTCGTCCCAGTTCCGTGCTTCATATCGTTCCCGTCCGAACTGATGATTTTGTTGGCGCCTAAAGACCCCAGTTTGGCGGCGCTCCAGAAGGTGGACATAACCATAAGCTTGACGATGACAAAGAAAAGCGCAGGCGCGTCCACGCTGAGCGCTGCTGTCAAACATGCAAACTTTGGCCCTGCCGGCCAAAGGTGGTCGCCCAAGGGTCAAATTCTGGCCACAGAACGAGATGAATTAAAAACAAAGTGAAAAAGAAAGAAAAAAAAGAGGTGAAATGAAATTTTAAAAAAATCATTTCAAAGTTGAAGATAAAAAAAACAAAACAGCAACCTCAAAGCGATTGCAGTTTGGACTTTGTGGAGGTGAAGCTGTTTTCGAAAGAGCAGAAAACCAGAACTGTGAGATCTGAACTGAACAGCAGGAGGCAACTGCCCCTGTCTGGATATCAGCTGGAGGCAGGCTCCAAGACAACAAAAGCAGATTCACCACAATCTTGCCAAACACCTCTTCACACATTGATAAATAAAAGTTTTTTCTATTCTTTGTTATTGTTATATTTCAGAATTTACTGGTTTATCTGGCTGTCTTTGGTACCTGCGAAGAAGAATTCCATTATTTGTGTGAGGATTTTATGCAACATAATTGATAAAGAATATTTATCAGTTCAGTTGGATATTTTACCACAGAAAAAATAAGTCTGTTGCATCTGTGGCTTATATTCTAGAGCGTTTTGTAAGACAATGTTCTTTCTTTGTGTTTTAAAAATAAGACTGAGGTCACTTTTTAGACCTCCGTCTCTTGTGACACCCCGGTGGTCTGAGGCCAGAATCGAGCCACCGAGACCATTTTGAGTTGTCCAGCTCGAGCCAGAGCAACTGCTCAGTGTCTGCTCGTCTTGGCTCTCCCGCCGCGTCGATTTGCTTTTCTGGCTGACACGCGAGTCACTCCCTTCATTTTGACACAGGCAGAGGAGCCGACAGCGCGTTCCCGCCGGAGACGGTTGAGAAATGGCCAGATTCAGATAAGGTAGCTTTCCGCCGACACCTCGGTGACCTGATGGAGGATCACTGGCTTTCGCAATCAGATAGGCATCAGATATTCATGGGCAAATGGAGCCTTAAATCTTTTAATCTGACTTGATCCCCTCCCCGATCGCACCGGCTTATTTCGCTTCTTATCCAGTCAACGCACAATGCAGCTGACGCCTCGTGTGCATGCTTATTATTCCATAAATGATAAATACAGTAGCTTAGGTTTCATGTGGACTTTGTGACACTGAAATGGTCCTTCAGTCGTATAAAACCTAAACAGCAGTTTGTAAGAAACAAGCATTGTGCCAATTAAGTCCATTTTTTTTTTGGTGTGTGCTTTATCTTCTGCTAGAAAACATTCACAGCAAAGCTGGTGACAATTTTACAGCGGCATGTAGAAATACCTCGACTAAAATGTGTAGTGCAGTATTTGTAAATGGAATTAGCTGTCTTGGTGGCTTCATTTGAAAAGCACCCTGGGAGACACATTTATGTGGCACAGTGACACCAAATCCCTGTTTTTTATTTAATCTTTTGAAGGATGTTTTGGGAAAAAAGAAAAAAAAAAGGCATCATTACATTAGTACATGCAAAAGTCCTCCCAGTGTGACTCCAGGCTTTGATTCTCTCAGCAGAGAAATGCAGAGATCTCAGCGTCGACGTTCGCCATTAAACGCGTCGGATTTCCTCTGATACATGCAAGAAGCTGTGGGTGGGATCAATTAACCCCCGCGCGTACGAGGCGACGACTCCGGTCGGTTCCAACCCAACCGAGTCTGGAGACCGCGCTCTGGCTCCGAGGCGACCCAGGTGGGCATTCGCGTCTGCGCGCCAGACTGCACTCATCCAAACACGTAACAACTCTCATAAATATCTCGAACACAGTTCTCGTTCCCACAGGACTTACAAGCAATAAATCAGTAGGGCGAAAAAGAAAAAAAAACCCTCTTTCCCAAAACTTCACCCATCAGCAGTTCAAACAACCCCCCCAATAAAAATGTGTGTGGACCTGCCAAGTTTAATTGTGCCATTATTGCTACTCTTTTTGTTTTCCCAGCTCCATCCATTCTCCTTCTCTCCTTCTCTCGGCTCTCTGTCGTAGCCAACAGCTGCATGTTGTTTCCTATATTTCTTTTTAATCAACAATATTATTCCCATCTTCAGGCCTCCGGTGGCCTCACCATCTGTCACATGCGTGAGACAAGAGGAAAGCAATTATTGAATCCTGGCTTTGAGGAGAGCGCCCGCCTTCATAAAAAGTCCCTCACGCCCCCCCCCCCCCCCTCCCCCCCACGGTTTTTCCACTTGCTCTCTGCAACAGCTCTGGAGAATGTGCAAGATAATGTTGAAACCAAAGATCACCGTTGGGTGCCAGAGCGCAGAAGCACAACTGTGGAGGGGGGGGGGGGGGATCGTGTGAAACCTGATGTTGCTCTTTGTTCGAACCTGGTTTATGAATGTGGATCTTTAAAATTCTGGATGTGGGAATCTTTCTTCTTCTTTTTGCCTGGGAAGTTTTACTGTCGTTGGAACATCACCTCATTTCTGTCTTCTCCTCAAACTGACCGCATCAAACTTGCCACGAACCAACCACCTTGCAAGTCAAAATAATCTGGACGTGTCTTCATTTCTCTGGAGGACGTGAGGACAACAGAGAAAAATGGCTGCGTTTGCACTTTGAGTGGAGTCCCCGAGGATTGTTCATCGACTGACTCGCTCAATCGCTGCTGCTCTGCGCGGCTTTACTCTGGCAGGCTGTTGGTGCTGAGCCAACACCAGCTGACACCGGGTAAAAGCAGGGTGGACCGCGGCTGGGCCGCCACACAATCACACAATTTCACACTAATATCTCCCTCCCCCCCTTTTTTTTTATTGTTTCAATACTTCAATAAGAAAGAGAGAAATAATTTGCCTGCACATTAACATTTCTACCGATGGCTGTAATGGAAACAGGTGCCAGGAGGGGGATTGGAATCCAGACAGCAGGAGAGCAAGAGGTCATCGCATAATATGGGTTTCTATTACGTACAGTGAAATTCTTCTCTGACCTTTCGCCACCATTGACGCCATCACCCACGGAAAGTAATTATTAACAGCCCGCGACAACCTTAACCTCTGTCCTCCAGCTCCGCCACATGACGGGGAGGCAATTAACAGCTGTTCATTACTGATGGGGTGAAGAAACAAGTGCGGCGGCGCGCTGCTGCGCACATCTGCATGCGTGCACGCATCTGAACGGCACGGACAGATGTGAGGGCACACACGGCCTCGCACGGTCGGCCGTGCACCCGCTGCCGGGGCAACACACACACACACACACACACACACACTGCGCGGCGGATGCTGTCACACACAGTATGGCCCTCGGCGCTCTCGGAGGGACACATTGATTGTGTAGCATTTAATGAGGGAACATGTACTCATCCCTCCACCTCACCGGGAGAGCTGTTACCTTTTGGTGTGATAAGATATTAAAAATTCACAGTGTTTCCGCAGCACTTTGGCTGGCATGGCGGCACGCTCATTAGCATTTAAATGGGAAAAAGATAACGCTGCACTTCGCAGAGTCATACCTCCATCACAAAGCCTGCAGACGGGCAGCAAAACTTGGATCAGGCCCCCCAAAAAACTTTGGCAGCTCATAAACATCCGAGACCGGAAGGTAACTGCGTCCTGAATGGAAAGTTATCTGTTTGATTCACTTATCTTCTTGTTATTACAACTGGTTTATTGCGTGATTTATGATATGTCTGTGTAGTCGTTGATGCAATAATAGGAATTATCCCAACCTGTTGAGAAAGCGACATTTCTGTTGAACAGCAACACCAAAGATGCACCTTATTAAACTTATAAGTACAACAACATGAAATATATAATTAGATACATTTTTTGCAAATAGGGGATATCTTATTTACACTTTTTAATGATATTTCATAATTCATTTTTTTTATGTTTTGGGATTGTTCGTTGCACAAACACTCAGGAATGTTGTGTTATTATGGCTTGGCTTCATCATTCCAATCGAAACTGCACTATTTTACGTTATGCTGTGGAGAACAAACTTGGTTTCCTACGGAGGCAGTTTAGTGACATAAACCACCAACGCTGCTGCTTAAGAAGTCTCTGTTTCGCATCACACTGAAAAAGTCATTTTCTAGGAATAGGAGCACAATTTACCTTTTATGTACTTGGCAGGAAAACAATAACAAAAAGTTAATTCAGTGTACAAACTGGTGGGGGGGGGGGGGTGGATGCCTCCTCTGACGTTGGCTGCTTGCTTTTGAAGCCGTTTCAAACTTTTCCTGCGGTCTGTTCGTGACATTCGTCGGGTTTTCTTTGAGAACATCCACTCCTGTCGGTGACACAGTTCGCGTTCGCCGTCTGCCGCTCAAAGCCAAGTGTTTGCGAACTCGAACGCAAAAGATTTTCGTGACTTTTTCTTGGCGTGGCTCGACGCTCAAAGGGGTTGAGCGCAATAATTGCAGAGTCGAGTATGTTGAAACAATCGTCTCAGTGTAAAGCAAGTAAATGTAGAGCGTCGGGTTATTCTTTGCTGGTGAATCTGTAATTAGATTCCCATGTTGCAATAAAGGTTCTTTTTCTAAATGTACTCGCCCGCCTCGAATAGCTCACATATGAGACGCTTTTGGAGCTGCATCCAAGATTGATGGCCCTCTTTTCTTCCTGCGCATTTTTCCCATGCACATCTCGCTGTGTCTGGCTGATTGTCATTTTTTTCCCCTGCTCTTATTTGTTCCTCCGCCTTTTGTCAGAGAGGCTGACTGTGACTCAGCTGGAGCTTTGTGGGGCTAAAAATGGGACAGCTGCCTTTTTTTTTCTTTTTTTTTTTTGAAACGACACAAGTTTGTCTCATTGTATCTGGCTCACATGTCTTCTGCCCGAGAACAGAAGGGGGGAGGGCAGCTGTGGTGGAATGATTTGGTATGAATTAAAGCTGTTTCCTAACAGGGCTCCGCGGGGTCTGTACCCTGCACACCGCTGCCTGGTGGATCCTCTCCACCAATATCAAGCAGACTGCTTGTATTGTTTAATATCAGCACTTTTTGCTCCCCATCCTCCTTTCAAAAGTCATATTTCAAATAATAACAGTGGTTTTATATTTTTAGCATGACTTTATGGAACGGACGTGCCCCGGCCGTGCCACCCCGCGGTCGGTTGTGGGGGCGAGCTGGAATAGCTTTCCCATGCGGCATTCTGTCGTGGGGGGGGGGGGGGGGGGGG